>SJXQ01008523.1:38722-249118 GCA_006408695.1 Aepyceros melampus | reverse complement strand
ATACACATCTTTGGCAGAGTGGCAGTGTAACATGTGTGATATCATAAGTGAAATGAATCGCCAGTCCAGGTTTGATGCAGGATGCAGGATGCTTGGGACTGATGCACGGGGATAATCCAGAGAGAGGGTGTGGGGCGGGAGGGGGGAGGTGGGGGTCGGGATTGGGAGTTCATGTACACTCGTGGCTGATCCATGTCGATGTGTAGCAAAACGAATACAGTATTGTAAAGCAAAACAAACTAAAAAAATAAAAATTAATTTAAAAAAAAAACCAAAAAAACAACTATTGCTTTTGCACACCCACTTTTCCCAGGGCTAAGGACTTTCTGTTCATCAGCTTATTTACCATAAACCCAAGAGGTAGGTGGGGCTGCAGGGCACGAGGTTTGAAATCAGGATGCCTCTGTCTCAAAGGGTGGTTGGGGCATTATTCATGTTTATGAAAGTAGCTCAGGCGTATGTATGAATTCGCCTACCATTGTGCACAAAACCTCCTCTTAGAGAAGGGGATCAAGAGGGACTTGTGGTATACCTGACATTGAATGAAGACCATGTGCATTCAGTGAGAATGAGTCATACAACCAGTGATCCCTCACATAGAAATACATTTAAAGTGAAATCATGTTGTATGATGAGTAACAAGTCATTGATCACACTAAACGCCAGGATAGGGAGGAATTGCAGGAGACTGGAAGAGTAGAAATTGTATTAGCAAATGGGGCCATAAGCAAAGGAAATGATAAGAAATATAAAAATGAGTTCAAAGAACTAACTTTGAATAAGAGCTCACAAGAAACTGAAATTCCACTGCAGTGTTCCTGGAGGAGAGAATGATACTTAGCCTTCGTTGATGACAATTTTTAATCTTGTAATTTTGTCTGGCTCAATGCTTCTCCCAGAAGACACCAATACAGAACATACTAGTCTTTTTTAACTTTTAGTTTCATATATAAAATGTTTCTTTGTGGGGCTTATTTTTCTTAACAGGGTGTATGTATCTTCTCATTCCTTCTAAGGCAGGCTGTGTGGACATCTGACTCTGCTGCTGGGCTTTGAGGTTTCTTCTAGTTTGACTTTTGCAGTATTACAGGAGACATTCTCCTGCTCACTTCCACATGGAATGTGTGAGTCCATCAGACAGACTCCTAGAAACAGAATCTGAAAATTAAAGGTCACGCATGCTTTGAGGCCTTTCAGTTTGCTCTTCTAAAAGAACTGGACATTTTCTACTTTAACCAACACGTGTCAGACTGTATGCATCCTCACCATGGATGAACATTATCAGTCATTTAAATTTGTGCATATCTGAAGAGGAAAATCCTCATTTTTGTTTTGGTCTGCATATTTCTAATTACAAGTGCTTTGGAGCACACGCTTTATGGCTATTTGCTCCTTGCATTCCTTCTTCTATGAATTATTTGTTCATATCCTTTGCCCCTTTTCCTATCATAATGCTTCTGTTTTTCTTATTGGTTTACAGGATATTTTTGCTCTGGAAATCTAGGATGGATTTGGGTTTTGTGGTTCCTAAAGCTGATCAAGTTTGGAGGACCATCCCTAAGGAAAATAATACAAAATTAGAGAAGAATGTAGCTACTTACTTCCAGCTCCTTGCCTGACTGTGGGATGAACCCACACGAGTAAGTGGTGCTGAAGCTGCTGCTGCGTTAGCTTCATGATGAATCCCACTTTTCTAGAAGGTACTCCTCTGTTATGTTTTCAGCAAATATCTTCACTGTAAGGACGCTGTAATTTTTGTGTTTGAAAATCGGCCAATATCTTCCATTTTAATGGCCGGGCTGATGACTTATCTTCTGGGCTTGTGGCTTCTGTCTCTGTCGGGTCTTACAGGTTTCCTGGGATACCGCGTTGCCTGGCTGGCTTCTGTGCCCACTGCTCTGGCTTAGCAAGGAAATAATTAGGGTGAGCTTAAGTGACTGGGGAAGAAATGATATTGTATTAATTAAGAGTGTGAATGTCTAGTCCAAAGTCATGGAAACTGCCCCATGCCCCTCCTACCCCTGATACTTGTTGATTCTGAGTCTAGAATGGTTGGTTGTCTAGAATACTCAGAACCCTCTCCTCTGCCAACATAAGTCTGTTGGCTGGTTGTTTCTCAGGAGTACTGTAAAGGTTTTGTTTGGCTAAATACCTTCACTTTTATTTTCCTGTGCTCTTACAAAGTTTTAAAAGATTTTTCTGGCAAAACAAGATTTCTCTCATAATGAAAAAGGTGGCTGTGCAGTTAAGACAGTCTTAGAGCTGTTCTTCTCTGAATTGACTTCCTCAGAGAGAGTGAAGACAGGTGTGGTTCAGAAGAGGAGGAGTCAGTTGGTTGAGTGGACTAAACCAGTCACTTTGAACACAGTTTATATTTTTATAAGAAATCTATTTTACAACACAAGTTGGTACTTCTATTGTCACACACAGAAGTGAAACAGAAGCATCAGAAAGTGGCTTACCTGCTGGGAGCCAGGCAGGCTGATGGTTGCTCTTCACCTTCCCTTACTTTCTCTTCCATCTTCTAATCTTTCTCTTTTGTTTATTGCATTTCATCTCAGAACACTGGCTGCTGCCCCTTAAAGTGAACTGACAATCACTGACAAGCCAGGTCCTGCAGGCTGGCACGTGCAGCTCTGTGAGTTCTCTCTGGAGAAGGAGGGGTTTCTTCTGTTTCAGGACTTGGCCTCCGTGAATGACCAGGGAGACCCTGTCCATCCCCATCTTCCCTGCTCCCTCCTCCTGCAGCCTCCATTCTCCACTTCCTCAAACACACATCCCTCTGCCAATAGCCCCACAGGCCTGGCTCCCTCCTTGCATCAGGTAAGGGCCCCTAGCCTCCTTTGTGAGCCAATAAGAACTTTTGAGAAGAGTCTGGATTTTTTTTCTCTTTTTTCCTTTAATGCATGTTTTTAAAAAAACAAGGAGATTAATCTTTTAAGGTAAGATTTCCTTACATATTGCAGGGCCCAGCAATCTCAGCTTAAGCCCTGAGGCTAACTGACATGAATTGATGTGGAGCTGGAGGAATTACTGGGAACAGTAGTGATGGGAAAAGTGAATGCAGGTCAGAAGCTTATGATGTCTGGGAGGGTCCCAGGTGCTTCACTTACATCATTCATCTTTATAACAATTATAAAAGTAACAAAACCATTTGGAGTAGAGAGCCCAGGGCACCAAGGGACTGGTGGAGGCTGAGAAGTGGTAGTCAGTGTAAACTCTTTAAAAACAAATCAGCAAACTTGGGCTCAGCTTTCTTTCTTTCTTTCTTTCTTTTTTTTTTTAAATTTAAGACACAAACAGTACATAGCATGTTCATATCTTATGACATCTGCCTTCCTCAAAGGGAACCCAGAACTGATAATGATTGCCATTTGCAAATGCTCTGGCTGTTTCCTGGCTCTTTATCACTGGCTGATCAGCTTCACCCTTGTCCCCTGACCCCTGAACCTTCCAACCATTGGCTCCCATCTCCACCCTGTCCATTGTCTCCAGTCTTAGCCTGGATTGTGCATATGTAGGTAAAGAAGGGTTAGGGTGAAGAGTGGTTACATTTTGCTGAAAATCTGAGCAAGAAATTCCAATGTTTGTACATCCAGGGCCAAAGTTTTGCCTGTAGGATGAGGTGGACTTATGATTGGATGGCCAAGGTGAGTAAAAGGAAGACAGCAGGGCCCCACCACATTCTTGCCTCCTGCAGGGAGGTCAGTGATGTTGAATGAGTTACTCCCACATCCTGAACCTTCCATGGTGCCTTCCTGTATAAAATGTGGGCCATAATCAGAGATCCAAGTAAATTAGGAAGGTGGGAGCACCTAGTTTGGGATCTGATTCCTATGTAGTTTTATAATTGTTCTGCAGCCCAAGTCCTTTACAGGCCCCATGGCACTGGGCTGCTTGGCTGTTAATCTGTCCCTGAGAGAACATCCAGGAGAGTTGCCCTCACCCAATTGGGCCAGTCCATTTCCCCACTGGGGCTGGGGGAGCCCATCCCAGAGATGAGAAACACAAGGTTCTTCACCCTCCAGTCTAATATACCAGCCTATTAGTGCTGATTTTTATGTGGGAATCTTCTTCTTTTCAGGCCATGTAGCAATGAGCATTTTGAGTTTTGGTCTCCAAAGTCAAGCAAGAAAGCTGTGCTTCCAACACCCATGATGAAGACAGCCAGAATGTCTGCATCGGGGGATGGCTCCAGGCTGAGCCACATGAGAGCCGTCTCAGCCCTGCCTGGAGAGTCTTCTAGAGTCAGGAGCCATCCAGCTCCAGCTCCAGACCAAACAGATTAGGAAGAATATAAGCAAAATTGTAGTATGCAGCACTGAAGTTCAGGAGAGGTCAAGCCTCAGTAGACAGATGTCCAGCTTCTCCAGTGTTTATTTAGTTTTACAACATTGGCGGCACCAGCAGGGGATCAGCGAGACAGACAGGGATGGGAACGACTCTTGTCCTCTCCTCTGTCCTTATCAGGATGTCCAGCTCATCTTAATTCATTATGAGTGGGAACATCATTTTCTGACCAAAAAAAGTTTTTCTGGAATCAAATAGAATTGTCTCCTTAAACCAAAGGAAAAACCACATTACAGCTAAGACTAAATACATTCTTAAGATTTTTTTATTTGGATAAGCAACATAAACTCATATGATAATGTCATTTTTGTATATATTCAATGTTTAGATTTAAGAAAGTCCTTTCGTTTGGGTTATTGGTTCAGTCATTGATGTACATTTCCTGTGTGCCAGACCCTAGCCTATGACCTAGAGATTCAGCTATTGTTTTTGTTGTTCAGTCACTAAGAGATTCAGTGCCTCTCTTTTCAGTAGCTCTTACTACTCTGGGGAAGACAGACATGGCAAACAATGTTTGGCAAACATTATAGAGAGATGGGTATAGAAAAGATGGGGACAGAAAAGAAAAGTACTAACCATCTAGAGTTTGGACAGCCTCTCATGGGCTTCCCATGGCCATGATTCATCTTGTTCTAGAATGTACAAGCTTCAGTAGTTGTGATGCACAGGCTTAGCTCTAGTTGACTAAAAGGCTTTTTGTCATTTGTTTTTAACCATTAATTAAGGGTCGCATCTATTTTGACTTCCTAACTTCCATCCTGTGTGCCATGCCTACAGAAGTACTGCTGTTTTCCCAAATTGCCAGCTTTTCCACGCCCTTCTTTTATTGCACATGCTATGTCCCCTGGCAACATGATCCACTTTTACTTGTCCATTCAGCTCCTACTCGTCCTTGTGAACTCACTTTTAAGGTCATCTCCTATGCAAAGCCTTGCCCCGGCTGTTCAGTCTAGGTTCCCTCTTTCCTAAGTAGCACTTGCCACAGTATGTCTAATTTATATATATCACTTATCTTCCTGTATTATGAGCTACCTGGGGAGATAATGATGTCATATTTGTGTATCTCCAGTTGACTTCACTTTCACTTTTCACTTTCATGCATTGGAGAAAGCAATGGCACCCCACTCCAGTACTCTTGTCTAGAAAGTCCCATGGACGGAGGAGCCTGATAGGCTGCAGTCCATGCTAAGTATCGGACACGACTGAGCGACTTCACTGTCACTTTGCACTTTCATGCATTGGAGAAGGAAATGGCAACCCACTCCAGTGTTCTTGCCTGGAGAATCCCAGGGACGGGGAAGCCTGGTGGGCTGCCGTCTCTGGGGTCGCACAGAGTCGGACACGACTGAAGCAACTTAGCAGCAGCAGCAGCAGCTATGAACCAAGCAATGCACTAGATGCTGCTGCTGCTAAGTCGCTTCAGTCGTGTCCAACTCTGTGCAACCCCAGAGACGGCAGCCCACCAGGCTTCCCCGTCCCTGGGATTCTCCAGGCAAGAACACTGGAGTGGGTTGCCATTTCCTTCTCCAATGCATGAAAGTGCAAAGTGACAGTGAAGTCGCTCAGTCGTGTCCGATACTTAGCATGGACTGCAGCCTATCAGGCTCCTCCGTCCATGGGACTTTCTAGACAAGAGTACTGGAGTGGGGTGCCATTGCTTTCTCCAATGCATGAAAGTGAAAAGTGAAAGTGAAGTCAACTGGAGATACACAAATATGACATCATTATCTCCCCAGGTAGCTCATAATACAGGAAGATAAGTGATATATATAAATTAGACATACTGTGGCAAGTGCTACTTAGGAAAGAGGGAACCTAGACTGAACAGCCGGGGCAAGGCTTTGCATAGGAGATGACCTTAAAAGTGAGTTCACAAGGACGAGTAGGAGCTGAATGGACAAGTAAAAGTGGATCATGTTGCCAGGGGACATAGCATGTGCAATAAAAGAAGGGCGTGGAAAAGCTGGCAATTTGGGAAAACAGCAGTACTTCTGTAGGCATGGCACACAGGATGGAAGTTAGGAAGTCAAAATAGATGCGACCCTTAATTAATGGTTAAAAACAAATGACAAAAAGCCTTTTAGTCAACTAGAGCTAGCCTGTGCATCACAACTACTGAAGCTTGTACATTCTAGAACAAGATGAATCATGGCCATGGGAAGCCCATGCACTGCAATTATAGTGTAGCCCCCACTTGCCATAACTAGAGAAAGCACTCATGCAGCAATGAATACCCAGCATAGCCAAAAAAAGTAATAATAAAATAAATAAATAAAAATTTAGAAAAGAACAAATATGAGAATCCCAATATCATTGCAGCATTGTTTACAATAGCCAAGATATAGAAATAGCCTGCTACTGCTACTGCTAAGTCACTTCAGTCATGTCCGACTCTGTGCGACCCCATAGACGGCAGCCCACCAGGCCCCCCCATCCCTGGGATTCTCCAGCCAAGAATACTGGAGTGGGTTGCCATTTTCTTCTCCAACGCATGAAATTGAAAAGAGAAAGTGAAGTCGCTCAGTCATGTCCGACCCTCAGTGACCTCATGGACTACAGCTTTCCAGGCTCCTCCGGCCATGGGATTTTCCAGGCAAAAGTACTGGAGTGGGGTGCCATTGCCTTCTCCTGGAAATATCCTAACTGTCCGTAAATGGATGAATAGATAAAGAAGATATATAATAAAAGAATACTATTTAGCCGTAACAAAGAATGGAATTTCAGTTCAGTTCAGTTCAGTCGCTCAGTTGTATCCGACTCTTTGTGACCCCATGAATTGCAGCACGCCAGGCCTCCCTGTCCATCACCAACTCCCAGAGTTCACTCAGACTCACGCCCATCGAGTCAGTGATGCCATCCAGCCATCTCTTCCTCGGTCGTCCCCTTTTCCTCCTGCCCCCAATCCCTCCCAGCATCAGGGTCTTTTCCAATGAGTCAACTCTTTGCATGAGGTGGCCAAAGTACTGGAGTTTCAGCTTTAGCATCATTCCTTCCAAAGAAATCCCAGGGCTGATCTCCTTCAGAATGGACTGGTTGGATCTCCTTGCAGTCCAAGGGACTCTCAAGAGTCTTCTCCAACACCACAGTTCAAAAGCATCAATTCTTCTGCGCTCAGCCTTTTCACAGAATGGAATTTGGATGGAGTTTAAGGCTATTAACGCTAAGTAAAATAAGTCAGATAGAGAAAGACAATTAATGCATTATTTCATTCAAATATGGAATCTAAAAAGGTACCCAAACGAAAAACACCAATGAACAAATGAAATAAAGCAAAACATGCTCACAGATACAGAGAAAAGATTGGTGGTTACCGGAAGGGGAGGGGCTTCAGGTGTTGGCAAAATAGTGAAAATGGTCAACTGTATGGTGATGAGTGGTAACAAGACCTGTGATGGTGCTCACAATGTATTGTAGACAGATGTCAAACTATAATGCTGTTCACCTGAAACTTACATATATGTGTGAGTGTATATCTATGACTCGTAGACTGAATTTCAAAGAACAATATGAATTCAATAGGTAAGAAAAGAAGAGGAAGTAAGTATATGCAGAGGAAAGTGCAGGTACAAAGGCGCAAGGGTTGAGACCAAAAGAGCAAAGCATATTCTTGGAAATTCCAGCACTTGATATGCATGTAGTCTGGATGCTTTTGAAGATGATTTTGGTGTGAAGCATGAACATGATGGTGACCTCAATGCTGGGAAGGACCATAAAGAACTGGCGATCATGACAGAGAACTCTACATGTATCCTAAGGGCAATGTGAAGGGGTTGAGCTGTAGAAAATGTAGAATTTAATATATGCCAAAGCATTTTAGGATACATATTTTATTAAGGAGGATCATTCTGGTTACAAGGTGGATCAGAAAATGAGGCATACTTGAGCTAGGGTGATGGAAGAAAGAAAATGAGGAGAGGGCAATGTGAGGAACACTGATGGTGTTGAGTCGATCAGACTCAGCAGAAGGCTGATTGGGGCAGGCAGGAGTCATGCTTTGGTCTCCAGTTGAGGATCTGTTGCACAGCAGAGCTCTTGGAGAACAAGGCAGTTTTCCCCATTCTTGAGGACCTGTTCCATCACAATATTCAACTCACCATTGGAATTCAATATTTGTTACAAGGATCAAGGATATCTCAGGGTCGGGAATGTAAGAAGGTCAAGTGTGTGAGGAAAGAATAATGTGTGTAGACATGTGAGGGTTGAAAGCTCATCTGGCATTAGGATGTGTCAACCTCTGACTGTGGAATTGCCTGAGGCTCTCGAGTGGGGAATTGTCAATGTGAGGTGGTGGTTGGAGGCTGGTCTGGGAAGGGCATGAAAGAAGAGACTCAGGCCAAGAGGTGGCAGGGGTTGCAGACTTAGCTGAAGAGCTCCAGAAGCAGGAGAAAAATGCAGGAGATGGTTTCAAAAGCTGAGTAAGTAATAGGTCAGTTTTTTTTTTTAATTCCAAGTAAAATAAATGGTCCCTGGGTTACAGGCACAAGTGAAATTTGATGCAGCAATCCTGAGTAGCTCTAAGGTGGAAGAAACCATTTTGGTTAGGAACCAGATTCAGAAAGGGCAGAGATCATATTTAACTCAGCAAGGACAGTTTAATTAGCCAAGTAGGGAAAAGAGATTGCAGAAGGCAGAGGACTGGTGAGAAGTGAGATAGTGAAAGACTCATGCATAGCTTGCTATGAAGGAAAAGATGGTGAATACCTAGAAAGTGACTAGGTTAACAGAGGTTGATTTCTTTTTTTAAAGTGGCTATTTTGAACGTGTTTCCATTTTAAGGGGAAGCACCAGAAACAAAGAAGTAACTTTAGACCAAGCAGAACTGAGGGTGGTGGTTGAGTGGAGTTGAGGTCACAGAACCTATGACAGTACCAGCTTGGGGAGAAGGACAACACCCAGTCCCTGGGCCTGGATATCTAGGAAGAAGAACACCGTGAAGGGGAAGTGAGCAGAGAGGTAAGTTGTTACTTTGGGGTCTCCATTTTTCATTATCTATATTTCTTTTACAAGTTCTTAGCCCTTATTTTCATTTTACAGTAAGATTAAGAAACATCCCCACGTTTGTTCAGCTACTAATAATAGAAGTTGGGTTTTCAATCAAATGTCTTTTGGCTTCAAATCCAGTGAGTTTTCAGAAACTAAGCAAAATGTTAGAGTAGTAAGCATTATGAATGTGCACATATTAGATGTACTATTGACAATACATGAAAATTCATTTCCACAGGGCTTATTTTTTCAATTTTTCTTTGAAATCATCTTCCACAGTTATGCCCAAATAAGCTTTGTAAACCACAGCTCTGATAAAAACTCCTTATGGCAGAAAGTGAAGAAGAACTAAAGAGCCTTTTGATGAAAGTAAAAGGGGAGAGTGAAAAAGTTGGCTTAAAGCTCAACATTCAGGAAACTAAGATCATGGCATTTGGTCCCATCACTTCATGGGAAATAGATGGGGAAACAGAAACAGTGTCAGACTTTATTTTTCTGGGCTCCAAAATCACTGCAGATGGTGATTGTAGCCATGAAATTAAAAGACACTTATTCTTTGGAAGGAAAGTTATGACCAACCTAGACAGCATATTCAAAAGCAGAGACATTACTTTGTCAACAAAGGTCCGTCTAGTCAAGGCTATGGTTTTTCCAGTGGTCGTGTATGGATGTGAGAGTTGGACTATAAAGAAAGCTGAGCACTGAAGACTTGATGCCTTTGAACTGTGGTGTTGGAGAAGACTCTTGAGAGTCCCTTGGACTGCAAGGAGATCCAACCAGTCCATCCTAAAGGAGATTGGTCCCGGGTGTTCATTAGTAGGATTGATTTTGAAGCTGAAACTCCAGTACTTTGGCCACCTGATGCGAAGAGCTGACTCATTTGAAAAGACCTTGATGCTGGGAAAGATTGGGGGCAGGAGGAGAAGGGGATGACAGAGGATGAGATGGTTGGATGGCATCACCAACTCAATGGACATGGGTTTGGGTGGACTCTGGGAGTTGGTGATGGACAGGGAGGCCGGCATGCTGTGGTTCATGGGGTCGCAAAGAGTCGGACATGACTGAGCGACTGAACTGAACTGAGCCTCAAAACCGTGGACAGTCTCCCATTGCCTGAAGAATCAAGCCTTAATCATGCAGTATGGCCCCAAGACCCTTTGCAATCTGGTCTATAACCTACCCTTCCAAACGAACTCAGAATTATCTTGCCCTTCTGAGGATTAAAAAGGTACCCTTTCCTCAAAATACCTCATGCCTTTATTAGAAAACTGTCATACTGATTTTTTAAAAATAAAAACAATTTTATTGAGATATATTTTATATGGTAAAATTTCACTGATTTTGTGTAAAATTGATGACTTCAATACAATTATTGAGTTGTGCAGCCATTAGCACTATCTAAACAGAAGTGTTTTAGAGTACTTCTAATACCTGGAAAATATTCTTATTCCTATTTGCAGTATATCCCTAGTCTTGTTATTTCATGTAAATGAATCATAGAATATGTAGTCTTGCATCTGACATCTACCAAAATATTTTTGAGGTTCATTCATGTAATATGCATCAGTGGTCCATTTCTATTTTATTATTGAATAGTATTCCATTATATTTTAATTCATATGAATATACCATAATTTATATGTGCAGGGAAATGGCAACCCTCTCCAGTGTTCTTGCCTGGAAAATCCTATGGACAAAAGAGCCAGGTGGGTTATAGTCCATGACGTCACAAAGAGTTGGACATGACTGAGAGACTTAGCACATCACAAGTTAATGGACATTTAGACTGCTTGCACGTTTTAGCCACTATGACTTCTACTGCTATGATCATTTGTATACAAGTTTTTGTTTGCACAAAATTTTTTTTTTTTAGACTGGCGATTTGTTTCTTATATGATACTATGCGTTTCAATGCCATTCTCCCAAATCATCCCACCTTCTGCCTCTCCCACAGAGTCCAAAAGGCTGTTCCATACATCTGTGTCTCTTTTGCTGTCTCGCATACAGGTTTATCATTACCATCTTTCTAAATTCCATGTATATGCATTAGTATACTGTATTGGTGTTTTTCTTTCTGGCTTAGTTCACTCTGTATAATCAGCTCCAGTTTCATCCACCTCATGAGAACTGATTCAAATGTATTCTTTTTAATGGCTGGGTAATATTCCGTTGTGAATATGTACCACAGCTTTCTTATCCATTCGTCTGCTGATGAACATCTAGGTGCTTCCACGTCCTGGCTATTATAAACAGTGCTGCGATGAACATTGGGGTACACGTGTCTCTTTCAATTCTGGTTTCCTCGGTGTGTATGCCCAGCAGTGGGATAGCTGGGTCATAAGGCAGTTCTATTTCCAGTTTGCGCAAATGTTTTTATTCCTCATTTCATTTCAGATTCTCTTGGAGTGGACTCTCTGTCATGTAGTATATTTACATTTAATGTTGTAAGAAAATATCAAACTGATTTCCAAAGTGGCTGCACCATTTACATTTCCACTGCAAAGCTTAAAATTTCATTTTCTCCACATCCTCACCAACACTTGTTATTATCTGTTTTTAATTATTATCATAATTATCCTAATGGATACATAGTGTTACATCATCTTGATTTGCATTTCCCTAAATACTATTGATGTTGTCCATCATGTTTTGATGATCTATGCGTCTACTCCTCCAACAATACTACACTGTCTTGATTACTGTAACTATGTATTATAATAAGCCTTAATACCCAGAAGCATGATTCCTCCACTTATGATTCTTTATCAAGATTGCTACTGCCATAGTGTCTGTGCTTTTTCATATTTGTTTTAGAATAAACTTGTCCATATCTAGAAAAATCTTGCTCAGATTTTGTAGGAATTAGCATGAAAATTGAGTTCAATTTAACAAGTGTCATCTTTACTATGTTGACTGTTCCAATCCTTGAACACAGTATGTATCTCCATTTATTTAGGTTTTCTTTGAGCTGTTTCACCAGCATTTTGTGTTTTGTTGTACAAGTCCTTGACATGTTTGTTAGATATACACCTAGGTGTTTTATTTTTCTTGGTTGTTGTAATTGTATTTTGATTATGATTTCCATGTGTTGGGTGAATTTATGCCATGATTCATGGGTGTGGCATTTTGGTGGGAAGGAGGAACTATGAGGAGGACATGGGGAGGAAGATGTGCTTTCAGGTCCTGGCTTCATCTCTTCCCCTCTGTGATTCTGGATAAGGCATTGACACTTGTGACGAATGATATTACCTCACAGAAGTCAGAACAACCCAAATTCTATTTAAAGTGCAATCAATTATTGACTATGACTTATGTTAAAATTCGGTTTAAGTCCCAGGGCATAGATTACTGAGCATCTTTCAGTTTCTGGAGGAATACCTGGCACACAGCAAGCAGTAAGAATGTGTGCTGAGAATGGACTGAATAAATAAACCGTATGGTAATTTCTACCATACCAGTCCTTACCAGATTGGTATAATTTCCACTTTTAATAGTTATCCTCTTTATTAATAAAAAGCTTTTATATGCCACTTTGTAAATGAAGGGCAAGGATCATAAAACCTGGCTTAGGAAGAAAAAGCAAACAAAATGAACTATATCATGACATGCATAAAAAAATAAATAAAAGCATGGAGATAGGCAGCAATGGAATGATGGACAGAAGAGGACTGAGTAACAGAATAGAGATGAGAGGCCTGCAGAGGTTTAGCAGCCAGTGAGAAATTCAGGTTTGGGGGTGGGGAAAGAACCTCAGAATGAAAACATATCTAGCATTCAAGTTTAATTTTTTTTAATCTCCTTTTTTTCCTGTTTGAAATCTCCTGTTTATCGCTGAGTTACTGTCCACCATTGTCACTGAAAGCATTCGTGAGAATTTGGAATCTACATATGCTCCTTGTGGATGAGCAGTAAAGAGGGGTCAAGAATAGGCGAGCGGTGAGAAGAGCCACATCCCCTGGGAGATGAAAAGAAATGTGCAATCTAAAATAAGGAGAGTTGGAGCTGCATAGAGTCAGATACCAGGAAGTGATAAAAATCTTGGAGAAAGCAGGGATTTATGCCAGTTTAGTGTGGACCTAGCAGGACAGACAGCATGATATTAATTGGCATCTGTGTTTTCAAAGACACACGGGAGAAGTGTAGGTGGACGTGTGCCTCTCAACACTTCCTACCGTGATTGAAGAGTCAGGAAGCCCCAGAGCGTGTGCCTGAGTTGGGTGGTGGTGGCCAGTTCTCTCATCTGTAATATGGGACAACATATATACTGATGTATAAGAGTGTGCTGAGACATAGGTTCATACATTGTTTCTTGAAACCTCTTGACTGTGGCCTATATTAGAATTATGTTTAAGTCCCAGGGTCCTATATTGCTGAGCATCTTCCAGCTCCTAGAAGAATGCCTGGCACACAGCAAGCAGTGAGAATGTGTGCAGAGAATGAACTGAATGAATAAATGTGAGTAATCTCTGCCATATATCAAATCCTCAAGACCTTCTTTGAAAGACTCAATTCTCTCATTTTAAGCTGGCAATAAGCTCAATACTATAAACATGCCTTTCAAATTCCCAAATCTGTTACATAAACTAGCCAAAACCCTCTGAAAATGCAATTATGAGGGGTAGGGGAGGAAAGAATGCTCAGGGTCATCTTTAAGTACCTGCAGATTGTTGTCTTTATCTTGATCCCTTTCTATACTAACCCTTCCTAGCTGCTCTGCACATGAGTTCCATGAGAAGACATGGTGAAAATATCTAAGAAGCTAGAAATCACCTCCATGCAAGGGAAATGCTTGAGTGCATTTAGTATTGCCATCTTTGCAGACACATATCTTGTTGTCCGAGGTCCCAGAGAGACAATCACTGGAAAACGGGTTGAGCAAAGTGTCCTGTGAGCCAAGAGATAAGTGAAGTTGCCTAATACAGGCCAGGCCTTTGACATTTGTTATTTAGATTTAGAAGTTCTTTTAATGGTCAAAATATTTGCTTTTCCTTCAGATGCCTTCTAAGAGAGTTTATCTTAATTTTGAGGCTAGCTGGGGTTTCAAGTAGAGCAAAGACTAGGGTCACACAGAGCGGCCTTTTCTCAAACAGCTTTTGTGAAGGAGCAGCTGTGGTATCATTGCAAGACTCCTGACCAGAGAGGAGGAACTGGGGGTGAGGGCTGAATGTGGCCGTTAGCGAGCTTCTTAGTACCTCTGGGTCTCGCTTTCAGCAGGACAGCCTGGGCTCTCTGATTTCCATATCTGAACATCAAGACTGGTGGGAGAAGGGATAACTAGTGAGAGCTGTAATGGTGACTGCCTGCAGGGTGCATGCCAAAGTGTGGGTAAATTCTCATCACGAACTTTTCTAATTTAATTCTAGAGCAACTTTGTGAAGTAGATCACAATGGAGCACTGGTTTTACAGGTGAGAGTTCAAAGGTCCATCAGAGGCAGATGGCTCCAAATCAGTCAGGTTCATATGGGCCCAGTGATTTGGAAGCCTATGCTCAATGAGAAAAATCATGGACAAATAAATCACTGCAACCTCTCAGAGTCGGTTTTTAATTGAAGTGAAATGACCTAAATACATGAACTTCAATATGCATCTAAGTGGTTAAGGGTTATGCCATTGACAAATTCACTGTTTTTTTTTTTTAATTTTAATGTTTGAAAATTGACTTGTGTTGGGTCTTTTAACTTTCCTACAATATGGGGCAATTATTACTTAGCCCATGTAATAGAATTTATCAGTTTCCATTAAAATGCATTCACTTAGAATGTTTTTTTAAAAACAAATAATAAATAATTATTCTCCTAAATAAAAAACTAGCTCACCCCAAACTCCTAGCATTCTCTTCTCTAGAAGGGTAGTCAAGGAAACTGGTCTTGAGTGGATCCATCTTATCTGCTTCTTTCCTTCAGGCAAGAGAAAGCACACCACAACAATAATGTACTCTTTAGAGCCTGAGTTTTTCTCATAGTTTCACAAAAGCTACCCAAGTTGCCCTCCTGGACTGTGAAGGAAGTTAAGGACCTGGCACAATCTAGGGTCAAGGTTCTATGGTCCTGTCCAGGCTGGAGGCCTCTTCTCCAACCCATACTCTTGCCAACATGTGACACTGGCATCAAATGACTTCAGCCTCTGTGAGGTTGAAGCTGACTCTTCTGTCTGCTGCAAGCCCTCGGCAGCTGGTTCTCTGACAGGTGAAGGGAAATAACTCTCAGGACATGAGGGCACCTTTGGTCTATGGCAGCCACAGATTTGAATATAAAGTTTAAAATTTTAATTTGCCAGTTTAAGAGTAGAGAAAATTATGAATATTTGCCCGTCCTTATACTAAGTTTTAAAGCTTACTATGCTATGCTAAGTCACTTCAGTCGTGTCTGACTCTGTGCGACCCCATAGATGGCAGCCCACCAGGCTCCCCTGTCCCTGGGATTCTCCAGGCAAGAACACTGGAGTGGGTTGCCATTTCCTAAAGCTTATGACCTCTCAAATAAAAAGAAACTTCATGACTTTGACATCCAACTACAAATCCATGTATATTATACATCAAAGACCTTTCACATAGTTGAATGCCAAGAATGGCTGATATGCCAAGTTGGAAAATGTTTCCCATGGGGCTAAAAAGTGAAGAGAATTGTTCAGTCAATAAATCATGTCTGACTCTTTGCAATCTTATGAACTGTAGCACACCAGGCTTCCCTGTCCATCATTAACTCCTGGAGTTTGCTTAAACTCATATCCATTGAGTTGGTGATGCCATCTAACCATCTCATCCTCTGTCACCCCCTTCTCCTCTTTCCCTCAGTCTTTCCGTGCATCAGGGTCTTTTCCAATGAATCAGCTCTTCACATCAGTTGGCCAAAGTATTGGAGCTTCAGCTTCAGCATCAGTCCTTCCAGTGAATATTCAGGACTGTTTTCCTTTAGGATGGACTGGTTGGATCTCCTTGCAGTCCAAGGGACTTTCAAGAGTCTTCTCCAACATCACAGTTCAAAAGCATCAGTTCTTTGGCACTTGGTTTTCTTTATGGTCCAGCTTTCACATCCCCACATGACTACTGGAACCATAGTTTTGACTGTCTGGACCTTTGTTGGTAAAGTGATGTCTCTGCTGTTTAATACACTGTCTAGGATTGTCATAGCTCTCCTTCCAAAGAGCAAGCACCTTTTCATTTCATGGCTGCAGACACCATCCGCAGTGATTTTGGAGTCCAAGAAAATAAAATCTGTCACTGTTTCTACTTTTTCCCCATTTATTTACTATGAAGTGATGGGACCGGATGCCATGATCTTAGTTTTTTGAATTTAAGTTTTAAGCCAGCTTTAGTGAGTATAAAATTATAAGGTACAATTTGATTATAGACTTATAAAACAATTTGAATATCATTATCTTAATTGAATTTTAAGTAGAACAGATTCAAATTTAGAAAAGTTACTAAAGTTTTACAAGTCTTTCAACAAAGACAAGTGTACATTTAATGTACTTTCTGATAGCTGACCTCATAAAGAAACTAAAAATATACTATAGAAAATGTCCTGCTGATAAGAGAGTCGAATCTATTTTATCTTTTGAGAGAACCCAGATTAGTTTACCACTTTAGAAAATTAACCAGTATACAGACCAAGAGCTATCTGGTTTAGAGTGCAAAGCCAGTGGTCCCAGGTAATTGCTGTGTTACTGGTTTCAGGAGCCTCTTTTGGCTTTTCTGAACCATGCTCCCAGGGGCCCAGCTGTCTCCTCATAGCCATAAGAGGAAGATATTTTAATTTAAGCCTTTATGAAGAAAAAAAAGAAAAAAGAAAGTAGTGACTGAACTCAACTGAAGCCTCCGGTTTTGACTGTATCTTGAGTGTTTGTACAGTACAATCGGCTTGGCTCAGTCCCTGGCCCTCCTCCTTCAGTACTGTGGGAGCGCTTTGCCTGCCTGGGTAGTTGATCAGCTTCTGTTGAGGCTCAGAAATGAGCTTGACAGTGATGGCTATCTTGTGCCATCCTGTGCTGAGATACCTACTTTCCTACGTTGGGGCTCCTATTTATCTTTGGGAAAAGTCCATGGCAGCTACAGCGACTCTAAATCCAACTTTGAACTGATTATCTATAAAGTTATGGGAGTGGCTCATCCTCTTGGCCATGCTTTATGTAATGCCTGAAAGTGAAAGTGAAAGTCATGTCCAACATGACTTGTTCCACATGACTACTGGAACCATAGCTTTGACTGTCTGGACCTTTGTTGGTAAAGTGATGTCTCTGCTCTTTAATACACTGTCTAGGATTGTCATAGCTCTCCTTCCAAAGAGCAAGCACCCTTTCATTTCATGGCTGCGACACCATCCACAGTAATTTTGGAGCCCAAGAAAATAAAATCTGCACTGTTTCTACTTTTCCCCCATTTATTTACCATGAAGTGATGGGAATGGATGCCATGATCAAGTCAGTCAGTCATGTCCAACTCTTTGTGACCCCATGAACTATAACCTGCCAGTCTCCTCTGTCCATGGAATTCTCCAGGTCAGAATACTAGAGTGGGTTGCCATTCCTTTCTCCAGGGGATCTTCCCAACCCAGGGATCAAACCTTGGTCTCCCACATTTAGGTGGATTCTTTACTGTCTGAGCCACCATGGAAGCCCTGTTTAATGCCTGCCATACATTTATTCTAAGAGGGAAAGCTTTCCACTGGTGGGGAGATTCCTGCCTGGCTCTGTTCTCAGAGACACAGTTGGGCCCCTGTTTCTCCTCTTGGAAATGTCCTGATGCATTGCAGTGACCAGTCTCACCTTCTGCCTTGTTAGCTGAGAGAGTCTCAGCCTGAAAGGCTGTGAGCTCAGCAACCATTATGATCAATGGTTTCCTCCCTTCTGATGTTCCCTTATTGCTGTGGAAACATATAGAAAATACCTACATGCATTATAAACCCAACAATGCTACGTTCTAATTATTTTATGCAATCTAGTGTATTATGAAGTATGTATGTTTTCTGGTGTACTCCATCTCTTTCTGTGGGTATGGATTACCATCTTGCCAGTATCACTTCCTTTCCCACCTGAAGGGCATCCTTTAATATTTATTCCTTCTAAGACAGTGTTTTGATCAGTTCTGGATGCTACAGCAAAGAACCATAGGTTGATTGGCTTATAAACATGAGGCATTTTTTCCTCACAGTCCTGGAGGCTGGAAGTCTGAGGTCAAGTTGCCATCATGGTCAAGTGCTGGGGAGAGCACCTCTTCTGGGTTGAAGAGTGCCTAGTTCTTTTATCTTTACATTGTAGAAGGAGGGAAAGAGATTTCTTTGGGGCCCCTTCTCTAAGGTCATTGATTTCATTTGTGAGGGCTTGATCTTACCTAATCATTTCTAAACAATCCAGCCTCCTAATACCATCACCTTGGGGGTAGAATTTCAACAGATAAATTATGGGATCACACACATAACAATTCAGCTAGCATGGAGCTCTCTTAGTCGTTGGCTTCTACTCCGAAGTCTCCTTCTTTCTTTCCTCCCCACCCTTTCATTCTTGGTTAGTCTCATGCGAGTACCTGCTGGCCACTCTGCCTTTCAAGAAGCCTTCAATCAGCTAGAGCAGAGATACACTGTGCAAGCTCTGCTCTCCATTTTCACCATCATTCGGTCCATTTATAAATCTAGACCTTCTTGTCACTGTTTTCCCTTGTGGTTTCTACTTGGGTCCTTTGCCCAGGGGTTCCCATCAGTACCCCCTCATTGTCCTAAAGAGGGAATTTGATTGGTGTGTTTGCAAGATGTACAGGTCTGGACCACAGCAGTCCCATCCAGACTGGTGTGAACTTTCCATCATCACACCCACAAACTTGAGTGTGAAACCCCCATCCCTTCAAACCTTGTGCCTCCCAAGGGGTCTGGCCTTTTGGGGACAGGGCTTTCTCCTCCTCAGGCTCATAGAGCTGCCTGCTACTGCCTTTATCTTCTCTGATTCTTATCTGCCCCAAATCTGCTTTTAGTTCTTATCTTTGGGTTTTTATTACATAATCACAGATTCAGATAAATACAGTTTTATTTCTTCCAGTCTGCTATATATATTTAATGTCATATTGTATTGACAATAACTTTCTCAACAATGTTGACTCATCATGGTGTTATTGGACCCTTTTCTCTTTTAATCTCTCTCTTTCTCATATCACTGCTACCACTGAAAGTCATCTAATGATTCCAAGTTAAGAGCAGTGCTTTGAAATAAGTACTTCACTTTGTGCTATGCCATTTTATTCATATTTTTGAATTTTTAAATATATTTATTGGCTAATACTTTAAGCATCTCAAATATTGTCTTGTGAGATGAGTTCTGCAGTTTTTCTTTACTGATATTTTACTTATACTTTCATGTTGCCGTTAGGCATGCTTGGTAAAACAAATGTGCTTTTTTCATCTTTTTATATATTTGGAAGGATTTTAATATTTCTTAAAAATATGATAAATTTAATGAATTAAACTCTTTGTGACTATAATCACTTTGAAAGTCAGAGATTTCTTCCAAGAGTCTCATTTTAGCTTTGTTTGTTATTTCTTCTAATTTATTGAGGACCACCTACTTTGCAGGTTATAATAAGAATAGTAAGGAAGCCCATGTTGTGATTTCTATGCTTGTGGGGCACCTGAGTCTATTACTAGCCCTACAAGGCAGGTATCTGCTAATGTTGCAGAAGGGAAACCTGAGGCTCAGAGAGTTTTGCTGACTTAGCTCCATCCCCACAGGACAGTAGAGAAAGAACTCTGCCTTGAACCTGAATCTTTGCAAATCATGTTCTCTTATTTCTCCTGCAGCAAGTCCAAGTCTGGTGACTACTGTTTATATTCATTATTATTTCTTCCAAGTTGTTAAAGGAAATAGCTCAAAGAACAGTACATTCCTGACCATCGCGAAGTTTCCTCTGAGCCCTCGCTCAGCTGTGCAGAATGTTTCCCTGCCGTTGCCACAAGCCAGTGCAGCTCGCAGGAGCGGCAGCCAGGCTGGTTCCCGTGTGAACGGTCTGGTTCTGGTTTAGATCGGCCAGTCTAAGTCCTCCCAAGCATTTGTTGTGTCTGAGGAGTCAAAACCAGGTGGCCCATTTCCCAGATATGCTGTTGGCAATTCCCAACATTCCTCTCTGAAGTCAAAAGTTCTGTCTGCAGCTTTTTCTGGATTTCTTCACATTGGCATTTTTCACATTATTGTAGTTTTTGTTCGCCATAGAAAACCACTGTGGTCAAATAGCCAACAACCCTTCCTACTGGGGTTGACTCAGACTCAACCAGGTAAGGCAATGCCTTCTCATTGCCCATTGCTGTCAACCACAGATTGGGCTGCCTGGAAAGGCAAAAAGAACTTATCAATTTTTGATGGGGTGCCATGTGTGTCCATGTCAACCATCAGAGGCCCTAGAGGGGAGATCCTTACAAGGGGGTCTTCTTCTCCCCTGTTTCTATGCTATCCAGTTCCACACATCAGAGACCTCTGTGTATTGAAACCAGAAATTTTCTTAGGGAAACTAGAATCTCATTTTCCTCTGCAATCTGTCCATATACCATGAGAATAAATTCTAACACATATCTCCTTACTTAAAATAGATATCTTTGACATTTCTTTGTTCAACTTCATTGACATATATGTGATCTACCAACTGTTGCACATATTTACTATATACTTTTTGATGTGTTTGTTTGGACATTGACTGTGCCCCGGGTACTATCACCATGAAGTGAGAAACACATCCATCACCTCCATGAGATTTCTTGTGTCTCCTTGCCTTTATTTTTATTGTTAAGAACACTTAGCATGAGATCTACCCTCTTCACCAGTTTTTAAGTGTATAGTACTAAGTGGCTAAGTACAGGCACTGTGATGCATAGCGGGTCTCTAGAATCTATTCATCTCCTATAATGATAACTTTATACTCACTGAACACCTCCCCATGTTCCCCTGCCCCCAGCCCCTGACAACCACCAATCTACTCTCTACTTCTATGGGTGTGACAATTTTAGATTCCTCATGTAAGTGGAATCAAGCAATATTTGTCTTTATTTCACTTGGTGCTATGTCCTTTAGACTCATCCATGATGTTGCAAATGATAGATTTTCCCTCTTGTTGAAGGCTGAATGATATATCAGTGTGTGTGTCTATATCATGCCTATCTCCCACTTTATCCTTTCGTCTGTCAGTGGACATTTGGCTTGTTTTTACATCTTGGCTAGGTGAATAGTGCCGCAGTGAACATAGGAATGCAGATTTCTCTTCAAGATCCTGCTTTCAGTTCTTTTGGATAAAAACCCAGGAGTGGAAAGGGCAGAGGACTTGAAACCTCGTGATCTGGGATCTAGTTTCTAATCAGCTACACTTGGCACGTGACCGTGGGAGGGCCCTATGAGGTCCTTGAGCATTGGCTTATTCACAAGGGCACTGTGTCTGCCACTCAGCAGGCTTTCACCAGATCCCAGGTGATGGATGAACAGCCTGTTTCATGCAGCACTTACTAAAAATGCAAGAAACAAAACCTGTAGTAGCCTTTGGGAGGAGCCTCTGGGGTGCCAAGGCTCACCTGAAGGACTAAGAGGAGCAGGACAGGATGCTGGGGGTGGGAACATGGGCTGCTCCTCAAGCTCTTATCCTGTTCCTCCTTTATATTAGTGTGAACACCAGAGCATTACTGGCATGTTCCTTTAACAATTTTTTTATAAATGTATATTTAATTGAAGGATACAATATTGCATTGGTTTCTGGCATATATCAACATGAATCAACCGTAGGTATATGTATGTCCCCTCCCTCTGGAACCTCCCTCCCACCTCTCACCCCATCCCACCCCTCTAGGTTATCACAGAGGACAGGATTTGAACTCCCTGCAGCATACAGGAAATTCCCACTGGCTACCTGTTTTACATATGGTAATGTATATATTTCAATGCTTCTCTCTCATTTCGTCCCATACTCTCCTTCCCCCTCGGTGCCCACAAGTCTGTTCTCTACGTCTGTCTCTCCATTGCTGCCCTGCAAATAGCTTCATTAGTACTATCTTTCTAGATTCCATGTATACTTAATACATGGTATTTGTTTTTCTCTTTCTGACTTACTTCATTCTGTATAGTAGGTTCTAGGTTATGCCTCACTCATGAGAGGTCCCTTTCGGGTGGCTCCTTGTAGCAACCCTGCACAGAGGCGCTGAGTATGCTTCCTCTTTCCATGGTCTTTATCTTCACATTGTTGGAGGGCTGGCTACATTACACAGCATGGTTTCATGAAAAATTTTCAGCTCAGTCACACTTGGGGTTTGAGTCAACATCTTCAGGAGGTGAAAAATGACCACATTTACTCACCAAACAAAACAACTCAAGTGCAACTTCTACTGATGTTTCATAAAGCATAGTATTTTTGTTTCTTTCTTAGGAAGTTCCTGTAATTCTTAAAACATTTGGGAAACTTTATGGTTCACTTCTTGTTATTTTGTTGTGTCCTGGATACAGTTTTTGTGTGAGTGTAAACTCAATTGTACACTTCAGTTTATTGCTGTGTGAACAAAGACTCTATTGCTGATATGAGAGCTGGTTGGCAATCCATTTAGGCAGAATTACATGGCCTGGGTGCTATGAGATGCCTGAGCCCAGGGGTTCTCTCCTCCCATCTGGCTCATGACACGGGCTTTCACTAATTTCGGTTATGTCTACAAAAAAGGATGATGTTTAACTAAGTTTTCTTATTTCCCCGACAACCTAGGGAAAAAAAAAATGTAAGTATATTTTTAAAAAGTCTAAAAGTGCAGCTTTTTCTCATATTAGTTTTTTTCTAGGTTAATTTATTCTATATTGAAAGTTAGTGAAAGTCAAGATATTTTGCTTCTAGGTGAGCATCTGAATATTCTAAGAATATTTCATTTGATTATCTGCTTGCTATTTATTGATCCTACTGCAGTGATCTCCTCCGGACAAAACTGTGTGCAGTGAGGAGCACAAAATGGGAAACAGCCTCTGGTCTGCCCTTGTTTAGCAGCTAGTGATAACGAAATCACCCCACTTCTTAGCCTGTTTTGAAATGTAAGTAACAGAAGAGTTACTTCTGTTACTTGCAACCTAGATAGCATATTAAAAAGCAGACTTTAATTTGCCAACAAAGATCCGTCTAGTCAAAGCTATGGTTTTAGTCATGTATAAATGTGAGAGTTGGACTGTAAGGAAAACTGAGGCCAAAGAATTGATGCTTTTGAACTGTGGTGTTGGAGAAGACTCTTGAGAGTCCCTTGGACTGCAAGGAGATCCAACCAGTCTATCCTAAATGAAATCAGTCCTGAATATTCATTGGAAGGACTGATGCTGAAGCTGAAACTCCAATACTCTGGCCACCTGATGCGAAGAACTGACTCATTGGAAAAGACCCTGAGGCTGGGAAAGATTGAAGGCAGGAGGAGAAGGGGATGACAGAGGATGAGATGATTAAATAGCATCACTGACCCGATGGACATGAGTTTGAGCAAGCTCCAGGAGTTGGTGACGGACAGGGAACCCAGCATGTTGTAGTTCATGGGGTCGCAGAGTTGGACACAACTGAGTGACTGAACTGAGCTGAACTGAAGAGCTGGTTGTGGGTTGAGTGTTTTGGGACCTCTGTTTTTCTCAGAAGTGCCAGGACAGTAGACTTGGGGTGGGGGTGTGCAGCAGCTCTTCTCTCGGGAGCTGAGACCCTGCTAGAATAGTGGTTACCAACATAGTTGTTGGAGCCTGTTGGATAACAGGGCTGAATCCTGGGTCAACCCCTTACTAGATGTGGGTTGTATGCCTGCTAACCTCTCTTTCTCTCAGATTCCCTATCTGTGCAGAGCCCTGTGCAGTTTCCATGAGGTGGGAGACAACTTCACACCACAAGCACTCCATGTATTAGATATCTCAGCCCTGGGCCCCTTCTTGCTGCCTGAGACACAGACAAGGGGTGTTCTCCACCCTTGGGGCTCAGCTCCTGTCAGGTAACAAATGCTGTGTATGGCAGAGTGAGTATCCAGAAGACTTCTCCTGGGATCTAGCATTGCTTTTTGGAATTCTCCCTGAAATTTTTCTGAATTTTTCAGAAAACCCTCAAATTTGCTAAAGCATCATTTTAAACTTAACGAAGTTATTAAGCATCTATTGTGATGCTTGACCCAAAGTCCTATGATCAATGCTAAACCCCAAGAACACCTGGACAAATCACTGACACATTTCTAACCCTCTCTTACCTCCTAGTGAGAGAAAACATAGAAGAGATAGAGGAGGAAAAGGATGTCAGGTGAGGAAAAGCCAGGTATTCTCTCTTTACTTGTGAGACACATGTACATAGTGAGCTACCTAATAGGATACATGTGTTGCATTTCAAAGACACCTAGGACTCAAATTCCTAGACAAGAATGTCTCAATGGTGAGAGTCACCTGTTTCTTCTGGAAATACTAAAGTTCACACATCATCCAGGTGGATGGATGAACATCATCAGGCCAGGATTTGGGTGTAAAAGGGAAATGGATTTCATAAGAAAGGTCTATTATTGAAAAGAAAAAGGAGAAGATGTAGACAATGGCCAGCTTCAAGAAGGAAGAGAGATAAGTCATGATGTTTGAACTCTGGATCTGGACATGATGTCAGAATGGGGAATCTGGATCAACCTTCCCTCCAAGGACTAGTGAAAAGCTACACAAAATATTTAACAAGAATTCTCTGGCTATCGAGTGGAGAATGGATGCAGGGAGCTAATCATGTATATACTTTATCAGGCCAACCAAGAAATGATAATCACCTAAACCATAAAGTTAGCAATGAAAATAAGTGTTTCCTTGGAATAGTTGGAAGGATTTGATGATATTGAACAGAATTACTTCTAGTTTTTAATGTTGATCAAATAGTTGGATGGTGGGTACCTTTAATGGGGAGGAGAAGATTTGAGCAAGGTCAAGTTTGGACAAGTATATGCTGAGATGCCTATGACGTCTCCAAGGTGGATAACAGATAGTTGGACATCATGTTTGTTTGCTAGGGTTGTCATAACCAATACTGCAGCCTGAGGGCTTTAAACAATATCAATTCATTTTTTCATGGTTCTGGAGGCTGGAAGTCTGAGATCAAGGTGTCAGCAGGTTTGATTTCTTCCAAGACTTTGGCTTGCAGATAGCAGCCTCTTGCTGTGTCCTTGCATGGTCTTTCTTCCGCATGCACACATCCCTGGCACCCTCTGTGTACCAATCATCTCTTCTTAATAAGGACACCAGTCAGATTGGATTAGGCCCATTCAAACCACCTCATTTTAACTTAATCCCCTCTAAAAGGCTCTGTATTCAAAACTTAACTTACTAGGGATAAGGACTTCAACATATGAATTTTAGGGATAGTGCATAATTTAGTCAGTAATAGACACTGAGGCAGGAAATGAAGTTTTGGTTGGAGATATAAATCTGGGATGGAATTTAAAGTCATGAGAAACAGTACAATTAATGGGAAAGAGGGAGAGGGACAGAGAAAGAGGGGAAGAAGAAAAGGAGGAGGGAGAGGAGACTGAGAAGGAAGAAAAGAAGAGAAGTAAAAGCTCAAGAGCTCATTTATTTCTTGGAGCATAGTTGTGATCTTTATGAACATTATTTATGATCTTTATCACTGACAGCTAATAAGGAAGGAGGACCTCAACTCAGAGCCAGCAGAAGAGCAGCCAGGTCTATGCACTGAAGACCAGTGGATGCTGTGCCATCAAAATTCAAGAGAATGCTATGCTCAGAGAAAGTGACATTGGACAACTGTGCTAAACTCTGCCAAGAGGTTTAGTGAATTTGTCTGAAAGGTCACTGGGAAAGAGACCCTCTCATCTAGAAAGGCAGAAGAGACTAGAAAGAACCAAACTGTTGATAGGGAATGCATTTTTCAGAGACTGATTCTTGGAGGGGCTATTTTCTGAGTAGGAAGGGAACCTAAAGCACTCACTAAACTGAAAAGGAAATTCGAGATGGAAAAAACAAGCAGGCAGCTTCACAAAGTGCAATTATGAAGTGTATCGTGGGTAACTCCCATGCAGGCAAGTTTGGTGGGTGATGACCCAGAGGCACTCAGAGCTGCACGCGGCCCCTGAAGAGGGGGACTTGGGGGGCTGCTGCCAAGGGTAGGGTCTGACCACTGGGGCAGCACTGCCTGGAATCAGTTTTCTCTCCCCTGATGTCTTATGACCATTATTCCTCATGGACCATTGATCATCTGTGTCAGCAAGAGGCACTATTCCAACCTCTCTGGCTCAGGTGCCTTCACTGTGAGGAGCTAAAACTCAGTCACGTCGGGGCAGGGAGCAATAGAAGCCTTTGATGGATCTGACAAATTTGGGTCATGAAGGAGGGGGAGTTCCTTGTTCAAGCGCTCAATGGCAGGCCAAGTTCAGGGCCTGTGGGAGGAGAGAAGCCTCACTGAAAACTAGTCAAGCTGGTGGGCATTTGTCCAGATTGGTCAGCGGGAGTTTGGGCTCTCTGGTCTGATCCTAGGGGAACAGGAGGCATTGTGAGCCTGAGCCAAGTCTTATTAGGCTTCACAGCATGCCACTTCCCAGGATACAAATGTGGGGGCATTTTGGGGCTCCTTTTATTTCCCTGGAGCACAGACTCAGGTGAAGTTCCACACTGTCACTTTCTCCTTGCATCAACCATCTATTGTATCTCAGATTATTGTTATTGATATTGACTGTTCCATTGGTTTTTTTCTCGTCTACTGCAGTGTTCTAAGGAGAAAGAATGTAGCTCTCCACTTAGGGCAAATGTATGTTTGCATTTCAAACCTGTCTGTTAGCCACCTCTGGTCCAGGGGAAATGCTTCACCCTGCCTGTGCATCATGGCTTGGAAAGTCTCCTTGTCCCACAGTATAAATCACCATCCCTTAAGAAATAGGACAGCAGGGGGAATGCTCTTAGGGTTACCTGACAAACATCTAGCCAGGAAGCCTCCTTTCCACCACCGAGTTTCCCAGTGACCCTGTCTGGAAACCCCTCAACCCCTCAGGCAGCAACATTGGGAACCAGCAGAAACATGGAAACATCAGATGAATTATGCAGACCAAAATAACATGGAAAGACTTTGATTGAATTGTCAGTGGGACCATAGTCTACAGCAAACCAAGACCACCACATCAAATGTAAACAGGGTGACTGGCTGCTGAAATAGAGACTGACATAGGACACAGAGTCTCCTAATATCATAGACCAATGTCCAGAATACAGCTGAAAGTCTCCTATTATGCTGAGAGCCAAAAAAGCATAACTGAATGAGAAAAAAACCCAGTCACCTAATGCCAAGACCAAGATGAATCAGATGTTGAAATTATCAGAGAATTTAAAGCAGACAACATGAAAATGTTTCAATGATCAATTAAACATCCTCTCAAAAAAAGGTAGAAAATATCAGCAAAGAAATAGAAATTAAAAAAAAAGAACCAAATGGAAATTATGTAAACAAAAATACTACATCCAAATAAAAATAAGCTTGTAAAATGGGCTCAATAGTAGAGTGGAGAGTGGAGATGACAGAAAATAAAACCAATGAGCGGGAAGATCAGTGAATAAATAGAGTTTACCACACTGAAAAAAACATAAGAAAGATGGAAAAGAACAGTTTCAGAGACCTTTGCATAATAACCAGAGATTTGATGTTTGTACAGAGCCCCAGAAAAAGAAGAGAGAGTGAAGCTTAAAGCATATTTTAAAAATAACTGAAAAACTAAAATTTGTTAAAATGCACAAGTGTGCAGATTCAAGTGGCTGAGAAAAAAGCAAATGGGAGGAGCCCAAACATGTCCATACCAAAAAAATATCACCATGAAATTCTGTAAACTGAAGACAAAGGAAACATCTTACAGGCAGCCAGAAATATTTTGCTTTACCCATAGGAGGACACCAATCTGAATGACAGTTGATTTCTGAGTTGAAATCAGGGAGCCAGAATAAAGTAGCACAACACTTTTGAAATACTAACATTTAAATTTTAATTATTTATTTTTAGCTGTGCTGGATCATTGTAGCTGTATGTGGGTTTTACCTAGTTAAGGTAAGCAGGTTAGTGATGTTGAGCATCTTTTCCTGTGCTTTATGGCCATCTGTATATCTTCCATGGAGAAATGTCTGGTTAGATCTTCTACCATTTTTGATTGCGTTATTAGGTGTTTTTTTTTTTTTTTTTTATTGAGCTACATGAGTGTTT
This sequence comes from Aepyceros melampus, assembly GCA_006408695.1. Classification (NCBI taxonomy): domain Eukaryota; kingdom Metazoa; phylum Chordata; class Mammalia; order Artiodactyla; family Bovidae; genus Aepyceros; species Aepyceros melampus. Next base: position 220,616 of record SJXQ01008523.1, on the reverse strand, counting down.
GTATATTTTAGAGGTTAATTCCTTGTTGGTTGCTTCATTTGCAAATATTTTCTCCCATTCTGAGGGCTGTCTTTTCGTTTTGCTTATGGTTTCCATTGCTGTGCGAAAGCTCTTAGGTTTAATTAGATCCCATTTGTTTATTTTTGTTTTTATTTTCATTACTCCAGGAGGTGGGTCAAAAAAGATATTTACATAAAAGAGTGTCTGCCTACATTTTCCTCTAAGAACTTTATAGTGTTCAGGCTTACATTTAGATCGTTAATCCTATTTGAGCTTATTTTTGTGTATGGTGTTAGGGAGTGTTCTAATTTCATTCCTTTACTCGTGGCTGTCTAGCTTTCCCAGCACCATTATTGAAGAGACTCTCTTTTCTCCACTGTGTATTCTTGCCACCCTTGTCATAGATTAAGTGACCATAGGTACATGGTTATCTCTGGGCTTTCTATTCTGTTCCATTGATCTATATTTCTGTTTTTGTGCCAGGACTATGCTCTTTTGATTACTGGAGCTTTGGTAGTATAGTTTGAAGTTAGGGTGCCTGACTCCTCCAGTTCTATTTTTCTTTCTTAAGACTGTTTTGGCTATTCAGGGTCTTTTGTCTTTCTATACAGATCATAAAATTTTTTGTTCTAATTCAGTGAAAAATGCCATTCGTAATTTGAAGGGGGTCACATTGAATCTGTACATTGCTTTGGGTAGCATAGTTATTTTCACAATATTGATCTTCCAATCCAAGAATATGATATCTCTTTCCATATGTGTGTGTCCATTTCTTTCATCAGGATCTTACAGTTTTCTGAGTACAGTTCTTTTGCTTTCTTGGTAGGTTTATTCCTAGGTATTTTATTCTTTTTGATGTGATGGTAAATGAGATTGTTTCCTTAATTTCTCCTTCTGAGCTTTCATTGTTAGTGTATAAGAATGTAAGAAATTTCCATGTATTAATTTTGTATCCTACTAATTTACCAAACTCATTGATGAACTCTAGTAGTTTTCTGGTAGCATCTTTTTTTTAGAAATTTTTATGTATAGTATCATGTCATCTGTAATAGTTTTACTCCTTTCCCAATTTGTATTACTTTTATTTCTTTTTCTTCTCTGATTGCCATGGCTTCCAAGCCTATCTTGAATAATAGTGGCAAGAATGAACATTTTTGTCTTATTCCTGATCTTAGAGGAAAATTTTTCAGTTTTTCACCATTGAGAATGATGTTTGCTATGGGTCTTATATACAGCCTTTATTATGTTGAGGTAGGTTCCCTCTATGTGCACTTTTTGGAACATTTTCATCATAAATGGGTGTTGAATTTTGTCAAAGCTTTTTCTACATCTATTGAGATGATCATATACTTTTTATTCTTCAATTTGCTCATGAAGGAAATCAAGGAAGGCCTAACTAAATGGAAAGACATTCCATGTTCATGAACCAAAGGATCCAACCTAGTAAATATTCATCAACTTCCCCCAAACTGATCTATAGGTAGAATGCAATTCCTATCAGCATTCCAGCAAGATTTTTGTAGATATAGACAATATTATTTTAAATTTTATATTGAAAGACACAGGTCTTAGAATAAACCATTCCTGACAAATCACAATAAAGAGGTTGGATTCACTTTATCCAGTGCTTGAAAGTGAAAGTCACTCAGTTGTGTCCTAACTCTTTTCAACCCAGGCTGGAATAATGGAGTGGGTAGACATTCTCTTCTCCAGGGGATCTTCCCAACTCAGGGATTGAACCCAGGTCTCCTGCATTTCAGGTGGATTCTTTACCAGCTGAGCCACCAGAGAAGCCCAAGAATGCTGGAGTGGGTAGCCTATCCCTTTTCTAGCAGATCTTCCCAACCCAGAAATTAAACTGGGGTCTTCTGAGTTGCAGGTGGATTCTTTACCAGCTGAGCTACCAGGGAAGTGCAACATGTGAAGGTAGAGGTATTGGGGATTGAATCCAGGGCCTCATGCATTCTAGGCATGTGCTCTACTACTGAGCGATACCCCCAATCGGTGCTTAGCCTCACTATATAGCTGTAGCAGTCAAGACAGTTTGGTATTGCTGGAGGGAGGGACACTTAGATCGCTGGGTCAGAATACAGGATTCCAAAATAGATCAACACAAATATAATTTACTGATTTCTGACAAAGATGCAAAAACCAGTTCAATGAAAGAAAGATAGATGTTTCCAGAAACTATTTTGGTATATTTGAACATCTGTAGGCAAAAAGAATGAACTTCAGTGGAAACTTTACACCTTATACAAACAGAACAAAAACTGAAAATGGATCATGGGGTTAACAGCAAACATTAAGTTATAATATTTCTATAAAAGTAGAGAAAAGGTCTTCAGGATTCAGGTCTATGCAGAATTCTTAGACACTAAAATCATGATCCATAGAAGTGAAAAATGACATATATGACCTAATCAAAATGTAAAACTTTTGCTCCATGGAAACTCTAATGAATAAGATGAAGAGGAAACTAAAGAGGGAAGAATACATTTGCAAGTCACATATTCAATGAAGGATCGGTTTCTAAAATAGGTAAAGAGCTTTCTAAACTTAATAATAAAAGTCAAATAATTCAATTAGAAAATTAGCAAAATATATGAAGAAACATTTCACTGAAGAGAATACACAAATGGCAAAGGAAAAGTATTCAGCATCGTTAGCTGTCAAGAACATGAAAATTAAAACCACAATAGGATATCAGTACATATCTATTATAATGGTTGAAATTAAAAAAAATAGTGATATACCAAATACTGGTGAGGAGAATAGATCACTCCTCTATTGCTGATAGTAAATGTTTAAAGATACAGCCACCCTGGAAAATAGCTAGGTGCTTTCTTATAAAGTAAAACATGCAAATACTAAATGACCCAGCAGCTACTCATTTGGGCATTTATCTCAGAGCAGTAGACACTCAGGTTCACACAAAAACCCTATGTATAAATACTTATAGCTCTGTTCTTAACAGTCCAAACCCATATCTATTGCTATGAGCCACCTGATAGAACCGGTAATACTCATGAACTCAAAGGTAGAAATGAGGCTGAGACTTAGGCATGAATCAAGCATTATGCTGAGAGGGAATGAAAAATGAAGCTAACTAGAAGACCAAGAAAGAAGGTGCTGTGTATCAGGAATAGGAACAGCAGGGACAGGAGCAGGGCAACCAGGCAGCAAAAGCAAGGTTGAGCAGATTTCCACGAATGCATAGTTGCCAGGACTCCGGGCTGGTACTGTTCCAGCAACGGGATCAGCTGGACACCTGAGAGGTCCTTCAGCCTGTCCCTCGGGGAGAGCCCACACAGTCCCTGTGCTGAGGACAGCCCCAGCTTTCTTTCTGTGGTCACATTGCAGGGGTGAGCTCACCCCTTTGGGGGCTCCAGAGGGCAGCATCGCATTCTTGCCTTCTGTGACCTGGCAGTTGGTGGGCTGCTCTTATCTCTGGGTCTTTGCTGTTTCTTGTTTCCTAGTACAACTTTATCCTGGATCTTTATTATTCATCCTGCTGTGTTTCTCAATCTGCAAAAGAGACAGACGGAAACTGTTACAAGGGTTTTATAAAAAGAAATGTGTCCTTGAAAATCCAGGCTGGGTTAACCTTGAAAAAGCCAGGTATTTATGAAATGGAGCATATGGAAGTTTCCTACACATAGAAGGAAACCAATCATTTGAGCGTTGCTGCCCCTAGAACAGAACACAGCAACAGAACCTCGAGGTGGGGCTTAGTGCATCGTAAGGAAGGGTTTCCTTTACCAGAACTCATGATAACAGGGCACCAAGCGGGTCTTGTCAACTCATTTCTCTGGATCTCTTTTATAAGGCAGACTTATCTACTGCCTCTGAGGCTTTGCCAAAGTAAGGTGACCACCACAATGATTTCTCAAGGATTCCTTGTGTTCTCTTAACATCTAATTAGCATTTTTATGTATTTTCCTGGGGTTCAGTCCAGAAAGCCAAACAAATCATTTGCTAACGACCTTGTTGAGGTTCCCCTGTGAAAATGAGTGTAAATATCTTGTTAATCTTTTAGCCAGGAGTTCCAATCAGTTCAGCTTGAGCTCAGCCAAGAAGTTCCAGCTTTCTGGATGCACACAGACTGAGCACGGGAAACTTTAAATAATCCTTTAGGGGCACAGAGGGACAACCTTACTTGGTCTCTGAGTTTATTTTGAAACTCTTATTTCTTTTGCAAATTGCTTTCATGGAAGATGAGTCCCTTTACATATTTTTTGGTAAAGGACACTGGGTGTTTCCTCAGGACAAGTTGTGGCTGCAAGCACAGAGGACAAGGAAGCTGGCAGGCTCCTCCTAACCTCTTCTTAGACCAAGCTTGGGCTCCGGTCTCTCAAAGTCCAGTCCCTTTAGTGTGACTGACAAATTTTCTGCCCACAGTTTCTAACCATTTCTCACCTAGTCTCTCTCTCTTTTTTTTTTTTAAAGTTATTTATTCATTTATTTTGTCTTTGGTTGTGTTTGGTCTTCTTTCCTGCATGCAGGCTTTCTCTGACTGTGTGAACGGGAGCTCCCCTTTGTTGAGGTGCACAGGCTTCTAATTGTGATGCCTTCTCTTGTGATGGAGCACAGGCTCTGAGCACACAGGCTTCAGTATTTGCAGCACATGGGCTCAGTAATTGCAGCACGCAGGCTTAGCTGCCCTGTGGCGTGTGGAATCTTCCCAGTCCAGGAAATAAACCTATGGCCCCTGCCTTGGCAGGTGAACTCTTATCCACTGAGCCACCAAAGAAGTCCTATTTCTCACCTAATCTCTTAAAGCTAAGTTCATATTGTTAAAAGAAATGCTCACATATTGAGGAAAGAGGCTGTCATCTTGGCTTACTTTTGGGTTACCTTGAATTTTATACTAACTAGAACAGCCTGTCTGTGGCCTATCAAACATACAGTGTACATCTGCTTTAATTATTAGAGAAGAGGAGGGTATTGATCAGAAAGAATGTTCATGTTAAAAGTAGAAACTGAAGACTCTCTTCCTGCAGTGCCAATAATGGTCCTCCTTTGATGATAAGACTTCCTTCTGAGGTGCCAAGGCCATACTGACCCACTGTGTACATAATGATCTGTGTTTTTGAAACCTCGAAGAGATGTACCCTTGACTTATGTGATGTTTTTTGATTTGACAAGAAAGCTGCTGAAAATAATGCTTCTCCAGAGCAGTTCCTCAGAGTTGCCTGGGAAGGTGTCTCCTGGGCTGTCATCCTGAGTTTGGATCAAATAAAACTCTTTTCTATTCCTATTATAGATTGTTTATTGATTAATTTTGTCAACTTTACTGGGTGCTTCTTGAGGATCCTGGATGCTGAGCTCCTTGCCCTGAAAGGGACTGGTTCCTGTGGAAAATGGAAATCCACACAGCTTTGCTGAGACCCAGCTCCTCCCAGGTTAGTTCATGACGGAAGAACCAGCTCTCTTCCAGAGTCACTGTAAGAATTACTTATTAAACATTTATTTTATTACAATGTAAGCATTGTGAGCATTTGAGTATACAGTAGTAAAAACACAGGCATGCCCCTCCCCTCTGCAACCTGAATAGTCCAGTGAGGCTCTGTGTGCTTCTAACTGCGCTGTCAACTGACTTCCCCAGGCTTGACACTCTGGTCAGTCCAATCTATGATCAGAGTTCATGTGTGTGTTTGTTTCCTTCACATTTTTGCTTCTACATGGGGACTTAATATCTTACCTGTCTGAATATATATTATGAAGTGGATTTCAATCTGATTTTCCTGATTCTGAGGGGGACTTGCGTGTTCGTCTCATTATTATGCTCAAATCTTGCCCGAACATTTAGTCCTTCCCTCTGATTTGCCTTCCTCTTTGTCATCCAAGTGGGCAAGAATTTGTCAGCTATGGAGACCCTGCACTAAGCACCAGGGAGGCAAGTGAAAAGTTCACCTGCTCCTGCAATGACTGAAGTCTTTTTCTGTTTTATCAGCCAAAGCATTTGGTGTCCCCAACCACTCAACTGCTACATCATTCTTCCCTGCCCTAAACGGGCTGAAAATTTGCTAGATAGAAGCATACATTTTGCTGCAAGGGTTGGTGTAGAATTTTCTTTCTGATTATAAGCATTTCAAGAACTCTTCTCTGTTATAAGATTTAATTCAGTTACTAAATATCACTGAACATAGGGCAAGGGTTGGGAGCATTTTCCTCTCTCTGCCTCAGAAACATTAAGTTCAATCATCACCCCAGTGTAGGGTAAATTCATGTTCCATTGTGTTCGAGATCCTTGCCTTTTCACATGAATTCAAAATCCTCTCTCTCTTTTTCCATGTCTTCCTTAGTCTAAACCTTCATCTCTTTGACTCCTGAATTCCATCTCGTACTGGTCCCTGGATTTAGGATTGCACTGATATCTGGTGTCTCTGAGCCAATTTATCATCTTTCCTAGAAGGCAGCATGGAGTCATAAGGATGGCAGGTCACACACTGAGTGCTGCTAGGACCCAGGCATGTTCTGTATCATCTCATTTATCCCTCAAGGATACCAAGGATACTACAATTGTCATCTTTCCTTTGCAAGTGAGGAAACAGGCTTGGGGCCTCCAGTGACACCTAGGTGGCAAGCCAGAGATGAAATCTCGGGTCCAAACTCATTAGCGGGATCAGGAGAACACCACTCCAGGAGCTGCACCTGACGCATTCTGCTGCCTTGCTCTTGATAAGAGGTGAGGACTGTGTGGATGTTAATGTCTCAGGCCCCTGTACCTGGGTGCAGCTGGACAAACGAGCTGTAGAAGATGATGCCTCATTGCATCTCTTAGGTGATAGGATGCCCTCCTTGGTCATCCTATATGAATATATGATTTGGTTTATTTCTCATAGGAATTGGAGGGAAATAGAGCTAAGTGCTCCTTCTTCTTGCCCCTGTTGAACTTCTCAGAGCCAGGGACACCCTTGCACTTTTGCCTGCTGCCAGGGCCTGGCGAGGAGCCCATGGACCTGGGAAACTTGCCATGTTTATTTCTCATATGCTCCTAGGCGAACTTCAGTATCTGCCTCTGCCTCCCAGGGGTTTCTGGGAAGCAGAAAGCTGGGCGGTCTGGTCAAGGGAGCACTGGCCCCCAGGTCAGAGGGTACATGCTTTGGAACATGGGCCTCATCACTAATGATCCATGTAGCACCCTTCCCCGAACACAGGCTGGCTGCCTCTTATTTTCTCAGGGAAATGAGGGTTTGATATCCTCCATCCTGTCCTACGTTTTGTTCCAAATAGGTCTTTTTTTGTATGGTGGTGTATTATTCCAATGGCTTGCTTTTTGTGATTATTTATAAAAATAATTGATAAAGTGCCTGATACCTAAATGCCTAAAACATGTCGATTCATCAAATATGTATGGCTGAATGATTGTTCAAAATTATTACATTTTATAGGGAAATTCTACCAGTTGTCTTGTTGGGTTTTCAAACAGCCAAGTGAAATAAGCGACACTGCCCCTCCTTGACAGGAGGTTTGCTGCACAGGAACATGGACACACGACCCAGAGTGACAGACCTGAGACACTCGTGAGCCGTGGGCCCCAGCATCTGTGGCAGGTGTCCCCAGCTGCTATTGGTCTGAACGGAGTTCAGCGGAAACGGTGCTGAAAGGCTTGAAAGTACAGACATGTTACTGTGATTGTTCCCTGACTTATTTCTAAGGAGCATCAGTTATCTTGACCCCAGTAGGAGAACAGGTGTGTATGCATGCATGTATTGATATGTCAGTGTTTTGTATGTATATTTGTATGCGTATAAGTGTTTGTATGCAGGCTTGTGCTGAGTGTGCATTATTTGTGTGTATGCATGCATGTAAATTTGGCTGCCTGGATGGTGCTAGAGGGAAAGAACCTGCCTGCTGATGCAGAAGACATAAGAGATTTAGGTTTGATCCCTGGGTCAGGAAGATCCCCTGGAGGAGGGCATGGCAATCCACTCCAATATTCTTATTTGGAGAATCTCATGGATAGAGGAGTCTGGCAGGATGCAGTCCATAGGGTCGCAAAGAGTTGGACACAACTGAAATGGCTTAGCACCTAAACATGTATGTATGTTTGTATGTGTGTGTGTCTATGCATGTATATATTTTTTTGTGTATCTGTGTATATGCTTGTGTATGTATTTGTGTGCACATTTTCTTGTGTGTATGGATCTATGTGTGTGCATGTGTGTGCTTAGTTGCTCAGTTGTGTCTGACTCTTTGCGACCCCATGGACTGTAGCCCACCAGGTCCTCTGTCCATGGGGATTCTCCAGGCAAGAATACTGGAATGGGTTGCCATGCCCTCCTCCAGGGGATCTTCCCAACCCAAGGACTGAACCCAGGGCCCCTGCTTTGCAGGCAGATTCTTTACCCTCTGAGCCACCAGGGAAGCCCGTGTGTGTGTATGTATGAATATAAAATTTTGAAAGAATAGGAGTATCCACTTCCTGTTTCCGAGTTCTCTATGTTGTTATTTTTTGTACCACTCCAGGTCCTCTTCTACAAGCATTCCAGGCAGGTGCACAGTGGTTGGTGCCCCCTGGACGGATCTTTGTCTTATTCAGAGCACTGTGAATTTTCTAACTCTGGAATATTCTCAATTTTCCCGCCACTACTCATAAAAGGTCTACTCCTTCAATTCCTTCTTCTCTGCCTGGCTAAAGACTAGTCCTTGTGCCTGCCAGGCCTCCACCTCCTCTCTCATGTAAAGTTTGAAACATCCAGTGCATGACCCCTGGCCTTCACCCCTGTATAGTGGCGAAAGGGGCTCAAGACTGACTGCCTGGCTGTGTGTTTTCTCATTCTGTTCACACACACACACACACACACACACACAGGCTCCTGAGCAGCCCTGAGGCAAGACATTGGGGGCCAGGTACTTACAAACACCAGAGCCTGGGTCACACAAGCCAGAACCCTACACCTATCTTCAGTGAGCTATTTGGGAAGAAAAAAAGCTTCTCATTCTAGTGGCAACAGTGCCACAAATTGGATAATCTCTAAAAACAGTTGCTCATCACTATTCTGCATTTGGGGGTCCTATTAATGACGGTGCAAGCTAGTTTTAGACTGTATGCCTGTGTGTGCTAAGTCGCTTCAGTCATATCCACTCTTTGTGACCCTATGGACTGTAGTCTGCCAGAGTCCTCTGGCCTAGGGATTCTCCAGGCAAGAATACTAGAGAGGGTTGCCAAGCCCTCCTTCAGGGGATCTTCCCAACCCAGGGATCAAACCTGCATCTCTTATGTCTCCTGCATTGGCAGGTGGGTTCTTCAGGCTATCAGGCTATGATCATCCTACAGCAGAAACATAAGACTTGCTCAGGGAAACAACAAGTGCAAGTAATTTCAGTTATCATGCTTGGCCTCTTACTTGGCCACATTTTAAATATCTTGTGAATTTTGGTATTTATTTGGGTTCAGGCTGGGGAACATCACCTTGGGCTATTCCCCACCAGGCCCTGGTCGTCTTTTCCTGGGGTGGATTTGGAACTTCTGTTTCCTGGAGTTGCCCTCTTGCTGCCCCAGACCCTTCAGGTGCACTGCTGACCAGCTCTTGGAAGGAACTTCCCTCTTTTTCTTGGAGGTACCCCTGTCACCTGTCTCTTTGGAACACAGAGGTGGCCTGCAGAGCTGGTCACAGTGAGTGACTGAGTTCCCAGTTTGGGCATTGGGACCGCTGTTTTTTTAAAAAAAGTTTTATTAATTTATTTTTGGCTGTGTTGGGTCTTTGTTGTTGCACAGGCTTTTCTCTAGTTGCAGCGAGCGGGGGCTACTCTCTAGTTGCAGTGAGGGGGCTTCTCATGGCGGTGCCTTCTCCTGTTATGGAGCACAGGCCCTAGGAGGCGTGGGTTTCAGTAGTTGTGGCTCATGGTCTCTAGAGCACAGGTTCAGCAGGGGTGGTGTGGTCTTAGTTGCTCCACGGCACGTGGGATCTTCCTGAACTAGCGACTGAATCCATGTCTCCTGCATTGGCAGGTGGATTCTTTACCACTGAGCCACCAGGGAAGCCTGGGACTGCTGGCTTTTTTTTTTTTTTTTTCATTTTCAAGACTTTATTTAATAAATATGAAGGAAATTAGCTTGAATTTTATTTTTTGAATAAACAAAAACATAAAGACCCAAAGTAAAAGTGGCAGAAACAAGCTGATGTGGTGGTTCCATGGTGCCTTTAGGAAGCAAGTCTCCATCATCCTCAGCCCGTGGCTTCCATTCTAAGGCCATCTCATGATCTAACACGGCTGCTAGAGCTCCAACCATCACATCAGCTGTATTCTGGGCCAATTAAGAAGGAAGGGGAAGGGAAGCACCTTCATACCATTGTCATTATAAAGAGAAGTCCCTGAAGTTTCCCATAGCATTTCTGCTTAAATATTTTTCTTTTTCTTTTTTTTTTTGCTGTTTTTAATGAGCTGGATATGACTCACCAAGCAACCTTTCAACCTCACCTTAGAGAACACATATTGTCAGATTAGGGAAGTAAGAGGGCAGGGTTTTCTGGAGTTTTTAGGGGTACCATTTAGCTGAGGCTGTGTGGGAATATTAGGAAGACTCGTGCATGCAGAGTGAAAGAACACTTGGGTCATCTGCCTGTAGGTCACTAACACAGACCAATGCTTTGTGCTGAGACCTGGTGTGGCTCCAACCCCACCTGACTCAAACCTGCACCCTCGGCCCTCCCAGGGTGCCCTCATTCACCAATTTCTATTGGTTCTTTCCTCCACATTTTGAATGGGGGGTTTGTTTCTATGGGCACAATGCTCTTTTAGTTAAAGCTCACCCTGTGGCACTGTTTTTTCAGGTCACCTGCCATCTTCCCCCGGGGGTTTCCCTTCGCCCACTCCCAAGGCAAGGTTGTGAGTACCCCACAACTCACAGGTGTCCTCCCTGTCCATCTCATACTCCTCCCAAGATTCCGCGTGGCCGACATGACCGTCTCTCACCGCCAGCAGGTATGCTGGTCTCCCAGCCACCCATCTTCACCTTCAGCTAGCAAATTCACCCCCTGGCCCCCTGCTTGACAGGCACTGCTCTCCACGAACTCTTCCGCAGGTGACTGCTTTTCTTGTCACATTCTTCAGTCCCACTGGAATCTCAGCTCTTGAGGCATATTCTCTGGTCCTCCTCACTTGCAGAGACCATGACATTTACGGGGACTGTGAACCCCCTTTTTATGGGGTGCAGTCATGCCAGCATCCTCCTCTCAATATTGTAATCTCCTTGAGTGAAAGAGTAAAAGCCCCCCATACCTTAGTGTGGGAGCTTCCCTGGTGGCTCAGTAGTAAAGAATCTGCCTGCCAGTGCAGAAGACACATGTTCGAGCCTCACGTCAGGAAGATCCCCTGGAGAAGGAAATGGCAACCCACTGTAGTATTCTTGTTTCGGAAATCCCATGGACAGATGAGCCTAGTGGGTTGTGGTCCATGGGGTCGTAAAGAGTCAGGCGCATCTTGGTGACTAAACAGCGGCAGCAAACTTAGTGACCTTAATGCTTAAAAATGGCTTACATGTAACAGTTTGAAGTCTTTCTTGGCTGTTTACCTTCTCTGTGGTACACCTCAAACCCTATTGAATGTATACTATTATTTTCAATATAAAAACATTCTCATCTGAACATTGTGGTAATTGCATTTGGGAGAATTTAGGGAAATAAAGTATAAATACACTGGTGGGAATATTAATCAAACCAAATAAAAACAATGAAATAAACAATTAAGTGATGTTTCTTATGATGTATATCAAATCCTTCCAAAGTAGCCATACTCTTTGATCCAGAAATATGTCCTAGAGAGAAACAATGAATAAGCATTTGTGCAAAAGATGTTATTCCTGCAATCTTTATACAAACATCGACTGGGAAACAATCTCAAATTCTAGCCACATGAAAAGTGACATTTGAATTATGACCTGGAAACCTATGAAATATACTTTTTTATTGCATTTATTATTGCAATTATTAAAATGATAATCATAAGCATTATAAAATACAAAATATTCTTTTTGGTAGAATATTAAGCTTAAAAAGCAGATTCACAACAGTATGATCAGTATATCTATTTGTCTCCAGATATCATTTATGTTTGTATCTCTGCATGTATATACACATCATGTTGACAACAGATATATATATTATATATATATACATAACTCCAATTATATGTTGTAAGTTAGGTATATATCTGTATATATATCTAGTATATATCTGTATCTATGTCTATTCACTCATTTACATTGACATATACATATATATCTAATCTGTTTGTCTATTTGTTGTTTATCTACCTATCTGTCTATATGGTTGGATTTCAAAAACTCAAAAATTTAAAAGTGGTTCTGTTTTAGAAAAAGGCTTATAGGAGAATGGTTTTCGCTTTTACAGTTTTCGTCTCCAAAATGTGCTCTTATGAACATGTATTGTTTTCTTTTAATGAAAACAATATATCTTTTTTCAAGAGTACTTTACCCACCATTTCACATTTATGACCATCAAGACTTTCTAAAAGTTGGACTGCAATTTAAATAAAAATAGCAATAGCCAAGACAATGGGCATTTTCCCCCCTCTGGCAGTCACACAATGAGAATGCATTTGACACACAGCCCAGAACATTCCGAGTGAACTAACAGCAGGAAACACACTCAGGCTGAGATCATTCTAACTTACTAGATGACAATTTGTTCTAAATTTCAAAAGTTAACCCAGCAAGTAGGATTTGCCACAAGGATAGAGTATTAAAAAATCATTTCAACCTAACTCGTCCAGCAAGGAATAATTTCTCACCATTGTTTGCATCAGGCCCAAATGTCTGTGTTTGCATCTTTACAGAGGCAATTTTCACAACAAACAAACCCAACAACTCACTGACCTGGTGCTCAGTGTACTCTAGGTGCCCTGCTGAGTATTTTTATGCAATATTCCTTCTTACAATTACACTCCTACAACATGGGTGGATTTCTTGTTTTTGTTTTCCTTTATGATGCAGAGATGTATAGTAACTTAGCAGAGGGTTATGGTGACAAATGAGGCTTTCCTGGTGGCTCCGACGGTAGAGAATCTGCCTGCTATGCTAGAGATTTGGTGACAAATGAAGAAATTCTGCAGGCCAAGTGCCCAACTCAATGCCTGGAGTGTACTGGTACACATAACAATGGTAGCCTTCTTGGTGGGTCCCACCTGAGAGAGACCTTTCTAGGGCAACAGGTGAAACAAGCAGTCAGAAATGTTTTCTGATCAGAGACCTCTGCAGGTATCCATTACTCCTCTGAGACCAGGGGCCACGTGAATAGGGTTTCTACCTGTTTGTTACTGGGGTCTCTTTATGACAAGGGCCAGAGAAAATCTGTAACTGGGGGCAAGACCTTCATGCCAGGGAAGAAAGGCTAGCAGGCAGAAGGGCAGAAGGACTCTTCACTTGGAGATGGAAGAAAACGACTAACAGATACCATGGGCTCCTGATAGGAGGAGGGTTGCAGGTGACCACTGGGTACAACTTCTATCCTTCTAGAAAACTTCACTCCCGTGAGTCAGCGGGGACTACATGCAGGCCAGTGCCTCAACCCCTGCTCCTGGTTTCTTCTTCATCCCTTTCTGTTCTCAGTTGTCAGCACACATCTGCATCTCAGCCACTCTGTGGCCACTGTAGGAAAGGGTTTTATGAGACTCAGTATAGTCAAATCTAATGTCTGTTGCTTATGTTCTTTCCAGAATGTTTCCCACTGCGATCCACACAGTAAGTCGAATAAAAAAGGTGGCATGTGTCCATCCTCTTCACCTCTTGACCTAGATTTTAGGAAAGAAGCACCCCCAGGGATTCATGCGGCCTGTGGGAGGCTCACCACTAATCCACACTACTTCTCTGAGTGAATAATAAAAAGCATCCCCTCCGGGAACACGTAACTGCAAACACATGGTGCTTTTTCATGGCAGACCCTGCCCTGCTCCAATGTGCAAACTTGAGTTTCAACTCTCACTCCCCTTGGCCAGACACTCGGCCTAATAACAGTGCACAATCTGTACCACTGTACGTAATGACTCTTAAAGGTGGAGACTTACTTTCTAGAGGAAAGCAGGATGAATGTCTGAGAATAATAACCTTTAGAAAGGGGATTAAGAAAGTATGCCAGGGGCTTGGGACAAGTCTGTCCTTTGCTGATGAACATGTTGCTGACAGAAAACATACCACATGGTCTTAAAAATAAACAGGCCCTTGGTGAGCTATCCTGACTAATTCATTTAATCTTTCAACATTCATTGATGTGACTCTCTGCCAGACCTGGTCCTAGCCTTAAGGATTCAGGAGTTAAGATGGTGATTGTTATACATCTATCTTAACCTGGAGTCCATAGGCCTGACATCTAAGGGGCTAAGGCCATACATGTGAAGATGGGTGTGAGTGTGGGCCCATGCTCATTTTCTGAGGAGGGGGACATTTCAAAAAATTTTAAGGGACAAGAGGCACGGGGGAAGACTGGTATTGATGCAGCAGCACACCAAGCCCCAGGTTAGCCCCACAGAAGGGAAAAGATAAGTGAAACCAGGGGCCGCACAATGTACTGCACCACTCCTTTGCCTTCTGGTACTTTCCTTTTTCTTATAGAGTAGAGGAAAAATATGGAAAGAGGCAGAAACTACAGAAATACTGATAGAATAGTCAATAGTTAGGAAAAGGAAAGGAGCTCAAAACTCAAAAAGCAGAAGGCTAAGGTGGGAGAAATTTCATAGGCAAAAATATTTGGTACATCCTCTCATTGCTTCACACCACACACACACACAGACACACACACACAGACACACACACACAGACACACACACAGACACACACACACACAGACACACACACAGACACACACACACAGACACACACACACAGAAAGGAGAACACATGTAGCACAGCACACATATGCACCCCCACATGCATACACCGAAAGAAGGCACAGAGTACATTCTTTCCATTCATTGTACAAACACACACTTGTACACAAAATAGGCATATGGCACATCCTTGCATGTTTAATAAACACACATACACAGAACAGAGAGGCGTCTAGCACACCACACACATGAATACATGGAAAGAGGAAGGGCATTTACACCTTTCCTACTGCATCAGTTCAGTTCAGTTCAGTCGCTCAGTCATGTCCGACTCTTTGCGACCCCATGAATTGCAGCACCCCAGGCCTCCCTGTCCATCACCAACTCCTGGAATTCACACAAACTCATGTGCACTGAGTGGGTGATGCCATCCAGTCATCTCATCCTGCCCCCAGTCCCGCCCAGCATCAAGGTCTTATCCAATGAGTCAACTCTTTGCATGAAGTGGCCAAAGTATTGAAGTTTCAGCCTCAGCATCAATCCTTTCAAAGAACACCCAGGGCTGATCTCCTTTAGGATGGACTGGTTGGATCTCCTTGCAGTCCAAGGGACTCTCAAGAGTCTTCTCCAATACCACAGTTCAAAAGCATCAATTCTTCAGCACTCAGCTTTCTTCACAGTCCAACTCTCACATCCATACATGACCACAGGAAAAACCATAGCCTTGACTAGACAGACTTTTGTTGGCAAAGTAATATCTCTGCTTTTTAATATGCTATTTAGGTTGGTCATAACTTTCCTTCTAAGGAGTAAATGTCTTTTAATTTCATGGCTGCAATCACCATCTGCAGTGATTTTGGAGCCCCCCAAAATAAAGTCAGACTTTTTAAAATGTTTCCCCGTCTATTTGTCATGAAGTGATGGGACTGGAAGCCATGATCTTCATTTTCTGAATGTTGAGCTTTAAGCAACTTATTCACTCTCCTCTTTCACTTTCATCAAGAGGCTCTTTAGTTCCTCTTCATTTTCTGCCATTAAGGGTGATGTCATCTGCATGTCTGAGGTTATTGATATTTCTCCCAGCAATCTTGATTCCAGCTTGTGCTTCATCCAGCCCAGCATTTCTCATGATGTCCTCTGCATATAAGTTAAATAAGCAGGGTGACAATATACAGCCTTGACATACTCCCTTTCCTATTTGGAACCAGTCTGTTGTTCCATGTCCACTTCTAACTGTTGCTTCCTGACCTGCATACAGGTTTCTCAAGAGGCAGGTCAGGTAGTCTTGTATTCTCATCTCTTTCAGAATTTTCCACCATTTATTGTGATCCACACAGTCAAAGGCTTTGGCATAGTCAATAAAGCAGAAATAGATATTTTTCTGGAACTCTCTTGCTTTTTCCATGATCCAGTGGACATTAGCAATTTGATCTCTGGTTCCTCTGCCTTTTCTAAAACCAGCTTGAACATTTGGAAATTCATGGTTCACGTATTGCTGAAGCCTGGCTTAACTATATACACATACACACAAACACAGGGAAGTTTTCTGTAGTCATAGATTTATGGGTTAGCTGATTACTCAGATCAGCAGACTTACATTAGTTTAATATATTAATTAGTTTACTGTGGCAATTCTTCAGTTCTTTAATATGCTAAAATGAATTACTATGTATCTAAAGAATTATGTATAATATGATTTTTCTCAAAGTTTTGATCAAGGATAGATTCTAATTTTAAACATTTTCAGAACATTTCATAAGATTTTTTTTGAGTGTTGGTGATTTTGAGAAGAGTGAGCTGGACACAATGAGCTCAATCAATTCTCCTATTTGAAGAAATGATATCATGAGTTGCACTGTAGAGTGATCAGGCTTCTTTCAAATTGTCCTTGTCATGCCTGGAGGGCAGAGGCTGGATTCTAAGGGGCTTGTGAGCACATTACCAAAATGTCATGACTGAAGTATTGTAAGGAGGTGAGGAGTGGATATGACAGACAGGAATGAGCCAAGTAGGAGCCAGTGTGAGTGTGTGAGGACCACTAAGATGATGATGATGGATGGCGATGATGTCTGTGATAACTGTGATGATGATGGCAGAGGTGAGGATGATGGTGATGGTGATGACGGTAGTGATGCTGCTAGCCACGATGATGCTGACCATGATGAAGATGAGGATGGTCATGTTGGTGATGATGGCAGTGATGATAGCAACAACTGGTGCTAGTAAGAGTTAACAATACTGAGCACAGGCTTTGTGAAGGTGCTGTGATTTAACACACGGAGGACTACCTACACGGTGCATCCTGCAGCTTCTACTCAACAATATTCTAGTGTAGTGTATCCATATGGATAATCCCAAACTAAGTGCAAGCATCTCACTCTCATTTTAATATATGGAGAAACTGGGTTTAAAAGGGCTGCGCTGGCCAAGTTCACACAGCTGCTAAAAGGTAGGGCTTCCAGTTTGGACAACTGTGGTCTGCCTCCAAAGCCTAAACTCTTGACCACTCATTAACAGAACAGTTGCTTTATACCAGACAGTGCTGAGTGTTTACAATCACCACAGTTCTTTGAGAAATGTATCATTATTCTTAGTTTATGGATGAGAAAATGGAGGTTGATATTGTTACACAAGTTGCCCAATCTCATCTAGCTGGCTAGAGTGAGACTTCAACCAAGCTGCCTTATTTTAAAAGTGGAACATAATTTAACCTGCATGTTTCATCCAAGATTTGTGACATTTCTTTACTTCAGGACTCAGTAAGGACTGGTGAAGCAGCAAGTTGGGGAACTAGACATCATACACAATGTGTGATCTGCAGAAAGATGTATGGCCAGCCTGTGACAAGTACCTGGAGAAAGCCTGAAGTCAACCCAAGATGGAAATCTCTCTGAGATTCTGTACTCTGAATTATTCTTTCAAACATTTTGTTAATATAAGGGAAAGGACAATCCAGGCAGAGAGAATAATGTACATTAAGACTAGATACATGAGGGCTTCCCTGGTGGCTCAGGGTAAAGAATCTGCCTGCCAATGCAGGAGACTTGGGTTTGATCTCTGGTCCAGGAAGATCCCACATGCCATGGAGCAACTAAGTCTGTGCACCACAACTACTGAGCTTGTGATCTAGAGCCCAGGAGCTGAAACTACTGAGCCCATTGTGGCAACTCCTGAAGCCCAAACACTTTGCAGTCTGTGCTCAGCAACCAGATAAACAGTCACCATGAGAAGCTGGTGCACCTCAACTAGAGAGTAGCCCCACTTTGCACAATTACAGAAAATCTCATACAGCAATGAAGGCCCAGCACAGCCAAATGAATAAATAGAATTATACAAAAAAGACTTAGACATATGTGAGATAAAACCGTGCTTGATGAGAAACAGGAAATTAGAACTAAGGGTTGTACAGTCAGAAGAAAAGTGGTAGGTGGTGGTAAGGAGACAAGATGTGGCTTGTATGTCAAGGGTCTGTGTGCCAGGCTGGGAATGACAGTCTTTTCATATGAATGAAGCAGGAGTTGTCAGAAATTCTGTTTTGTCTTGGTTTGATTAGGTTTGTTTCAGCCTTAGAAGAGGATTGACCTGGTTTGTTTACTGAGAAGACAATCCTGGGGGTATCTAGGAGAGATGTTTCCTGAGATACAAGCAGATGTGGAGACATTGACTACAGCACTCAAAATTAGAAGTGTGGAAGGAGTAAATAAAAGGAGGCCTGTGAAACATGAAGGGAAGATAAGATATATCCATGGCTCCTGCCACTTTAGCCTTCTGAAAATTCTCATTTCCAGGGACGGGATTAAGAGTGTGGAAAATATTCCAACAGGAAGTAATCAGTTTCATCTTACCCAGAAAATGGACATTTTGTAATGACTTGGCTATAAAATGCAATTGGAAACATATTCCCTTAAAGCTTACATTTTAACTTCTCATGTTGTAGATGGGATAATGCTGCAAGTCATGACTTTTGCAGCAAAAGAAGACTTGAGAGTTCATTTTCCTTCTTTTCTGAGAGTGCAGAAGTGCAATCACTTTTCCGAGAGTGCAATCATTCAGTTGCATAAGCCAGCAAAAGGCTCTATAGTTTGATTTTTTGCTTCCCTGTGCGCTGGTGCTTGATTAGAAATCAAGGTGCACACATCTATTGGAATCCTTATTAACTGGAAAACTTTTGAAACTTAGGAAATCAAATCTTTAAAAAAGGAACCCTTCTACACCGTTAGTGGGAATGTAAATTGGTGCAGTCTCTATGGAGAACAGTATGGAGGTTCCTTAAAAAAACAAAAATAAAGCTACCCTATAATCCTTCAGTCCTACTTCTGTGTATCCAGAGAAAACCAGAGTAAAAGATACCTATTCATTGCAAGGTATTCACAATAGCCAAGATATAGAAGTAGCCTAAACGTCCATCGACAGATAAATGGATAAAGAAGATGTGGTATATACATACACAATGGAATATTACTCAGCCATGAAAAGAATGGAATAATGCTATTTGCTGCAACATGGAGGGATCTAGAGATTATCATACTAAGTGAAGTAAGCCACATGAAGACAAATATCATGATATCACTAACATGCAGAATCCAAAAATGTGATACAAATGAACTTATATACAAAATAGAAATAGACCCACAGCCACAGAAAACAAACTTACGAATACCAAAGGGAGAAGTGTGAGGAGCAATAAATTAGCAGTTTAGAGTTAATATATATACACTCTTATATAAAAAAATAGATAGCCAATAAGAACCTACTATATAGCACAGGGAACTATGCTCAATATTTTGTAATAACATATAATGACAAACAATTTGAAAAAGAATATATATATATATATATTTTTTTTTCTGTACACTTGAATCAGCTGTACACTTGAAACTAATATAAAGTGGTAAATCAATTATACTTCAGTAAAAAAGCATTAAATTCTCTAGAGCTGTGCAAAAAAAGAACCCAGCTTTCCAAATGAAAAGTATCCCTTCTTAGAGGCCTTGTGATGTGGCAGAATGAACTTTGGGATTAGGATGATCTGAAGTCAAAGTTTGATCCTCTGACAATTATCTCTGTGACTCTTCAATTCTAATACCCAATTCCAGGGTGTGTGTGTTGGGGGGAAGGTTTCCCCACCCCCACAGCAATGTTGCAACACTAGCTGGGTGTCCTACAATTCAACTTAATCTTAATATTATAACCTGGAGGTAGTGTCAGATCCCACAGGTTAAGGGCAGCCCCATAAGACTGCACTGCACTCCACTCCCCACCCCCAACTGCACACACCAGTCACCAGTCCAGGTTGTTACCTGTGCTTCTAATCAGCTGACTATAGATCAGAGGGCCCATGACCCCTTCCTGGGATATGATTAATTTGTTAGATCAGCTCATAAAACGGAGAGAAAGATTTTAGTTTATTATCAGAGGATATAACCCAATTATAAAAGGATATAACCCAGAAACAGCTAGATGGAAGAGATGCGCAGGCCAAGTTTCAGGGAAGGGCATGGAGCTTCCATGCCTTCTCCAGGAACTCCACCTTCCCTGAACCTCCACTTGTTCACCAACCTGGAAGATCTTTGAACTCACTCTTGATTTTTCATGAAGATTTCAATATAGAGGCACAGTCGGTCAAATCGTTGGCCAGTGGTGATTGAGTCAGCCTCCAGCCCCACTCCTCTTCCTGGAAATTAGGAGAGGGTGGAGCTGAATTACAACCTTCTCTTCACTTGGCAGTTCCCTGGGCATCAAGCTCTCATTGGTTAGGTGCTTTTCAAAATTCACCTTTACCAGGTGTGGTAGAAAGAGCTTGTTATGAATAATAAGACAACCATTTTATCTTTATGGCTCTGAACTGATTTCTAGAACTGAGGACAAGAGACCAAATATAACAAAAGCTTTCACTGCTCTTATTGCTCAGAAAATTCCAAGGGTTTTTGGGAGCTATGAGCCAGAAACTGTGAAGGAAGACCAAATATATATGAGAAATATATTTTGGTCATCTGAATGACCAAATATATTTTTCTTCTAGATCACACTATCACAGTGACCATGAACATTGTCTTAGTTTCTCTAAGGCTCTCATTTCTATTAGTAAAAAGACAGGAAAAATAATAATCTAGTCAATAAAGCTGTTGTGAGTTTAAGTGAATTAATCCATGTCCAGTATATCCCAAGAAAGTAGAAGTTAGTTAATGAATGCTTACAGAATGCACCCATCCATTATTTTACATCAGGTACTCTCACGGAAGGCATCCTATAAGCTGTTATACAGTTTTGGTTTTTGTTTGCATGCTTTGGAGCTGGAAGGTGGTTCTTTTTTTTTTAATTAATTTTTATTTTTTAGTTTGTTTTGCTTTACAATACTGTATTCGTTTTGCTATACATTGACATGAATCAGCCATGAGTGTACATGAACTCCCAATCCTGATCCCCCCCTCCCCCCTCCCACCCCACACCATCTCTCTGGATTATCCCCGTGCATCAGTCCCAAGCATCCTGCATCCTGCATTGAACCTAGACCGGTGATTCATTGCACTTATGATATCATACATGTTACACTGCCACTCTCCCAAATCATCCCACCCTCTCCCTCTCCCACAGAGTCCAAAAGGCTGTTCTATACATCTGTGTCTCTTTTGCTGACTCGCGTACAGGTTTATCATTACCATCTTTCTAAATTCCATATATATGTGTAAGTATACTGTATTGGTGTTTTTCTTTCTGGCTTACTTCACTCTGTATAATTGGCTCCAGCGTCATCCACCTCATTAGAACTGATTCAAATGTATTCTTTTTAATGGCTGAGTAATACTCCATTGTGTATATGTACCACAGCTTTCTTATCCATTCATCTGCTGAAGGACATCTAGGTTGCTTCCATGTCCTGGCTATTATAAACAGTGCTGCGATGAACATTGGGGTACATGTGTCTTTCAATTCTGGTTTCCTCGGTGTGTATGCCCAGCAGTGGGAAGGTGGTTCTTATAGACGGGTGTGAGAATTATCTTAGAGGAGCCACACTTGCTGGAAATCCTCAGAGAACATTTCAATTCTGCTCCTACTGTATTCATGGTAAGGCCAAGTCAAGTCAGGGTGGAGCCCCTGTCAAATCGCCCTGGAGCCAGGTGTGATGAAGTCACAAAGCTCCTTGGCCAAGTGGCTGTGTGCTCCTTCCATCTCTGCACAGGGCTTGTGTACTAGGACCAGGACACAGCAGGTTTCACAGTATGTCTGGAAGCTGGGCATGGTGGGGGTAGCAGGGAAGCGCCAATGCCAGGGTTGGCCTGGGCAGTACCTGTATGCCAGTCATTGAGTTTCCTCAACTGAAAAGTGGATCTGCCTTTCCCCAGCATCTCAAGGTTGCTTTGTAACAAGGTCAAGATGCCAGGAAACACTAGCTATTAGAAAAACCATTTCTCTTCATCTGGATGTTTTTCTCCCTTTGGACAATTTTCCTCTCTCAGTAGACAATTTCTTTATATTTTATGAGGAGATGGATCCCTTACAGTGATTTATTTTAGACCTTTTGTAAAATTTAGCTTACATCTTGCTAGTCTTCCAGCTAGTTCTTTCAATTAGCAAAATCTAGAAAATATGAAATGCAGAAAGACATACTGTTCTTGTGATGAACGTGTTACTCTCTCATTTCGCTGAATTGCAACGTCAGCTTCAGAGAAGAGAGAGCTCTTGACATTTTTGGGTTGGAGAAAATCTTACCTGACAACCAGGAGATGCTCTGAATGTGATCAACTAAATCCTTCTTGGTTAACCAGTTCCTTGTTTTTAAAGGAAAAAGAAATCTCTTAATTTTGTTTCAAAATTATGTATCAGAATCCTCTTAAGATCAATATTTGGTAGATAAAGAGTAGAGCTAGAGTTCAATGGGAATAGTTTGTAGGGCATATTTTGTAAATTTTCTAAACTCCACCTTTCAAAAAAGAATAAAATGATTTTCTAATTTTCCACCCATGGCAAAACTCACAAATATCTTCATATTTCTCAACTTTTGCACAATAGGTAAATTATCAAGTTCTCTTTCCAAAACTTTCTGTTCTGATTGAATGCGGCAAAATATCCTTGGGAGCAAGTAAAGAATTCAATAATTTATGTTGTACAGATTGCTGAGAAGTAACATTTAAATAAGAAGTCTGTTATTTAGAATTTACTTCTGCTTAAGTATTTTTTTTATATTAAAAAAGGCCCAACTGAATTTAAGTAAGTATTGGCTATTACGAAGTACAGGTCAATGGTTGTTATTACTATCTAAAAACTCCTTTTTTTGTCAGTTCTCTCATATTTTGAAAAGGACTCCAGGAGGTATGGATACACTCAGAATTTAACTCCTCCACTTCAAATATATATCTATTTCTCTTCTCTGTGTGGGGGGTAGGGTGGAGGAAATCCAAAACTTTCTTAAGACCAAATATCTAAAATACTTTGGGATATTTTTTGGATTGCTTTTTGTCCATATTTTAGAAATTTGTCAAAGTAATGGATAATTACATACAGAGTCTTTCCGGCATACCAGGCTTTGAAGGTCAGGCCACCAGGGCCTCATACAGGCTGCAGTCTGTGAAACTTTCCCCTTGTCAAGAGGATTCTTTAAGGGAATTGTGAAGTGGGATTATACTACAGTGTTAGCTATTATGCTGTAGGTTGAGCCCAATCTTTGCAGGAGACAACAGAGGAAAAATAAGACCTTGTAATCTTTAAAAAAAACAAAACAGGTCTTGGTCTGGAATAAAATAGAGATCAAAGTTACTTTTTAAGCTGGTCCCCTTCTGTTGGGGAGAGGGCAATTGTGTTGGACACTTAGCTCTCATCCTTATCCCCTAATCTTTGTTGTAGCTTGACTGGGTGAAAGTTTTGTCTGTCATCTCACCTAACAGAGGTGGAGAAATGGGGTGTGAAGGACAAGGTTCTCCGGTTCTCTGGCCTTCTGATCCACATGATTAGAGTCCTAAGTGAGTCAGTGTGAAGGGCATGTTTGTCTCACGCGTCAACCTGGATCTCAGGGCATTCGGTCACCGTGTCTCATGACTTACCTGAATGTCCTCGCTTTCAGTGTGTGGCCAAGCTAAAAAGATTTTCTCACCATAACTTTTATCTTCTTAGGTTTTTATGGCTAATATTTTATTGTTTAAATGTGAAGACTCTTCAGAAGTGCTTTAGAAATGATTCCCATGTGTTTTCTTCCAAAAATATCCATATCCCTCTACTGTGTAAACCTCACAGCTGTTTGTTTGGCAGATTCTTTTACAATGCTTCATCCTGAAAAGATTCCAGGAGGAGAACTTTGGCCATAAAACATCTTATAAAAGTTATTCTTCTTACTCCAAACTAAAACCTTTAGAGTAAAAGTCAGTAAATACAATTATTTTATTCTAGTATTCCAATTTATGGATGCCATCTTTCTTTATATATATATATATGTGTGTGTGTGTGTGTGTGTGTGTGTGTGTGTGTATTCTCTCTCCATTTGGGGAAATAAAAAATAGCTTCATAATTGTGAAAACTATAAACACTGCAATCTCAATATTGTGCTATTGGTGGGTTCCCAAGTGACATGGGTCATTTGGAAGGACACCAGTTTTCCCATCTGTAAATTTGATGTGGTGCTGAGGAGCTTAACTGCTTTGCTTCTGTGGTTTTCTTTCTCTGTGCACGTATTCATAAGGAGACTTCATTTATAACTAGTGAGTCCAAGATTGTAATAGAATACGGTGTTATGATTAGGTAACACTTATCTACACAGTGTCTAATATTTAGATACTTGGCAATCTCAAAAAATTACTTGAATTTCACTTTATGTTGGTATAGAAGTATTATTTGGCTTGATTACCATTCATGATGCTTTTCAAAGGCTCTGAAATCAAAGTTGTTTACTAATATTTAGAAACATTTTATATGCGTCAAGTGAATGTCAAAGAATGCCATGCATGTTTGGTATGGGTTTGGAGGCATTTTCCAGTGCTGCGGAGACTCACCAGGTCCTTTCCTTTGTGGGAAGTGGAGGTGAGACAGTGCGGGGTCAGGGGTGACAATTATCCTTGCCTTTCTTCTGCTGCTGCTACTGCTTAGTCACTTCAGTCCTGTCCGACTCTGTGTGACCGCATGGACTGCAACCTGCCAGGCTGTTCTATCCATGGGATTCTCCAGGCAAGAATACTGGAGGTGTTGCCATGCCCTCCTCCAGCGGATCTTCCCCACCCAGGGATCAAACCCGGGTCTCCTGCATGGCAGGCAGATTCTTTACTACTGAGCCACCAGGGAAGCCCTGCCTTTCTTCTCCATCTGTGCAATAAGCTCACTAACAGTTGCTGTCAGTGTCTGTGAACCAGAGATGAAATGTTCCCCTGGGCCGCACAAGGTCTTGTGAACACCCTGGGGAATTGTGGAGAACTGAACTAATGCATCAGGAGCTGGAGCCCACTGGACTGGGCAGGACCTTCTCCCAAGAACACCCATGCTTTCCTCTAGGGGTGCTGTGCCCAGCCAGCTGATGGGTGTGCAGTGGGCAAAGATCCACTCCCCCTGCCCCATCACTGGAGGACTGTGGACCAGGCAACCAGGGCCAGTCCCTGCGCCCCGAGTGCACTGACCACTCAAACCAGTTCAGCCCCAGGCCGACATGTGTCACCAGTCTCCTCTGTCCCTTCCCAGGAAACCACAACAGAGGCTCTTGCTCACTGCTCACCCCTCTCTCTGCTCCGGACTGACCCTGGTGGTTCCGAAGGTGGGCCCTCCTCCTCTTGGAATCAAGCAGATTATCCTTTTAGTGGCAACCATCTCCTGATTGTGGGACTTGAGCACCTCAAGTCTCGATTAATATGCTGCACTGATGCTCCCTCGGCCTGGACATACACAGCCGCACAGCCCATTGTCCCCAGGCCCAAGACACTGTGATGGTGTTAGCTGTGATGCCCTGAGCTTTTGGGGTTCACTCCATCACTCTATATCGTCTTCTGAGGATCATCTCTGGATTCCTCCAAGAATTTGGGGCTCTTTCTTCACATTCCCCTGAGGGCCTTTCATCGCTGGCTGTTATAAACCAATTGTAGTGCGTTAAAGTTGGCTGAATCCATGTTTTCCTTGCTTGAAGGGAAAAGTATGTTTTTTTTCATGTGTGCAGCCCGAGGAACTAGTGAATGCCTCTGTACTGCAGAAATGCCGTGGGAACTGGATACAGTTGTTCTCACTTTCGAGGCACACAGATTGAGACTTAAAGGATAACAAGGAAAGGGATTTTTATATTAACAATTAAATCATTGTGAAGTCAGTCTTGAGTGGAATTTTATTTCCTAGGTGTCTATTCCCATTGGAATATATCTTGGCATTTTCAAATAAAGACAATGAGTCTTAAGTAAATAGAAAAGATTAGCTGTGATTTTATTGTCCCTCCTGCCACCACTTCCCCCTGCCCCCCACCTTGTCAGTTAAACACTCTCACCTCATGTTCATTTGGGTTAATAAGCATCTATGCAGGCTATAAATACCATGTCTTATATCCCTGGAAGCTTAAATAGAAATGAAATAAGTGCATATTTGTATTCTCTAACCATTTTTCAACTGAGAAAAGCAGTGTTTTAATCCTCTACTACTTGCAATTACTCACTTGAAGTCTGACTCAGGAAATCTTTAAATATTAGAGTGAGAAGGTCTATGAGGGTCCTGGAGCCCAAGCCTCATTACATGGAGGCAATGGGCAAGGCCTGGAGGAGTCAAATGGCTTCTTAAATCAATGAGAAATGTGACTGTGTGTGTATATAGAGATGGAACTTCTGGATAAATAGCAAAAAAATATTAAATCAGTGAATTATGTTGCCTATAAATATGCCAGAGTTTTAGTTTCTTACAGATACCCAGATGTTTGGGGATTTGTATGATATGTTTTGAATGGATGAAAGCAGAATTTATCTGCATATAATTTAGTTGTCTTACTATAATCTAATTATTGTAGGTCTGCCTTGTTATGATAATATTTGAGAAACAAGGCATTAATGCTATGATTTAGTTAGCAAAAGATATGCATTTTTAAACTGAAATGTCCCACCATAAAATTTTACAGATTATCTTTCTAAATAAATGTCCTATATAAGAGATTATTATTCACTTTAGTTGTAAGCTAGATTATTTTTGAACAGTCTACAAATCTGATATAGTAAAAGTATTGCTGATTTTAATAGGAAATGTTCTGAGGTATCATATTTTTTTCCTTTTCCCTTTTTCCTTCACTCCTACTCTCCCTTCCTGCTCATCTTCCCTGCTTTCCTCCCATCTTTCTTCCCTTCTTTTTCCTTTCCTTCTGTAAGTCTAAAATAAAATATTAAGCAGCAAGTTCCTATAGACCCTGCCAAATATACATTATCTTTTAAAATTGAATTGAAACCTACACCAATCAAGAGAACAAGATAGTCAACATTTAGTTCTTATCAAGAAAAACCTCCCAATGTTAGGGTTATCAAATTTAGCAAATAGAAATATAGGATGCTCAGTTCAATGGAGACTTTAGATAAACAATGGATTATTTCTTAGTGAATCTTCCTCCATGCTGTGGTTGGGACACACTTATACCAAAGCCTTACCCTGGGTGGTGGGGCTACTAGAAACATCTGGCTTATCTGGAATTCAAATTTAACTGAGCACCCTGTATTTTGTCTGGCAGGAAAACTGATTTAGAAAGCAGGAGAACCTGGTTTGAATTGCACATTGTATGACATTTGCACATTGCTAGTGTTGAGGCCCCACCTCTCTGAACTCATGGTTACATAGTAATACAAACATGTCTCATAGAGCAAAGACACAGAGGCGTCATGTTCACGAGCCCTTGGCATCATGAGGTGCTGATGTGGGGCAGCTCCCCTTCCTCTCAAGGGGTCCTTGGAAATCCTCGCGGCTCCTCCCTCACTCTGAGGTCTGCTCCTCTCCAATGAGTCGAGCAGAGGCTGGCAATTGCACAGCACTGTGGGAGCTATGATTATTTTGCAGACATTATTTTCTGGATATTTTTCCTTCTATCTCCTGAAGAGAGTAAAATGTATAAATTAGAAACAGGCTGTTGACCTCTTGCAGTTTGCTGGTCAGAGTTTCATGGCAGACTTGAGGCAGTTTAAAGATGTGCTCTGAATTCTACTGGGAATTCATTTTTATTAAACTCTAGTTTGGTCTCATTTCATTGCTCAGCTTCAAAAGCAAAAAAAAAAAAAAAAAAAGACAATAAGGGATTTAAAATTAAGTGATTTCTGCAGTGAAAGTCTTCTGGAACTTTAAAAAGCCCAATTGCATTGGCATTTGCCAAATGTAAATGCATTTTCCACTGACTCAGCCAAGAGGAGTTGGGTCGCCAGTCAGATGCTCAAGGAGTTGATGGTGACTCTGCATGCACCAGCTGAGGCATTGTGGGTACTGAATCTGGCCCTTCTGACCATGGTGGCTTCAAAGGCTACCTTCTCCCAGGAGCCCTGTGTAAACACATGTTCTCCCAGCCTGTTGGTGTTATGTATGTCAGAAAAAAAGGAACTCAAAAATAAAGGAAGGAGCAAAAGAAAGTGTAGCTCTTTGTAACAGCAGGAGTGATGATTTTTGTAATCATGTACCTATCAGCTAGTGTCCTTGTGCGTTTATCTGGTTAGGGAAGTCACGCCTATCTGCATATCAAATGACCTCAGGACACATCTGCAGAGTCCCAGGCTCCAGGGAAGGTCTGCAAAGGGATGGACTCATGACTTGAAACCCCTGGCTAGCTCAGCTTAGAGTTCAGTTACTTCCAGGTGTCAAAGAATTTTGCGCCACAATAATTTTATAATAGTAAAAGAAATAGTAATCATAATAGTATGACAGCCCTACTGACTCATGACTTTCTGTACTCCTTGTGTGTGAGGGGTTGTGCCAAGCCCCTCACAGACATTATATCACTTGCTGATGAGGACACGCCGTCCTGGCTATGAGATATGACTTGTCTAAGGCCACATGGGCCTTGGTACTCTAACCTGATGTAGCAGGGCCTCCTTATGATAAACTGAAGAAAATGATGGGCTCCTACACTTCAAATTCAGGCCCATGACATCACCTGTCAACCACAAATTGGCACTTGCCGTGGGTGCTTGCCACCTACCTCTACAAAGATTAAATTATGTGCCGTTGCAATTGCTTACCTTCAACACCCCCTGAAGGAGTTCAGGGTGTAGAGCAGAAATGAGGCCCTCTGTGCTCAGGGAAAAACTGGCGGGACACGTCTTCAGATAGTTAGATATTCTCAGGAATGATTTTATGAGCGAAATTCTTGTATCTCTTATATCTAGAAAAGCACTAAAATCCTTCATGAGAATGACTGTTTCTCTTGACCAGCAGAAACTTTCTACAATGTGCTTTATTTCATGTACTCTGTCTTTACCAAAATCACATATATTGACCTTCCCCCTTCCCCCTTGCAGCAGCCTTTCAGAGCTATCTGACGTGTTGTCTCCTAGGCTGCAGTCTTCATTTTGCCCCCAGTAAAACTTAACTCGCAACTCTCACATTGTGCGGTTTTGTTTTTGTTTGTTTGTTTTTTTGTTTTGTTTTGTTTAAGTTGACAACCTAGTAAACCCCCTCAAATGCTAAATTGAGGAATATGTTATTTGACTTGAAAATTGTGTTTTTTTTTCAGATTTTTAAAATTTATTTTTATTTTTATTGAGGCTAATCACTTTATAAATGTAGAATTTGAAAGTTCTAGAAGAAACAGGAGCTTTTCAAACCCAAGGTATTTCTACTCAAAAAACAAACAAAAAAACCCCATACTCCTAAACTGGATGGCTAACAAGTGAAGTCAGGGTAACTGGCCTGCATTCTCTCCAAAAAGTTAGTTTTCTTTATCCACAAAAATCAGCTTTTACATTTACCTCTCATCCTGGGAGGACAGGTAGGCAGCTCTTGAAAGCGATATTATCATAGTGGTTAGAAAAGCACAAGAAACCAAACAACCCAACAAGAGTGATGACTAGAACCTGCTTGGAGCCAGAGGCTGCAAGGGTGGTTACTAAGAGCCTGGCTTCTGCGCAAATACCCTGATGCTCGCCTCCACTGCACTGTAGCAAGCTGGGTTGTGGTGCTTCAGTTTCCATGTGTATAAAAGGAGGTACAGAAGTACCTACTTTAAAGTTTTGTGAAGATTGAGGGTTAATAAACACAAAGCACATTGAACATTAATATTAATTACTAAGTAAGCTTTAGTGGTCATTGGACTAAATGGTTCAATATAGATTAAGACTCTTAGGGCAGTGATGAGCGTTTCAGAGAGTGCATGTGTGTGTGTGTTAAGTCACTTCAGTTGTGTTTGATTCTTTGCGACCCTATGGACTGTAGCCCACCAGGCTCTCTGTCCAGGAGAGCCCTATGTAAGTGTTATCATTAGAGAGATGCTAAGTCATGTAGCTTCCCTGCGATGAAAGGAAATCTTCAAAGCATAAGACTTGCTCCATTATCTGCCCCCAGTTCTGTCTGGATGACTAATCAAATTCAAACACATCATTGGCTTGAAAATAAACCATGGATTGTTATATCTGGAAGGAATCTCACACATTTTTTTCCTGGCCTTGCCTTTGTCTTCATGAGCAAAAGGAAACGGAAATGGCTTTTCTTTGGTTCTTCTACAAAGCGCCATCTGCTTTTACATACTTTTTTGAATTGCGTTCTTTGTTTTCAGATAGGTGCGACCTGAAGTTAAGAGACAAAATTCCAGAGGAAAAATGGTGGGCTTTTATCTGGGTGGGCTTCCCTCATACCTCAGCTGGTAAAGAATCCGCCTGTAATGCAGGAGACCCTGGTTCGATTCCTGGGTCAGAAAGATCTGCTGGAGAAGGGATAGGCTACCTACTCCAATATTCTTGGGTTTCCCTTATGGCTCAGCTGGTAAAGAATCTGCCTGCAATGTGAGAGACCTGGGTTTGATCCCTGGGTTGGGAAGATAACCTGGAGAAGGGAAAGGCTACAAACTCCAGTATTCTGGCCTGGGGCATTCCATGGACTGTACAGTCCATGGGGTCGCAAAGAGTTGGACACGACGGAGTGACTTTCTCTTTTCACTTTTCACTTTCCTGTCTGTATACAAACACTGGGACCCTGGAAGCAGATTTTAAAAGCAAATTTTCTTCAAAACACTCTTTTCTAGGCCACTTGATAGACATCCTGACACACCACAGTAGTGTCAGCAGCACAGTAGTGATTGTTTGAGACATGAATTTCCATTCTAAAGATTGTAACAGTGGAAAAGGTGAGAAAACCTAAATGTCCCTCAGAAAGAGAATGGATACATGATGGCAGACATATACTGCATTTTTCATAGGTCTGTATTCTTCTCTTCTAGAAGGCTATAATTGCAAAGCAGTTTTTGATTTGACATCTGATGGCAAGACAAGAGTATGTCATTGCCATTCTGTGGATGTCCCATATAAACACGCAAAACTTATCCCTGGGTCAGATCTTGTGCATAACCGTGAGGAAACATGATCAAAATGTAGGAAAAAAACAACAACAACAACAAAAAAACATACAGATGAGAAGGAAAAGGTAAATGCCAGGTGTAAGAACCATGATAGAACAATTCAGCAAAATATTCTTTCCTACTAAGCTTCACTGGGACTCTGGTGGACAGTCCCACAGCTGTCACAAAAACTGGGTTCTCTCAAAGAGAAGTGCTATTGACCTTCTCTTGAATCAAAGAGAAATGTTATAGTGTGCTTTGTTTGCTAATTGAGAAAATGCAACCTGGTTTAGTCACCAATGCATTATACAGTGAAATAGTAATAAAATGTCTTTTCAGATGTTAAAAAGAGATAAAAAAATTTTGCCTAGAAAGTGGCAAACTGAGATCTGAAGCCCATCTTGGTGATTCCAGCTTGTTTTTTAAAATGATGACGTGTTGATTCTGCTTCCTCCTCTTCACAACCTGAGACCCAGAGAAATTGGCCCAGGTCTGCTGACATGAACTCAGTGTAGGTTTTATGCAGATGTGAAGACTTTCATAGCATGAACACAGGCTGGACACATGTAGAAAGCATAGTAACATAGATCCCCATTGTGGTTAAAAAACCCTCCTCTTTCCTTTTAGTTATCTCCTCAGGATAAATGAAAATTAAGCCATTTGGAGTTCTAAAGTTGATATATTTGGATTGTCTTCATTACTCTTATTAAAGCCAATTTCTTAAATTGTAGTCTATAAAAATTTAATTTCTGTTGAACATTAACAATGATAACAGCCCTCTTCCTCCCTGGCCCTCCTCCAGTGGAGTGCCGTCTGGGTAGGGAAATATAGATTGGGAATGAAATATGGATCTAGTCAAGCACAGCTTATCTTGTTAGGCTTCTGTTCTTGAAGACTTATAGGCATTAGAAACTGATTAGTCATGTAGTTCTAATTATTAGGAAAATTTGAGACTGAAGCCAACTGCCCTGTGTTAGTGAAAAAAAGTCTGTGAACAGTTTACTTCAGCCCCCTGCATAGATTCAATTTGTATATAAACTCAGATTCTTAGAGATACACATTGGGATGTCTGGTAGTGTTTGCCTACAAAGTGAAATAGTCAAGAAAATGCTTTTAAATTGGATCTGGTAGAGTGTTGTCAGTTGAAAATTAATACTCTTACCATTTCATGCTTCATCATAACTTCATAGCCCAGTACTGGGTTGGTTTTCCCCTATCAAGGATTGATGGCAGGAAGTGGTGCCTGATTTCAATGCTAAGGAACAGGCCATGTGCAATCCATTTTTCTGTTTTAAGTGCTTCCATAATCAGACACAGCTTCAATTAGGAAACTTAGTATAGGTTTTTTATTTTCATGTGGTGTTTAGTCAAGTGCTAAGGGATAAAAATGGAAAAATGCAACCCTTAGTGGAAGCACACATTTTCATTTATGCTGGAGGCACTAAAGACCAATTGGATCATTGAGCTGTTTCTAAATGTGGAAGATAGTTCCTGAATCAATTATCAGGAGATGCTATGTGAAAATACTGGAGATTATTGATCAACTGAACTATATACGTTTCTTCCATGAATAGAACACGGAGAAGTAGCCTTTATGTAATGGAGTATACCTAACTAGTAAACAAAAAAGTATATAGACATGTGTTAAAGTAAATTTTTAAAAAATTGGAACCTCCATCCCCAGTCTTAGAGAAGTTCTTTGTCTGGCTTTTTTGCAGCCTTCCATTTTTGGTGCTTGGATAAACCTGAATCTATCCACTTGAAAGTCAATGCCAGTCAGCCAGAAGGTCATGATGCATCTTAAATTCTATTCTGATGTCAAGGAGATGGGCTCTGGCTTCACATTCAACTGAGGGTAAGAGCTGTATAATATGATAAAAGATACACCTGTTAGTGCCTATAGCAAAGACATTGTGCTAATACGACAAGAGGATCACAGGAGGGATTTGTGAACTCCACGGTGGAGACTTTCAGTGAGGAGCAGGTATTTGAGGAGGACCTTGCTTGTCTGGCTACAGTCCACAAGATTGCAAAGAGTCGGACATGACTGAGCAACTAACTCTTCTTCTTTGCAGGATAAGGGGCTTCCCTGGTAGCTCAACAGTACACTTGCAATGCAGGAGATATGATTTCAATCCCTGGGACAGGAAGATCCCCTGGAGTAGGAAATGGCAACCCACTCCAGGATTCTTGTTTGAAAAATCCCATGGACAGAGGAGACTGGCGGGCTACAGTCCATGGGGTCGCAAAGAGTTGGACACGATTGAGCATACACACAGGCAGGCACTGCAGGATAAGAGGAGTTTTCCTGAAAGACACAATTAAGGGAAGGGCATTTTCCACAGGAAAAATAAGCAAACAGTTAAGCTATTTGTTCAGAAGTGATTGGATAGTTCTCTGGATAGAATATAGGTGGTATTGAGGGAAATGGCAGGAAATGATGTGGGTTCGCAGGCTGGGCCAGGGCCCTGAGGGATTCTAGCTGGTATGTCAGACCCCTAGCTTGGGCAGCATCCCCGAGGCATGAGTTGGCAATGCTTCTGAAGGTCATGTATGGAGGGTGGATGAGGAAAGGAGTGCTTTTGGACTATTTTGTTCTGTAAAGTTAGCTTTTATCTTTGCCAGGACAAGTTTCCTGAGGAAAGACACAAAGACATCACAAAATATCTTCATTTCATCCTATGGTTCCAACAGAGCTAATTTATCATAAATTTTCTATTTTAAAATAGAAATATCATAAGCTCTCATTTTACTGATGTATTGTCTATGGCTTAAGAACTATGAGAGACATTTATTCTTTCATTCTTTTCAGTGGTGCAATGCATATGTGTTCTATCTTTTTCAATAAATGTGATTCATTTGGTACATAAATAAATGTCATTTAATTTTATACAATGTAACAAATAAAATTGTATTCTATGGTATGCTATTATGCTATGTATCTTTAAGTATAATAACAGGAGATCTTGTTTTATATTGCATATAATTTAAAACAGTTTTTAAAATGTCTTGGTGTTTAGGAATACTTTCAGCAGCAAATATGCTACACACTGGTTTAACAAGAAAGGATTAATTTTTTATCTGAGACAAGAATTCCAGAGAATGGCAGTTGCTGTACTGATACAGCTGCTTAACAGGGCATCTTGGACTGGTCACCTTCTTATCCTGTTGGCCAGTTGTGCTCACACTGTTGTCTCCTGTTTAGAATGTGATTGCTTCAGGTGCAGTTCTCATCTGTGGGCAAGACAGTTAAAAGAAAGAAAAGAACCAGGGTGAAAGCCTAAGAGAAGCTTTCCCTCTTCTTGAACATCTCATTGGCCATTCTTGATTGGAGGTAGTCTGGGAAAGTGAAAGTTTATTTTGGCCCTCTCTAGAGTTGACAGTCAGAGAAGGCAATGGCACCCCACTCCAGTACTGTTTCCTGGAACATCCTATGGACAGAAGAGCCTGGTAGGCTGCAGTCCATGAGGTCGCTAAGAGTCGGACACAACTGAGTGACTTCACTTTCACTTCTCACTTTCATGCATTGAAGAAGGAAATGGCAACCCACTCCAGTGTTCTTGCCTGGAGAATCCCAGGGACGGGGGAGCCTGGTGGGCTGCCTCTATGGATTCACCAGTAGTTGGACACGACTGAAGCGACTTAGCAGCAGGAGCAGCAGAGTTGACAGTGATGAAAGGAAGGTGGTAGGAAATGATTAATTGGAGAGTCAGCCAATAAGCGAGGGATCATTATGGTTTTTCTGGTTGTACAGATGGAGAAACTAAGGTTTGCATGAACTGAAAGAATTGCACAAATTCCCATACATTGTCAGTGATAGAGACAGGAAGCAAACTCTAAACTATGACTTCTAAACTGTATTTTTGATACCATGACTTTTTCTGAAATCCTGGCTCCTAAAAAGTATTTTTTTCATTGAGAATATTCTTGACTTCTCTTCTTTTTTTTTAAACTTAGAAAGGCACACAGTAAGATCCTCAGAAGAGCACTCCTGAATGCTTAAGGGGGCAAGACTGGCTACTGCAAAGTCACCTGCTGGTTTGAAAAGACTTTCTCCTGTGATACTTACTCTCCAGTACAGATACTTCTGCATTCCTGTATCCACCTATAGCCAGTCTTCATTTGGGCTTTCTGTATTTCCTTTTACCTTAGAAAACACTACGTATTTTTTCTTACAGGCTTTCTCATATTTGCCATGTAGCGCTTGTTAAATTCTTTTTTTTCATATTTAAAGCAGTTATTGAAATATATTTTATTTATTTTTTTGCCTACCAGTAAACAGTATCTTTATTAAATATTAGAACAAACATGAGAAAGGTATTCTAGCAATTGAAATGAGATTAATTTTGGTAGGATTCTACCAGTTTTAACAGAAAGAGGCATACATTCTTTCTTCCTTTGTGATAATCTGTTTATAATGAATAGATTTACTTAGAAAGCATTATCTCTAGTATATTATCAACTACACAGCTACTTTGTTACTATAGTTTTGTTTAGCACATCTCTAGAAATCTCCGTGACCTGAAACAAGTTACTTCACTTTCTGAGATTTGATCTTCCTAATCTTCGTAATAATATTACTAATATGTAACACTAGTTTAGCATTTGTCCTTGTTAAATTCTGTATTTCCCTTTGTTAATTGATGATAAGCACTGCAGATGGTCTTTCATACAGGTAGGGTTATTACTGGTGAGAAATTCAACTCACCTATATTCTAGGATGGTTTCCAAATGCTGACTGTGTAAAGGTGATATCCACAACTTACCTAGAACCTGGACATTCAAAATGGGGACAATGGTCCTCAATACTTAATATTGAAGATGATTTTCTATGATATTCTGCTACTATAACTGAAATAACTTTCATTGACTATTAATTATAAAGAATTATGGTACACAAACATAGGCTTTCCAATTGGGCAAAAAGGTAAAAAGATATCTTTAATTTTGTGTATTAACCTTAATTGGTATCTAGAGTTCCAAACAAACTAGTTTTCAATTACCTGATCTTTCCAAGTCAGGTTAATATCAGACACATCAGCAATTTAAAATTGCTCCCTCTTCTCTTCTCTGAAAGGTGGCATCAGGGCTATTTGTATGTTAAGACATCAGGGATGACAATGTGTGCGACTTTTGTCTTCTACCACCATCAGCTGAGATATACCTCATCCACTCTAGCATATCTCTTGCTATTACTGACTTTGCTCATCTTCATATTACTAATTCCTCAAGGGGTCCTTCTGTCCTTCTCAGCGTCAGACCTCAAGTCTGCTGTTCTTCTCTCAGTGACATCTGTTAGAGAGATAATATCTCTCTCAAAGACGAAATGTTTTTCAGATGCTTTTGTATAATACTCTGAGACACTGGAAACCAGAAAATGGTTTAACTCCCTTTGCCCAGACACATGTTGCTACCACAACTGTGCTTTCTTTTGCCCACCAAGTTGTTGCAAAGGTCTTTATCACATTTGAAATCTCCTAGATTTAAGAGTCCGCTCTTCTAGGTCCCCAACCTTTTCACTACCTCATACACGTATCACTCTCCACCATGTCAGCAGTTTTCTCTTCTTTCTCCAAATTCTCCTCTCTCAGGGTTGCTTTATCTGTGTCATCTGGGTTTTGTTTGGTGCAGAGGAGGTATTTGTAGATAAGACTATTTACAGTTACTTTTTTGGGTTTAAAATAACATCTAATTGCTTTGCTTTTAAATTAAAAATATAGCTTTTCTTAAATTCTAAGAGCAAATCTTTTATGCATAAATTTAGTAGACTTTATGTTGACTTAAAAATGCTCATTTTTGCTTGCTATTTAACACTCAATTGTGGATTGAATTTTCTTATAATTCTAGCTCTATTTCCAAGCACATTTAAACACCTTTAACTTTTCAAACTGAAACTAGGAACTTTCTGTTTCTAACTCCACACCCCAAATAGGAAAGACTTAGTAATCTAACAAATACTTTCTAGGTTGCACTGCAATTACCTCTCCGATATACCTGAGTTTACAATTACAACAAACAATATTAGACTAAACTTTAAATATTGTTTAAAAACAATTGCATTCAATCACAATTTTTAATTAAAGCACAGTTCTGTAACGTTTCAAATAATAACCTGGAATTAAGTGACAGATTTCCCAATGTGTCAGTGTTATAGCCACTGTCAAGGGCTGACAAACCCCATGCAGCTTGGCTCAAATGTTGAAACTATTGATGCCAAGCATACTCTAACAGGGAGTAAGTGGTAAAACTTTTCATCTAACTGAGGTCTGGAGAAAGGAGCGCAGTTCTCTACACGGGTACAAAATGGCTTTAGAGAGTCAGAAATGGACATTGGCCTGGGTTTTTATAGCGATCAGGGTGGGGTCAAGGTTAAGGTTTTTGCACATCTTGTGAGTTTTGTGGTTTCAGTCTCTCATGGGGAGGAGCACCCTGTATCCTTATCCTTGGCACAAAGGGAAGGGGAGGGGAGAGGGGATGGTGAGGCTTACAAGCTGTCAGCAGCTGTCTAACATCAAAAGATGGAGTGCAAGCCATCACTGCAGCCAGATGATTACAAACATTCCACTCAAGTGATTAGGAAAACATATACAGATGATAGTGTTGGTTGTAATTTATATACAAATCAACTCAACTTTAAAGTGTTAATTCTATGGGGTTTTATTTGTATTTGACTTCCCCAATGGCTCAGTGGGTAAAAGACACAGGCTTGATCCCTGGGTTGGGACAGTCCCCTGGAGAAGCAAATGGCAACCTACTTCAGCATTCTTGCCTAAAAAATCCCACAGACAGAGGAGCTTGGCAGACTACAGTCCAAAGGGTTGCAAAGAATCAGACATGACCAAGAGACTAAGCACATAGTGTAATTTATGTTAGGATCCATTTCTGCCTTGTTTCCACACTTTCCCGGGGTGATGCACTGACACACTAATATCAAACATATTTAATCCTCTTAGGCTGGCCAAATGTAAGAGTCTAGGGAGATGTGCCTCAATTAACTTTTATCCCTTTTGTAAAGTCATCAGCTTTGACAAATCTGATCTTATATTATTTCATCACTATTTAAGAAACATTAAAAACATGTTTGCTTCTTGGAAACTACCAGATGTTATAAGATCATCTTAAGTTTCTCAATTCTCAGTACAGGGACATAATAATGTTACAAGGAAACCTTACTATTTTGGTGGAGAATAGTGTTAGAGGTCAACTTTGACATAGTTGGGTTCATATCCCTTTTTTTCCACGTAATCTTGATGAGGGGATTTGTGGTTTCACTGGGGTGGCAAGGTGAAACTCCAGCCAGATTTTAGAAACAGACAAGGAAAGCATGTATTTTTCAAATATCATGAGTTTTTATTGATGTGTTCAGTTTAATTTTACTAAATGCTTTCTTTGTTAAAAATGTTTTACATAAAATTTACCTTTTGAAAATGTTAATGCTTACTCAAGCACTAATTATACCTGATTCTCTTCTACCTGTGAAATATATGTGCTCACATTACATTTATATATTCTTAAATTTCTATTCAAGTATCAGATTTTTTGAGCACTTAAAAAAAAAGGAAATTAAAAACATTTCCAAAAGCTTAGACCATAAAAAAATTTTCATATTTAAGCTTTTGTGTAAAATACAAACTTTTGTATTGGTTAAAATATAGTCAACTTGATTTTGAGAACAAAATATCCTTTTAAAAGAAATTAAGTAAGGTAAATAAGAAAGAAAGATACCAAAAATGTTAAAGAAATTATTAAAGTAAATATACACAAAAAATAAAAATCATAATCACACTGAGGTCATTCTAAGAATTAAAAGTTGATGTAGCACCCCCAAATTAATCAATACAATATACACATTAATAGAATAAGTGAGAAAAAATATGATCATTGCAGAAAAGGAAGAAAAAGCTTTTGGTAGAAAGAAAAAGAAATTCTTAGCAAATTAAGAATTAAAATGCAAAACAAGACAAAAAAACTTTTTAATCTGAAAAAGTTATCCACAAAAATCCTACAGCAAGCATCACATTACAAAAGATGAAAATTACAAAAACATTTCTGCAGAATTTTGGTCTCCAGGAGACCAAAAATGACACATGAAATTATCTCTACTAGCCAATATTGAATAGGGGGCCCAGGGAGCACAATAAATCACATCTTCCATGGCAGCAGATAACACCAAAAGCTTTTCAAGATGGTACCACCAGGCTACACTACATCAGACCTTAAGAAAACACTCTTTTTGTCACATATTTCAAACATTTGGACTTGGCAGTGTTTTAGATCTGCCCATTCTTGTGGTTGTGCACTGGTATAGAATTAAGATTTGGATTTGCAGTTCCTAATGCAGTTGACTACCTGTTAGTAAGTTTATTGTTGATCCAATTACACTCTTCATTTGACATGTTGCTTCTAGTCTCTTGTCCATTTTTCCTTTGCACTCTTTTCTTACTGGTTTGTGTTTGTTTCATATTTTAGATACTGTTGTCTCTGTTAGTCATATGCTTTAATGAGACATTCTCCCAATCTGGCTTGAGTTTTCATTCTCGTTTTTGTGTCTCTGATGAACAGAAGTTCTTAATTTAATGTGGTCAGAATTATTGCTCTTTTCCTATTATTCCTGTTTCTGCTTTGCTTAAAATTTTTTCACTTCACCAATCTTATGAAGACAGTCTTCACTGGTTTTATCTTCAAGTTTTATTATTCTGCCTTTTGTATTTATGTCTACAAGCATTCTGGAATTTCTTTTAATGAATATCATAGATTAGAAATATAAATATATATATATTTATATATGCCACATATGTTCATTTAATCAACCATCATATCCCACATTATCTCTGGATCTTTGCACCAAAAGCAGAAGCAACAAAAGCAAAATTCAACAAGTGGGACTATATAAAACTATAAAGCTTCTATAAGACAAAGGATACCATCAATAAAATGAAAAAGCAACCTGTGGAATGGGAGAAAATATTATTTGCAAACTATTTGTCTGGTAAGGGGTTAATATCCAAAATATTAGCTTGGAGCAAATATAATCATGGTTTGGATTGTGCATTTTACATCATTATAACCAGGCTCAAGCGTATCTTTATTAACCAAAATGGGAACCATTACAATCAACACAATTTTGCCAATGAGAAATACATTTGTATATCCCTGTAGCATAAAAATCAGGGCTTCGGGATTTGATAATCTCTTGGAAAGCATTTTTTGCATTCTGCTGGTTGTGAAAGTGTCTTCCTGGCAAAAAGTTATTGAGATGCTTGAAGAAGTGGTTGTTTGTTGGTGAGAGGTCAGATGAATATGGTGGATGAAGCAAAACTTCATAGCCCAATTCATTTAACTTCTGCAGCATTGATGGTGTGATAAGCAGCTCAGGTGTTGTGGAGAATTGGGCCCTTTCCCAGGCAACTCAGAGGTTAAAGCATCTGCCTGCAATGCAGGAGACCCAGGTTATATCCCTGAGTCCAGAAGATCCCCTGGAGAATGAAATGGCAACCCACTCCAGTATTCTTGCCTGGAGAACCCCATGGACAGAGGAGCCTGCTAAGCTACAGTCCACAGGGTTGCAAAGAGTTGGACACATCTGAGCGACTTCATTTTCACTTTCACTTTGTTGACCAATGCCAACTGTAGGCATTGCAGTTTTGGTGCATCTCACTGATTTGCTGAGGATGTTTCTCAGATGTAATGGTTTCAGTAGGACTCAGAAAGCTGTAGTGGGTCAGAAGGGCAAAAGACCACCAAACAGTGACCATGACCTTTTTTGGTTTGGCTTTGGGAAGTGCTTTGGAGCTTCTTGGTCCAGCCACTGAGCCAGTCATTGCCAGCTGGAATATAAAATCCACTTTTCATTGCGGGTCACAATCTGATCGAGAAATGGTTCCTTGTTTTTGCATAGAATAAGAGAAGATGACATTTCAAAAAGATAACTTAAAAAATTTTTTTTCTTGTCAGCTCATCAGGCACCCATTTATCGAGTTTTTTCACCTTTCCAATTTGCTTCAAATGCTGAATGGCAGTAGAATGGTCAATGCTGCTGAATGTTCTTCAACAACTTTGGCAATACTCGAGTAGTTGTAAGAGGATCAGCTTCGATGATGGCTCTCAATTGATCGTTGTCACCTTCTGATGGCTGGCCACTACACTCTTCAAGACTCTTGTCTCCTTTGCAAAACTCTTTGAATCACCATTGCACTGTACGTTCATTAGCAAACCTGAGCCAAATGCGTTGTTGATGTTTCAAGCTGTCTTCACTGTTTTACGACCCATTATGAACTCAAATAAGAAAATCGCTCGAATTTGCTTTTTGTCTAACATCATTTCCATTGTCTAAAATAAATATAAAATAAACAACAAAAAAGTCATTAGCAAAAATTCATAAAATGAGAAATGCACATTAAAATGATGTATAACATAGCCACATTTACTTAAGAATGTATTCCAATATCAAACAGAAAATTTCAACAATGCAAAAACCACAATTACTTTTGTACTGACCTAATATATCAGAAAGTGAAGAGGAACTAAAAAGCCTCTTGATGAAAGTGAAAGTGGAGAGTGAAAAAGTTGGCTTAAAGCTCAACATTCAGAAAATGAAGATTGTGGCATCTGGTCCCATCACTTCATGGAAAATAGATGGGGAAACAGTGGAAACAGTGTCAGACTTTATTTTTGGGCCTCCAAAATCACTGCAGATGGTGATTGTAGCCATGAAATTAAGAGACGCTTACTCCTTGGAAGAAAGGTTATGACCAACCTAGATAGCATATTGAAAAGCAGAGACATTACTTGCCAACAAAGGTCCATCTAGTCAAGGCTATGGTTTTTCCAGTGGTCATGTATGGATGTGAGAATTGGACTGTGACCAAAGCTGAGTGCCGAAGAATTAATGCTTTTGAACTGTGGTGTTGGAGAAGACTCTTGAGAGTCCCTTGGACTGCAAGGAGATCCAACCAGTCCATTCTCAAGGAGATCAGCCCTGGAATTTCTTTGGAGGGAATGATGCTGAAGCTGAAGAAACTCCAGTACTTTGGCCACCTCATGCGAAGAGTTGACTCATTGGAAAAGACTCTGATGCTGGGAGGGTTGGGGGCAGGAGGAAAAGGGGACGACCAAGAATGAGATGGCTGGATGGCATCACCAACTCGATGGACGCGAGTTTGAGTGAACTCCGGGAGTTGGTGATGGACAGGGAGGCCTGGTGTGCTGCGATTCATGGGGTCGCAGAGTCGGACATGACTGAGTGACTGAACTGAACTGAACTGAATATATAAGAAACACATACAACTAAATAGCAAAAATCCTATTAATGGGCAGAGGTGTTGGATAAACATTTCTACAAAGAAGAAAAATGACCAACAAGTACATAAATGA
Organism: Aepyceros melampus; assembly: GCA_006408695.1. Taxonomy (NCBI): domain Eukaryota; kingdom Metazoa; phylum Chordata; class Mammalia; order Artiodactyla; family Bovidae; genus Aepyceros; species Aepyceros melampus. The sequence continues at coordinate 177,997 of SJXQ01008523.1, read as the reverse complement.
CCAACAAGTACATGAGAAAGTGTTCAATGTCACTAGTCATCAAGGAAATAGAAGTCAAAACCATAATGAGATATCACCTCACACCTGTTAGAAAGTCTATTATCAAAAAGACAAGCAATAGCATGGTTATCATTGTGGAGGATATGGAGAAAAGTGAACACTTGTGCACTGTTGGTGGGGAAGTAAATTGGAAACAATGTGGAGCTTTCTCAAAAAATTAAAAATAGAACTGCCTTATGACCCATTTTTACTTCTGGGTGTTTAATTGGAGGAAATGAAATAACTACCTTGTAGAGATATCTATGTGCCCATTTTTATTACAAGATTATTCACAGTAGACAAGATATGAAACAACCTTAGGGTCAATAGATGGATGAATAAATAAAGAAAATGTTGTATAAAGGTCGAGTGAAATCTTATTCAGCCTTGGAAAAGAAATTAATCCTGCCATTTGCAGCAACATGAATTAACCTAGTGTTATACTAAGTGAAATGAGTCAGACACATAACAACTAATACTGTATGATTTCACTTATAGATGAAATCTAAACCTCAAACTCGTAGAAAAAGACAGTAGATTAATGATTGCCAGTGTTTGGGGAGTGAAGGAGGTGAGAAAATGCTGGTTAGTATTAGACGCTTTCAGTTATAAGATAGATAAATTCTAGAGATCTAATGTAGAGCAAGATGACTCTACTTAACAGTATGGTATAATATAGTTGAAATTTGCTAAGAAATAAATCTTAGTATTATTCACTGTAAAAAATGGTAATTATGTGAGATGATGGGTCTATTAACTAATTATTGTGGTAAGCATCTCACAATATATACATATACCAAATCATCACATTGTACACCTTAAACACACACAATGTTATAAGCCAATTATATCTCAATAAAGCTGTAAAATAAAAACAAATTTTAAAAAATGTACTTGGACATTTTCTGGTCTGAAAAAAGGCAGCTTTGAGTAGGATTGATAGGTTTTATTTGGCTTTGTCACCTAATTGATTATTGGTCTTTCGAGACAATTCTAACACCTTTATACTGATACCTGCTTTTAGGCATAAGTTGATTAAGTGAGTCTTCAAGTCATTCTCCTAGGTGTACAAAAGTTGTGGAAAGGTTTGTTTGCAGTGGATGAAACTTAGCCTATGCCTTGTTGTCTTGGACAGTGTCAAACCCATGTGTATAGTTAATGAGGATGGAAAAAGGAAGACAACATGAGCTTGGTTATGTAACCAGAGGTTGTTCTGTAAAACTGAGCTTTATCTATCTTCATAAAACCTCTTTAACACTCTGTCAGGAGAAGTAGAATGTATCTTGTATTTCATAAGGCAAATAACTGATTTTATGTATTATAATGTTTCATTTTCTGTCATACTTCCAAAAATATATTGCAATCATTCTGTAGCATATTGCCTGGTTATTGTTATACTGGGAAATGCCTGTGCTTATGTGGGAGGAACTTGCGCTCTCATGCTCACTCCATGTTGTTTCCATGTTTTGCTCTGGGAAGGGAAGATCGGGTTCACTGGGAATAAGAACATGTACCCATGATTTAAAGACCTTTTAATTGATAAGATCATATGATGTTTCTTCATCTAGTTTATATGGTATGTTATTTGACTGATTTTCAAATGGCAAATTATCCTTGCATACCTGCAATAGATTTCAGTTGGTCATGGTGTATAATTCAGTGAATACACTGTTGGATTCAGTTCTCTATTTTGTATAGCACTTTTGTGCCTAAGTCCCAAGAAATACTGGTCTACAGTTTTCTTATTTTGTATCATCTCTGAAGAAATTGTGTAAAATTTCTGTTTATTCTCTTGATATGTTTTGAATGGTTCCTCATGCAACTTTTCAGGCTAGATATTTCTTTGAGGGGAGGTTTCTACTTATAAATTTAACTTCTATGATGGTTGTTGGACCATTTATATTTTCATTTCATCTTGGATAATATGAATAGCACATGGTTTTGAGGAGTTGGTCCACATTTTCTAAGTCAAGGAATTTATGTACATAAACTTATCTACAGTATTCCTTATCTGTATCTGTGGAATCTGTAATGGTATTCCTTATTTCAGTGATGTTCTTTATTTTGAATTTTTCTCTATTATTTTCTTATATTCAATTTCATTGATCTCTGCTCTTATATTTATTACATTCTTCTGCTTGCTCTGGATTTATTTTGCTCCTTTTGAAGTTTCCTGAGGTAGGAATCTGGGTCACTGATTTGAGACCTTTACTAATTTCTAATGTAAACTCTTAGTGCCATAAATGTCTATGTAAGCATCTTCAGCAAAACTTTAGCTGCATTTTATTAATTTTTATATTTTTGTTTCTATTTTCATTCAAGTCTTTATATATTTTAAATTTCCTTTGAGACTATTTTTCACATGGATTATTTATAAGAGTGTGGATTAATTTTCACATTAGAGATTTTCCTGTTAAATTTCTGTTATTTATTTCAAATTTAATTCATTATTGTAGAACATAATCTGTAGTATTTAAATTTTTTTTAAACATTGCTGAGACTTGTTTTATTGCTCAGGATATAGTCCATCTACATTAATCCACTATTTATATGAATGTTCCATTATTCCTTGAAACATTGTGTGAATTCATTGATTATTGAGTGGACTATTCAATATTTGTCAATTCTACTTTGTTGATTGATTGTGTTATTTAGATATTCTATATCCTTGCTGGCATTCTGCTCAGTAGTTTTATTAGTTGTAGAGAATTGTGTGTTTAAGTAGTAAAGTACAATTGTGGCTTGTGCATTTCTTTTTTCAACTCTGTTTTTGTTTCATGTATTTTGAGTCTCTGGTGCATACAAATTTAGGATTATTATGTCTTCCTGGTAGACTGATCCTTTTATGCTTATATAGTGTACCTACTGATCCTTTTGTCATTATATAGTGTATCTCTTTTTGTCTGGTAAGTTTCTTTGTTTTTTAGTCTACTGCATCACATCACAAATCAATAAAATCATTTCTCTATCTCTCTCTGTTTGGTTAATATTTGGATGATATATCTTTTTCCATTTTTTTACTTTCAATCTACCTTTGTTGTTGAATTTGAGGCAAATTTCTTGTAAGCTGCATAAAGGTGCATAAATCTTTTTCTTAATGCATTTTGTCAATCTCTCTTTTTTTTTTGATTGGCATGCTAAGATTATATACTTTTAAAGTAATTATCGATATATTGGCATATAAGTCTTCCATCTTATTACTTGTTTTCTAGTTGTTTCTTCCAGTTCTTATGTTTCTATTTTTTTTCTCTCTTGTTCTTTCCCCTTTCTTTGGGTTACTAGAACAGTTTTGTAGTAGTTGTTTTGGGCATGACAATATACATGAGTGACTTTTTCACAATCTACCATTACCATTTCCTACATCTAGTGACGTGTGAAAATCTCACTTTCATTTAGGTCTCTTTATGTTCCTCGCTTTTAAATATCATTTTAAAATATTTGTTTGTTTATTTCTGGCTGCTCTGTGTCTTCACTGTGGCGTGCGGGCTCTCTCTAGTTGTGGTGAGTGGCAACTACTCAGTTGCGGTGGCTTCTCTTGTTGCTCCAGGGCATGCAGGCTTCAGTAGTTGTGGTGCGTGGGCTCAGCAGTTGCTGCTCACAGGCTTAGTTGCCCTGTGGCATGTGGATCTTCTCAGACCAAGAATTAAACATACCTTGGTGCTTTTTGTTGCTAGATGGACCTTCTCAACTTTTGTTGGATGAGGGATATATGGCACCTTGTCATTTTGTTGTGCCTTTTGCCCTGGAGACCTAAACCAATTGCCTTCTTTTAGCACCTCTCAAACTTCTCTTTTGAATCTTTTGTGTTATTTCCAGTGTTTGTAGTTTTGCTAAGTTGAGGGGAAGAGGGGATTGCAGACATAGTTATCTTATCTTGAATAGAAACTCCAAACTAAAACATAATTTTAACAATAAAAAAATTGAAGCATGCAGAGTGATCTTTATTTTTCAATCAAACTAACTAGGATCTTCATCTAAAAAAATTTTTATTTTCTGATACATGTATTGATTTATATACAATTCTTACAAAATGTATTATTATATATTTGATGTATTCCATTGATGTTAAAAATAAAATAACCTTAAAGTAAAAATGTTTTAGCAATGTTGGTCACAAATCTGTATTTCACATATACTAAATGCATAATGGAAAATTTTGAAAATGTCTTTTAGAAGTTTAATTTATATTAGCACTCTAGAACTACTGAGGTTAAAAGAATTAAACTTGGCAAGAGATGATAAATGTGCTAAATGCCAGATGGTTGTTGTTCCTTTAAATGTACAGATTTTCCATAGTTCGGGCACAGAATTTTTCCTTTGCATGTCATGCAATTTTGAATAATAGCACAGTGAAGTGAAAGTTTTGTGAGTGTTCTATAAGATGTTGTATTTTTAGGGAAAGAGTGTTTCTTTTCTTTATGTCAATTTTCATGATTTATCCAAGTATTTTGCCAAAAAAAAAAAATCAACATTATAACAGGTGCTCAGAAATTGGCTAGAAATGCACTTTTTATTATTCCATTCTCCTTGGGCTCTTGGTTTGTCTAATGTTATAACTGGCTCCAAAAGTATGGTTTGCGTTTGAAGTTCATAGTCATTTACTGCAATGAGCCTCAGAACCATTTGGATGGTAGAAGAACTTTTGGAAAATGTGCTGAGAAGCATAATTGAATTTTTCGAGGATGTAGAAATGTTTTTAAAACATTGGCTTAGAATCAGTTCAGTTCAGTTCAGTTCAGTCACTCAGTTGTGTCCGACTCTTTGTGACCCCATGAATCGCAGCCGCCAGGCCTCCCTGTCCATCACCCACTCCCGGAGTTCACTCAGACTCACGTCCATTGAGTCTGTGATGCCATCCAGCCATCTCATCCTCGGTTGTCCCCTTCTCCTCCCGCCCCCAATCCCTCTCAGCATCAGGGTCTTTTCCAATGAGTCAACTCTTCACATGAGGTGGCCAAAGTACTGGAGTTTCAGCTTTAGCATCATTCCTTCCAAAGAAATCCCAGGGTTGATCTCCTTCAGAATGGACTGGTTGGATCTCCTTGCAGTCCAAGGGACTCTCAAGAGTCTTCTCCAACATCACAGTTCAAAAGCATCAATTCTTTGGCGCTCAGCCTTCTTCACAGTCCAACTCTCACATCCATACATGACTACAGGAAAAACCATAGCCTTGACTAGACGGACCTTAGTCGGCAAAGTAATGTCTCTGCTTTTCAATATGCTATCTAGGTTGGTCATAACTTTTCTTCCAAGGAGTAAGCGTCTTTTAATTTCATGGCTGCAGTCACCATCTGCAGTGATTTTGGAGCCCCCAAAACTAAAGTCTGACAACGTTTCTACTGTTTCCCCATCTATTTCCCATGAAGTGATGGGGCCAGATGCCATGATCTTCGTTTTCTGAATGTTGAGCTTTAAGCCAAAATTTTCACTCTCTGTAGAATCAGCTAGACCTGGTTTTTGAATTTCATAAACTTGAGAATATGTCTTTACTTTACCAGTATCTTTCTGTTGCCCTTTGTACATATTTAACGCATACAGGAATAACTAGCAGGAAAGGAGTGAGACAAGGCTGTATATTGTCACCCTACTTATTTAGTATATATGCAGAGTACATCATGCAAAATGTTGGGCTGGATGAATCACAAGCTGGATTCAAGATTGCTGATGGAAATATCAACAACCTCAGATATGCAGATGATACCATTTTAATGGCAGAAAGTGAAGAGGAACTAAAGAGCCTCTTGATGAGGGAGAGAGAAGAAAGTGAAAAAGCTGGCTTGAAATTCAGCATTGAAAAAATTAAAACATGGCATCAGGTCTCAATACTTCAGGGAAAATAGAAGGGGAAATAGTGGAAACAGAGATAGATTTTATTTTCTTGGACTCCAAATTCACTGTGGATGGTGCAGCCATGACATTAAAAGATGCTTGCTCCTTGGAAGGAAAGCTATGACAAACCTAGATAGCGTACTAAAAAGCAGAGATACCATTTTGCTGACAAAGGTCTGTATAGTTAAAGCTATGGTTTCTCCAGTCATCATGTATGGATGTGAGAATTGGATCATAAAGAAGGCTGAGCACTGAAGAAGTGATGCTTTTGAATTGTGATGCTAGAGAAGACTCTTGAGGGTCCCTTGGACTGTAAGGAGATCAAACCAATTGATTCAAAATGAAATCAACCCTGAATACTCATTGAAAAGACTGTTGGAGAAATTGAAGCTCCAATACGTTGGGCACCAAATGTGAAGAGCTGACTCATAGAAAAAGACTCTGATATAGGAAAGATTGAAGGTAAAAGGAGAAGGGTTTGGCAAAGGATGAGATGATTAGATAGCACCACTGACTCAGTGGACATGAACTTGAGCAAACTCTGGGAGAGTAGAGGACAGAGGAGCCTGGTATGCTTCAGTCCATGGGGTTGCAAAGAGTTGTGTACAGCGTGGACTGAACAATAACACTGGAATTTAATTTTAAGGGAACCACTGCAATTAAGCAAGAACAAGAAATAAAACTTAAAAGATTGAAAAAGAAAAAGTAAAACTGTAACTGTTCCAGTCAACATAAATATAATCATAGAAAATCTCCCCCAAATTACATAAACTATTTGATAAGTGAATTTAACAAAATCACTAAATTGACAACATGATTATCACATCATCATATAAAAATCAACTGTATTTGATATGTCAGCAACAAACAAAAGGAAAATTAAATTTAAGAATAGTTAATTTAGCATCAAAATACCTAATAAAGCTATTAAAATGTGTAAAATATTTACACTGAAAAGTATAAAAAATATTGTTGAGAAAAATATTTTTAAGATACCATATAAATGAAGGCATGGAGAAGGGAATGGCAACCCACTCCAGTATTCTTGCCTGGAGAATTCCATGGACAGAGGAGCCTGGTGGGCTACAGTCCATGGAGTGGCAAAGAGTTGTACATGACTAGCAACTAACACTTGCCCTTTATTCATAGAACAGAAGACACAGCATTGTAAAGTCAATTTTCTTAAAATTATCATAGATTAAGTGTAATAATAAAAGTCTTGGAGAAGGGAATGGCAACCCACTCCAGTATTCTTGCCTGGAAAATCCCATGGACAGAGGAGCCTAGCGGGCTACAGTCTATGAGGTTGCAAAGAGTTGAACACGACTGAGCAACTAACAGGCATGCACACAAATAAGCAATTCTCTATTTCAATTAAAAAGTGAACAATTTTACTATCAACAAGTATTCCATGGCTACATCACACCATGTTTCCAGCTCCTTACTACCTATTTTTTGGTTCTCAAACCAGACTCACATATTTTAGGGTTTTGTTATGGCAGCACTCCACTTCTAAATACCTATTTCTCTTGAAACTCTTACTGCAAGAGGAGCAATCAGAAACCACAACAGTGTACAAGAATGCTATATCATGTCTGACTCTTTGCAACCCCATGAACTGTAGCCCATCAGGCTCCTCTGTCCATGGGATTTCCCAGGCAAGAACACTGGAGTGGGTTGCCATTTCCTCCTCCAGGGGATCTTTGCAACCCAGGTATTGAATCCATGTCTCCTGCATTGGCAGGCAGATTTGTGAACCACTGAGATACTTGGGAAGCACATGTACAAGAATACAAACTACCTCGTTCCTGTGTTGGTGGATCGGTTGAGTGCTGGTTGATTCACAATGGGCTTACCTGGGTGATTCTGCGGATCTGGAGATCATTCATGCATCTGTGAGAGATTAGCTGAGCCTGGTTCACTTAGCAGCTCTGTTTCATGTGTTGCTTGCTCATACTCTGGGGTCATCCAGGGCATGTTTTTCTCATGGCAATGAATGTGTGCAAGAGTAAACACCCAGTGTACAAGCACTCTTCAAATCTTAATCCAGCAGTGTTAGCTAATATTTCATTAGCCTAGACAAGTCATGTGGCCAAGTCTAAAGTCCGATAAGGGAAGGAAAATTACTCTCTGCCCATCAAGGAAGAATAAATGTTTCTGAAAAAATGTTAAATTTATTGCAGTTTGCAGTGGACTATTTTTTTTTTAACATAGAGTTTTAAAATGTTTTAGGTTTAGAACAAGATTGTACAAAAAGTACAAAGGGTTCCCATATACCCCCTTTCGTGACCTCACACATTTTCCCTATTATTAAACTCTTGCATTCATGTAGAACATTTGTAATATTTGAGGAGATAATGCTCATATGTTGTTAGCAACTAGAGTCCATAGTTTACATTAAGGATCAGTTTTTGTGTTGTATAGTCCTATAGGTTTTGACAATGCATAATGTCAAGGGTCCATCATAGTAGTGTGCCTATAAGTATAGTTTCACTTCCCTGAAAATCCCCTGTGGTCTGCCTACTAATCTCTTCCTCTTACTCAAGCATCCTTGCAAATGCTAACTTTTAAAATTCATCCCCATAGTTTTGCCTTTCACTGAATGTGACATAGTTGGAATCATACAAGATGTATCCCTTCAGCCCGGCTTCTTTCACTTAGCAGTACAAGTTCCTCCGCATCTTTTTGTGACTTAAGAGATCATTTCTTTTTTAGTTTTGCATAATATTCTATTGCATGGTTATACCACAGTTTATCCATTTACCTGTTGAAAAACCTCTCAGTTGTTTCCAACTTAAAACTACTACAAACATCTTTATGCAAGTTATTGGTGTGTCCACACACCAATTTTCACCTCATTTGAAAATTTCACCATTTTCAGCTCATTTGAGTAAATAGTAGGGAACAAACTGCAATAAATTTGACCTTTTTTTTCCCCAGAAACATTCACGGATTGTATGCTGAGAGTATGTATAGTTTTGTAAGTAGCTACTAAGCTGCCCTCCACAGTGGCTGGACCAGTTTGAATTCTCATGAGCAATTCTGTTGTTCACAGTCTCACCAGTACTTGATTTTTTGTGAGTGTTCTGGATTTTAGCCATTTAATAGACGTGTATTGATATCTCCTTGTTATGATCTACAATTTCCTAATGACATATGATGTTAATCATGCTTTCATATGTTTGGCATGTATTTGGCATCTATATATTTTCTTTGATGAAGTGTCTGTTGCAATCTATTTCTGCTTTTTCAATCAAGTTATTTTCTTACTGTTTTGATTTAAGAAGTGTTTTTGTTTGCTGTATATTTTGAATAAAAATTCTTTATCAGGTTTGTCTTTGCAAATGTTTTCTCCCAGTCTGTGGATCTTCCTATCATTCTCTCTGTTTTTAAAAACTTTAATTTAAAAACATTTTAATTTTACTTTTGGCTGCACTACATAGCATGTGGGACCTTAGTTCCCTGACCAAGGTTGGAACACAGGTTCCCTGCAGTGAAAGCACAGTCTTGACCCCTAGACCACCAGAGAAGGCCCTGTCATTTTCTTTATAATGCCTTTTTCAGAGAAGAATTATAGAATTCTAGTTATGGCCAATTTATGAATTCATTCATTCAAAGATCATGTCTTTGGTATTGTATAAAAAAAAAAAAAGAAAATCATCACCAAACTTGGGGTCTTTTAGATATTCTCCAGTGTTATCTTCTAAATGTTCTTTAGTTTTTTGTTATACATTTAAGTCTATGGTCCATTTTGAGTTACTTTTTATGAAGGCTGAAAAGTCTGTATCTAGATCAAGTTTTTAAAACTTTTTAATTTATTTTTACAGTTGTTCCAGCACTATTTGTTGAAAAGATCATTTCTCCATTGAACAGACTTTCCTTCTTTGTCAAAGATCAGTTGACTATTTTTGTGTGGGTCTAGTTCTGATTTTTTCTCCTAACATTATCACAAATGCTCCAAAAATGTGTGAGGTGAGGAAAGGGGTTGTATGGGAACTTTTGTACTTACAATTTTGCTGTGAACCAAAAACACTTTAAAAGTCTATATTCAAAATAGTTATTCATGCAAACTTCCTTAAATATTTGGTAGAATGCATCATTGAACCTACCTGGGTCTAGTGTGTTCTATTTTGGAAGGAGATTAATCATTGATTCATGTTCTTAAAAATATGTAAGAAAATTTAAATTGTATATTTCTTCTTGTGTAAATTTTGGCACATTGTGTATTTCAAGAAATTATTTGATTTCATCTAAGTTTTCAGGTCTCTGGGCTTAGAATTGTTCATAATGTTCCTGTATCTTCCTTTTCATAGCCAGATTGTATATAGTGATGGCCTGTCATTCATTTCTGATATAAACAACTTGTATCTTTTTTGTTTTTCTCTTAATTAATTTGGGTAGAGTCTTATCAATTTTATTGTTTGAAGAAAATAAGCTTTATTGATTTTTCTCAATTGGTATCCTATTTTCAATGCCATTGATTTCTGCTCTAGGTTTTTTTTTTTTAAATTGAGGTATAATTGATATTTAACATTATATTAATTTCAGGTGTACAATACAATTATCCAATACTTATTTATATTGTGAAGTGATTACCACAATAAACGTAGTTAACATCTATCAACATACATTGCCGAGGTCCAGCCCCGGTGGATCCAGGGTGATTCGAAGGGGGGGCGGCGTCGGCGAGGAAAAACTTATTTATTTAGAAATATAAGAATAGATTAGGAAGAAATAGTATAGTAGGAAAATTAAGATGGAGAAAAGAAGGCTGAATAACTTGGTTTTCGTGGAAAGCCAATAAAGTTCCAGACAAGGAGCTTGCACCATCTACGTGAGGCCACTGGCATCCGTTTGAATATCGGAGAGTGCCCCGCCCTGGGATCTCTCTCTTACAGATCTTAGCAGCCGGGACAGGTAAGTAGACATGGCGAGCCTCCGCACCCCAGATGGGAATTCAGCCAGAAATTAGAGAAAATAGGAGACACGGGGGAAGCTCAGCATCAGTGCAAGACTCCAAAAGAGAAAAGGGGAAAAAGGAGAAAAGGGGGAAAAAGGGGAAAATAGGGGAAAAAGGGGGGAAAAAGGAAATTTATTTTTCAAAATCAGCTTATATACCCCAAGTTGTACATAATAGAATATGCAGAGTTACGTAGAGGTAGCAGTCCTGACCCTCATTGAGACAAGGATTTCTTTTTTGCATACCCTCTCATTACAAAAGGTCTCAGGCAGTTTACATTATCTTCTGGCCAAGAGGCCTGTTAACATTTCTATGGCTCTCTTCTGATGAGGTTTTGTTAACCAGAAGACTCATTTGTGTTAATCTTTCCAAAGTCTGAATGCCACTCTCAGAAAACACTAAATAAAAATACAGCAATTTGTAATAAAAGGAAGTACAGTGATTTATAGCAAAAGTCTAGTATTGCTAACATCAAAACTACTATATATCTTTTTTTATATCTCATTTACTGACTACATCTTCCTGGGTGCCTGATAGATAAAAAATAAGGAGGTCTGGGAGCAATCATTGAGTTAACCATGAAATCCTGTCAACCAATATGAATTTGAAACTTTAAGATACTTTAAGGCTTTTGTGCCCCTCACAGTTGGGAAGTTTTGAGCAATTCACAAGCTTGTAGAAGGTCAGGGGAACTTGTTAGGCAGGCTAGAGCATTATCAAAGGGGGGTTGGGCTGAAACACTTTCAAATGCAGGAAACCAAAGCTCTGAATTAACTTTTTCCAGAGAAAATCAGAAAATAATGGGAAAACAGACAAATTCTTATTTTGGGGGGCACATGTTCAGGAAAAACCAGGGAGAAATCCGATGACTCAAATTGCCCTGCCTTCTGAGTTTGCCACGTGACCCAGTCACGGGTGGGATTCCTCACTCTGGCTCCCGACAATACATAGGTACAATTTTTTTGTGAGAGCACTTAAGATTTATTCTCTTACCAATTTTAAATATATAATATTATTAACTCTAGACATCATGTTGTACGTGACATTCCAGGACTTGTTTATCTTATAACTGGAAGTTTGTATCTTTTGACCAGCTTCTTCCATTTTACCCATCCTCTACTCCCTGCCTCTGGCAGGCACCAATCCATCTCTGCATCTATGAGTTAAAAAAATTGTTTTTGGTTGCAAGTGGAAGTGAGTTTATATGATATTAGTCTTTCTCTGTTTGAATTATTTCACTTAGTATAGTACTTTCAAGGTCTGTCCATGTTGTCACAAATAGAAAGATTTCATTTTTAATGGATGAATGATATTCCATTGTATATAAATCATATTTTTATCCATTCATCCATGGATACGCAGGTTGTTTCCCTGTCTTGGATACTGTAGACCATGCTGCAATGAACACAGGGGTGGATATATATTTTCAAATTAGTGTGTGTGTTTTCTCCAGATAAATACCCAGAAGTGGTATTGCTGGGTCACATGGTGTATACTTTTTTACTTTTATGAGGAACCTCTCTAATGTATTCCATAGTAGCTTCATCAATTTACATTCCCACCAACATTACACAAAAGTTCCCTTTACTCCACATCCTTACCAACATTTGTTATCTTTTGTCTTTTTGATAATAGCCATTCTAACATCACTTCATGGCAAATAGATGGGGAAACAACGGAAACAGTGAAAGACTTTATTTTCTTGGGCTCCAAAATCACTGTGGATGGTGACTGAGCCATGAAATTAAAAGACGATTGCTCCTTGGAAGAAAAGCTATGACAAACCTAGACAGTGTATTCAAAAGCAGAGACATTACTTTGCCAACAAAGGTCCATATAGTCAAAGCTATGATTTTTCCAGTAGTCATGTATGGATGTGAGTTGGACCATAAAGAAGGCTGAGTGCTGGAGAACTGATGCTTTTGAACTGTGGTGTTGGAGAAGACTTTTGAGAGTCCCTTGGACTGCAAGGAGATTAAACCTGTCAATCTTAAAGGAAATTAACTCTGAATATTCATTGGAAGGACTGATGCTGAAGCTGAAGCTCCAGTAGTTTGGCCGCCTGATGCGAAGAGCTGGCTCATTGGAAAAGACCTTGATGCTGGGAAGGATAGAAGGCAGGAGGAGAAGGGGAAGACAGAGGGCAAGATGGTTGGATAGCATCACTAACCAATGGGCAAGAGTTTGAGCAAGTTCCAGGAGATGGTGAAGAACAAGGAGGCCCTGGCATGCTGCAGTCCATAGGGTTGCAAAGAGTCGGACACGACTGAACGACTGAACAACGACTAGCAATGCTGAACTTCTTTCCATGTACCTGTTGTAACTTCTATATGTATTTTTTGGAGAATGTCTATTTAAATCTTCTGCCCACTTTTTAGTCATGTTGTTTGTTTCTTTGCTATTGAGTTGTATGAGTTTTTAAGATATATTTTGGATATTGATATATGAAATACATGATTTTCAAATATTCCCTCCCATTCAATAGGCTGCCTTTTCATTTTGTTAAGCTTCTTTTGCTGTGCAAAAGCTGTTTGGTCTGATGTAGTTTTATTTGTTTATTTTTATTTTGTTTGCCTTTCCTTTTGGTTCCAAATCCAAAAAGTCATAAGCAAGATTGGCATCAAGGAGTTTACCACCTATGTTTTCTTCGAAGAGTTTTATGATTTCAAGTCCTATATTCAAGTCTTTCATCCATTTTGAGTTAATTTTTGTGTATGATGTAAGATGGTGTGCTGTCCATTTTCATTCTTTTGCATGTGCTAGCCAATTTTCTCAGCACTATTTAGTGAGGAAACTGTTCTTTCCCCATTGTGTATTCTTGGCTCCTTTCTTGTAAATTAATTGACCATATATGCGTGGGTTTATTTCTGGGCTCTCTGTTCTGTTCCAATGATCTATGTGTTTGATTTTATGCCAATACCAAACTGTTTTGATTTCTGCTCTAATTTTTATTGCTTCAGCTTACTTTGGATTTAATTTTCTGTCCTCTTTTCTGGTGTCCTAAGTTGAAAGCAAGGTTACTAGTTTTATATTTTCTTTCTTTTTAGTATATGCTTTTGTCTACTAGTCACTGCTTTCACTACATTGCACAAATTTTCATAAACTGTATTTTTGTTTTTATTTATTTCAGATATTTAAAATTTTTTCTTGCAGCTTATTTTTTATTTTGTGTGTTATTTAAAAGTGTGTTGTTAATCTCCAAATATTTAGACTTTTTTCACTATCTTTCTGTTGTTGATTTCTAGTTTAATTCCATTGTGGTATGAGGATTACTATATTTGATTTCTATTATTTTAAATTTGTTAAAGTGTATTTTATGGTGCAGAATGGGGCCTATCTTATTTAATGTTTTATGTGGGCTTGAGAAAGATGTGTATAATTCTATGTTCTTGTTATTTAGTCACTAAGTTGTGTCTGACTCTTTTGTGTCCCTATGGACTGTCGCCCTCAAGTCTCCTCTATCCATGGTATTTCCCAGGCAAGAATACTGGAGGTCAAACTAGGATTATCAGAGCACTTGCAAAAATCAGTAGAAAGCTGCTGGCAGTTTTATATTTTCTTATATAATGGCCTGTGGCATACCTTGTGCTTTTATTTATGAATTTATAGTTAAGCAAGCCTGTTTCATTCCACAGTGGCCCCATAGCTTTCTTGAGAGATCATTAACTTACAGTGGTCTCCCAAAGTCTCTTAGGTTTCCCCCTCTATCTGTAGTTCCCTCCTGGGACTTTTACAACTATCTGTATAACTATCCTATTCTATCCCTGTCACTTTCTCAGTGAATGCTGAACACATTATATTAAGGAATTGATCTGTGTTGGCTTTTAGTGTGAGGAGGAACATTCATCTTTCTTGGACTTAAGTTGTACTTAATTTCTGTTTTAGCCCCAAATGCCAGAGTCTTTACATCACTCTTCTGTCCTTATTTGGGCTTCTCTTTTTGACTCTAGGCTCTCCTGAAACTCCTTCTCAGAGAAAGTCTGCATCTCTCGGTTGTATAAGCTATGATCTACTTGATCATAGTGGCTCCACTGGAGCCCTGATGGCATGGTGGTAAGAAGTAGGGGTGGAGAAACAGTTTATAATCTTATAACCAAGTCTCAAGCTTTTAGTGTGTTCATGTCCTGGGCTGTGACTTTTACAGTTGTTTTTCCTATCATGGGTAAGACAGTAAAATGAGAGGGGCTTGGGTTGGGAGGAATGATCTCTCATCTGAATACTGCTCTGGTAAAGTGTTATTTGTTTTTTTTTTTTTTTTATCTTGGAGAGTAGATCATTGTCATGGAAAACACTGGGATTATTTCAAAATTTTTGCACAATTATTCCACAATTTTTTAAAACCTCCTCCTTTAAAAGTCGTAAAACGGTCTTTTGGTCTTTTTTGGATTATCATTGTAAAAACATCATGGGGTGCTTGATGATAAAACTCCCAAAATGCTTTGTGAAGCTCTGATTGTAGCTTCTGGATCCATCATGCTCATGTTAGTTGATACTTAGCCTCCACGAATTTGTCATAATTATTATTGAAATGTTCCTACCATTGTATGGCTCCAGCGGCTTCTGCTCCTAGATCTTGGTAAGCAGATCTAAGCTGTGGCTCTAGATTTTCTTGTTCTTCCAGATTGTGGGGTAGCAATTTTCCCTAAAACCTTTCTCTAATGGGTCAGATAAGTCATTGATGATTAATTTGTTAAGCTTTTTGTTATTGTAAGGATGAGGGTGATAAAACTCAAATTCTTTATATATAGAACTGGAGCTGGAAGTTTTACTTAAGAAATGTTTGTATCACCAATTTTATTGGATTTATATTAAAAGAAGGAGAGAAAGGAAGATGGGATTTTTTTTTTCTATAATACTCAAGAACTAGTATTTCATAACAGATTTACTTCTTTCCTGAATATAAGCATGTAGAGAAAGTGGTACTAGAATTGAGTTGAGTGTCTCTTTTACTTGCAAAAGTTTGATATAACCCAAGAAAAGTATATATTCAGATTTTGTAGCTATAAAAGTGAGACTGAGTTGAAATTGTTGTTGTTGTTTTTTTTTTTTTGATTTATCTATTTTAAATTGGAGGGTATTTCCTTTACAATATTGTGTTGATTCCCACCTTACATCAACATCAACCTGCCATATATATATATATATATGTCCCCTCCTCTCAAACCTCTTTCCCATCTCCCATCTCATCCCATCTCTCTAGATTGTCACAGAGCATGAGTTTGAGCTCCCAGAGTCAACAGCAATTCCTACTGGCTATTTTACATATTTTACATATGGTAATGTATTTTACATATGGTAATGTATTTGTTTCTGTACTACTCTCTCAATTTGTCTCACCCACTCCTTCCCCTACTGTGTCCACAAGTCTGTCCCCTGTGTCTGCAAGTAGAGTTAGAATTAATTTGCTTTAATTTTTTTTCATACATTGTTTGCTCTAAGGTCTTAATTATTCATTCCAAGCATTTACTCTAGTTTCTAAAATTTCTCACTAAAATCTGCCACACTTTCTAAGTTTGTCATGTAAATTCAGGCAATTTATAACATTTGGAGTATTTCTATAAAAGTATTCAACAAAATTAATCAGCAAATAAATATTTTCATGACCTGATACTCCAATAGTTAAATATCTTCAATATTTGCAAAACAAACAAACAAATCACATTTGGATAAAAACTGAAGATGGAACATTTCGAAGAGGAATTATTCATAAAATTCAAGTGTTCTCAAATTAAAGCTTATAGTGGAAACTGTTTCACAATTTTAATTATATTGGTTATTCTCCCCAACGTTTATAATGGGTTACAATACCTAAACTGGATGAGAAAATCCAAGTACAAAATGTCATGACTTAAACCACATAAAGGCTCTTAATATTTTTGCTAATTTCCACCCTCCTCAGGCGTATGTTGTGAAATGTAGACTTCTGCAAGTAACTGGCACACCCACACTCCAGAGTCCCCAGTGAGTTGCAGAGAAGTTCCAAGAGTTAAGAATTATTCCTCTTTTTAAAATAACTAAAATAAGGAAAACTATCATTTTTCCTCATAAAAATTGGATAAAAACTGTCTTTTTACTTGAGGGTGTATTTGTGTCTCAGTCACAGATTAAATATAATTATTTCTGTGTGTGTTTGTAGTGAGGTCTGTAAATCAAGAGACAGTCTTTCCAAAGGAGAACTGTATGTGAAATAGTGGAGTATGTGCTTTTCTTGACTTCTGCCATTCTCAACCTTTCCCCAATTTTAAGTCAGATAGATGCCTATACAGTCAGCAAAAACAAGACCAGGAGCTGACTGTGGCTCAGATCATGAGCTCCTTATTGCCAAATTCAGACTTAAATTGAAGAAAGTAGGGAAAGCCACTAGACCATTCAGGTATGACCTAAATCAAATCCCTTATGGTTATACAGTAGAAGTGAGAAATAGATTTAAGGGCCTAGATCTGATAGATAGAGTGCCTGATGAACAATGGAATGAGGTTTGTGACATTGTACAGGAGACAAGGATCAAGACCATCCCCATGGAAAAAAATGCAAACAAGCAAAATGGCTGTCTGGGGAAGCCTTACAAATAGCTATGAAAAGAAGAGAAGCAAAAAGCAAAGGAGAAAAGGAAAGGTATAAGCATCTGAATGCAGAGTTCCAAAAAATAGCAAGAAGAGATAAGAAAGCCTTCTTCAGTGATCAATGCAAAGAAATAGAGGAAAAGAACAGAATGAGAAAGACTAGAGATCTCTTCAAGAAAATCAGAGATACCAAGGAAACATCTCATGCCAAGATGGGCTCAATAAAGGACAGAAATGGTAGGGACCTAACAGAAGCAGAAGATATTAAGAAGGGGTGGCAAGAATACACAGAAGAACTGTACAAAAAAGATCTTCATGACCTGGATAATCGTGATGGTGTAATCACTCATCTAGAGCCAGATATCCTGGAATGTGAAGTCAAGTGGGCCATAGAAAGCATCACTATGAACAAAGCTAGTGGAGGTGATGAAATTCCAGTAGAGCTATTTCAAATCCTGAAAGATGATGCTGTGAAAGTGCTGCACTCAATATGCCAGCAAATGTGGAAAACTCAGCAGTGGCCACAGGACTGCAAAAGGTCAGTTTTTATTCCAATCCCAAAGAAAGGCAATGCCAAAGAATGCTCAAACTACTGCTCAGTTGCCCTCATCTCACATGCTAGTAAAGTAATGCTCAAAATTCTCCAAGCCAGGCTTCAACGATATGTGAACTGTGAACTTCCAGATGTTCAAGCTGGTTTTAGCAAAGGCAGAGGAGGTCCGCGCTGAGTCGCTGGCTCAAGTGGTTCTCCCCCGGCCTTCGGCCCTTTATCTTTTTCTCCTCCTAGAGTTTTACGGTGACTCAGACGTTCCAAGTGGACTGACGTCGCCCCAGAGGCCATTTAGAAGAAATGGAACAAAAACCCCAGGATGGAGAACCTATTGAAATTAAGATCATCAAGGAAGCATACAAGAAAGCCTTTGTATTTGTTAATAAAGGACTGAATACAGATGAATTAGGTCAAAAGGAAGAAGCAAAGAACTACTATAAGCAAGGAATAGGACACCTGCTTAGAGAAATCAGCATTTCATCAATGGATCCTGAGTACACAGGTCCTGAGTGGGAGTCTGCTAGGCAGATGCAACAGAAAATGAAAGAAACGCTACAGAATGTACGTACCAGGTTGGAAATTCTAGAGAAGGGTCTTGCCACATCTCTACGGAATGATCTTCAGGAGGTGCCCAAGTTGTATCCAGAATTTCCACCTAAAGATATGTCTGAAAAGTCACCAGAGCCTCAGTGCTTTAGTTCACTTCCTCAACACAGTGAAGTAAATGGAAGCACTTCAGCTGCAAGTGCAGAATCGAGTAGTACACCTGCTACTTTGTCCTTGCCGTGTCAGAGTCATCTGTCCAAAGCACCCCCTGCTTACACTCTGCAGGCTGCTGAGGGTCACTACACTGTATCTTATGGAACAGAATCTGGGGAGTTCTCATCAGCTGGGGAGGGAGAACTTCTATAGGAATCACTCTCAGCCACCTCCTCTTGAGACCTTAGGGCTGGATGCAGATGAGTTGATTGTGATACCAAACGGAGTACAAATTTTCTTTGTAAATCCCACAGGGCAGGTTAGTGCACCTTCATATCCTGGGTACCTTCGAATCGTGAGGTTCTTGGATAATTCTCTTGATACCTTTCTAAATCGTCCTCCTGGATTTCTCCAGGTTTGTGACTGGTTGTATCCTCTAGTTCCTGATAGGTCTCCAGTTCTTAAATGTACTGTAGGTGCCTACATGTTTCTGATACGATGTTACAAGCATCAGGATGCTTTGTGGGGGTCGTCTTGTCATCTGAATTACCAGAAGATGACAGAGAACTCTTCGAGGATCTATTAAGACAAATGTCTGACCTTCGGCTCCAGACCAACTGGGACCGGGCAGAAGGAGCAAATGAATTCCAGATTCCTGGAAGATCAGGATCTGCCTCTGACCAGTTGAAGGAAGCCAGTGGCACTGACTTGAGACGGCTGGACCCGGGCAATAAAGATGTGCGTCATAAAAAGGGAAAACGAGGGAAAAAGACCAAAGGTACTTCAAGTGAAGAAGTTAATCTGAGTCACATGGTACCCTGCGAGCCAGTTTCAGAAGAAAAAGCAAAGGAGTTACCTGAATGGAGTGAGAAAGTGGCTCACAATATTTTGTCAGGTGCTTCCTGGGTGAGTTGGGGTTTGGTCAAAAGTGCTGAGTTTACTGGCAAAGCCATCCAGAAAGGAGCATCTAAACTTCGAGAACGGATTCAACTAGAAGAAAAGCCTGTGGAAGTTAGTCCAGCTGTGACCAAGGGACTTTATATGGCAAAGCAGGCGACTGGAAGAGCAGCCAAAGTCAGTCAGTTTCTGGTTGATGGAGTTTGTACTGTGGCAAATTGTGTTGGAAAGGAATTAGCTCCACACGTCAAGAAGCACGGAAGCAAACTTGTTCCAGAATCTCTTAAAAAAGACCGAAATGGAAAGTCTACCCTGGATGGCGCTATGGTTGTAGCAGCAAGTAGTGTTCAAGGATTCTCAACTGTCTGGCAAGGATTGGAATGTGCAGCTAAATGCATTGTGAACAATGTTTCAGCAGAAACTGTACAAACTGTCAGATACAAATATGGACACACTGCAGGAGAAGCTACGCGCAATGCAGTAGATTCTGCCATCAGTGCTGGTGTAACTGCCTATAATATTGACAACATCGGCATCAAAGCAATGGTGAAGAAAACTGCAAAACAAACAGGACATACACTGCTTGAGGACTATAAAATCATTGATAATTCTAAGGGGAAAATCCAGGAGGAGGAGCAAGTGTAAACCTGAAAGGGGAGAAAGATGAGCAGAAAGAGGGACCAGAGAACGGGGCAAAGAAGAAAGATAAGTGATGGAAGTGCTATGCATTGCCTATACCAAAGCCTTACAGACGGATGCAATTTTGTTAAATACGCTAATGTGGTAATCCTCACAGGTTAACCAGGATTTTAAAAATGTATTCATTCCTACAAAGTGACTATTTCATAAGCTTTATGTCATGTATTCTACTTCTGTGGAAAAGAATCGGTATTCTTGCATCTAATCTTTAGAAATGTAGTTAACATTCTCTGTGAATTTATTTTTTTCTAAATGTGGCTAAAATGTTTTTGCAGTTAAAATAAGACTAATAACAGATGTGCTATAAACCTCATTAAAGTGAAAATGAAGTCGCTCAGTCGTGTCTGACTCTTCGCGACTCCATGGACTTCAGCCTACCAGGCTCCTCCGTCCACGGGATTTCCCAGGCAAGAGTACTGGAGTGGGGTGCCATTGCCTTCTCCTAAACCTCATTAAACCTGCTGTTAAACTATTTTTGTATTTGCTGTCTTTCAGAAAGTGAAGTAGGAAATTATCATATATATTCACATATAACATAAAATTGGCAGTTAGTAACCTCAGTTCTGTGTGTACTGGGAAGGAATGACTTAA
Organism: Aepyceros melampus; assembly: GCA_006408695.1. Classification (NCBI taxonomy): domain Eukaryota; kingdom Metazoa; phylum Chordata; class Mammalia; order Artiodactyla; family Bovidae; genus Aepyceros; species Aepyceros melampus. The sequence continues at coordinate 157,170 of SJXQ01008523.1, read as the reverse complement.
AATGTTGTTTCCTCTTTTTGCACTAATTGTGGATTTTTTTTAGGGTGCTTGTCAGATTTGTCAGTATGTAAGCTAAACAAAAACTGTGATCCTAAATGAAAAGAATTCTTGCATAACATTTAAAAGACTTTTTCAAAACAAGGAATAGACTAATAATGAAAATTAAAATGAGTTTCTATAAAATAATTTGATAGCTTATCTCTATTAGATAATGGGACAGTCTTTTTGATTTTAAATGATTACAAACAGATTTTTAATAACTCTTCTAGAATTAAGTCTTCTAGATTTATACTGTTACTGATCTATTAGGAGCCTAGGAAATTTGGGACTATAGTTGGTATTGTAACATTCAAAGTGATTATTATCAGCTCAATTGGACAAAAATGTAATCACTTCTACTGTAAGTTTTTCCAAAAGGCTAAAATTTAGTGAAAACTAAAATATAAACAATTGAGTTAATGTATGGTAAATAATTTTTATTTTTGGATTCAGTCATTAAAATTGTATATACTAAAAAACCAATGAATTAAATTATTAGAAAGATTTTATTCGTAATTCAGGTAAAGAATGTGAAGACTAGGCATTTTTCCATCGTGGATGGCATAATGCTGTCCACTTTGGTAGAAGACAGGATATTCATAGACCTGTATGCTACAAACATGTAATTAAAATAGCTAATGGCATTTTATTTTTGTTTCTTGATTTTAAAAGATGGTTTTCATACTATAGTCCTTCCTGATCTTTCTGAATCTCCAATTGCTATTTACTTAATTAGACTTTATTTGAAACTAAAGAGTGCACTTTGTGAATAAACTGTCTTTGATTTACTTGGCCTAAAAAAAAAAGAAAAGAAAAGAAAAGAAAAGGCAGAGGAACCAGAGATAAAATTGCCAACATCCGTTGGATCATGGAAAAAGCAAGAGAGTTCCAGAAAAACATCTATTTCTGCTTTATTGACTATACCAAAGCCTTTGACTGTGTGGATCACAATAAACTGTGGAAAATTCTGAGAAAGATGGGAATACCAGAGCACCTAACCTCTTGAGAAATCTGTATGCAGGTCAGGAAGCAACAGTTAGAACTGGACATGGAACAACAGACTGGTTCCAAGTTGGAAAAGGAGTACGTCAGGCTGTATATTGTCACCTTGTTTATTTAACTTATATGCAGAGTATATCATGAGAAATGCTAGAATGGAAGAAACACAAGCTGAAATCAAGATTGCTGGGAGAAATATCAATAATCTCAGATATGCAGATGACACCACTCTTATGGCAAAAAGTGAAGAGGAACTAAAGAGCCTCCTGATGAAAGTGAAAAGGAGAGTGAAAAAGTTGGCTTAAAGCTCAACATTCAGAAAACGAAGATCTGGCATCCAGTCCCATCACTTCATGGGAAATAGAAGGGGAAACAGTGTCAGACTTTATTTTTCTGAGCTCCAAAATCACTGCAGATGGTGACTGCAGCCATGAAATTAAAAGATGCTTACTCCTTGGAAGAAAAGTTATGACCAACCTAGATAGCATATTCAAAAGCAGAGACATTGCTTTGCTGACTAAGGTCCATCTAATCAAGGCTATGGTTTTTCCAGTAGTCATGTATGGATGTGAGAGTTGGACTGTAAAGAAGGCTGAGTGCCGAAGAAGTGATGCTTTTGAACTGTGGTGTTGGAGAAGACTCTTGAAGAGTCCCTTGGACTGCAAGGAGACCCAACCAGTCCATTTTAAAGGAGATCAACCCTGGGATTTCTTTGGAAGGAATGATGCTAAAGCTGAAGCTCCAGTACTTTGGCCACCTCATGCGTAGAGTTGACTCATTGGAAAAGACTCTGATGCTGGGAGGGGTTGGGGGCAGGAGGAGAAGGGGACGACCGAGGATGAGATGGCTGGATGGCGTCATTGACTCCATGGATGTGAGTCTCGGTGAACTCCAGGAGTTGGTGATGGACAGGGAGGCCTGGCGTGCTGGGATTCATGGGGTCGCAAAGAGTCGGACACGACTGAGTGGCTGAACTGAACTGAACTGAAGATATTGAGAGCCCAGAAATTTTGTTTCAGGTTCTCCTTAAGTGCATTTGTTTTGCAAATAGAAAGGGCCATTGACTTAATAATTTGTAACCATTTATTAAGCATTTAGAACATGCCAGATACCAGCCTATTTCATTTTCCTTCTTTATTCTTACTATCATTCAAGGGGAGAAATATCCTTCCTTTTAAAAAGGTTACTTGTTAACCAGTGAACCTTTTTGGCTTACTATTAATTGATTGAACATCTCTTCTGGTCAGAAGCAGAGATGCTTGGAAAAAGCAAATGAAAGGGCTGTTAAAAGCAAAGTGCCAATTCCAGACTGCCTCAGAGGGCACCTTCCTGATGAGGAGCTGTTACTCTGCCCAACAGCCCAGTTTATTCAATAGTTCAACATATAATCAAGATAGCCATGTGCTCATGTTGTTTTTCTGGTGACCAGGACACTATCAGTCCTGAGGCAACTGTAATAAAATAGAGATTGCACTGGTTTGCAGAAGTTTTGGAAATTTCATTGTTGCTGTGATATTTGACTGAAGTCCTTGGAATCAGGGCATGGATGTCTCTATTTCAACTCCAAAGTAGAGTTCTGGACAAGAAAGGAACCCCCTTCCTTTCACCCATTGCAAGATTTTACAATCTCTTCAATAATTCACCTCCACCTCACCTCCATCTCTGAAACCTAAAATCCACATCAAATAGCTTAGTTTAGGAATAATCATTCTGGGAGACGTGGGAAAAATCAGTCTGTTTTTCCAAATTTTACAACTAGATGAATATACTGAGAGTTCTTCTCCTACCTCCTCTTTGGAGGACTTTAAACATTTTTTCCATCTTTGTCTGCAAGCATGAGGGTGCTGTCTTCATCCATCATCTTGACTGAAGTGGCATTGCTTGGTTTCTCCACCTTGTGAATAGATTTTGTGATGTAAAAGTGTCATATGTAAGCATATCAATTGGGAGCATAGTGAAGAGAAAATGTGTAGAAAATCTAAAATCTGTATTAGATTAAGAAATATGAAGTAGACAGCCATAATATTCCTTGATTTTAGGGCAGTTTTTACTATTGCCAGAATTGTTTCAAGCAGAAGTTTCACTCTTGGTCTCAAGGATCTAAATGAAACTTCTCTTACACATGGAAATAGGTAATCTGGACCAGAGGAAATTAAAGCACAGAAAGAAAACAAAGCCAAAATGAAACCAACATGTAGTGCTACTGATAAAGAACCCACCTGCCAACGCAGGAGACATAAGAGACACGGGTCCAATCACGGAGTCAGGAAGATCCCCTGGAGTAGGGAATGGGCCCTGCTCCAGTATTCTTGTCTGGAAAATCCCACGGACAGAGGAGACTGGCAGGCTATACTCCATAGGGTCGCCAAGAGTTGAAATGACTGCAGACAAAGATGGAAAAAATATGTTTAAAGTCCTCCAAAGAGGAGGTAGGAGAAGAACTCTTAGTATGCACACCTGTACAGTACATAGGATGAGTGCATTTGTTATAAGTGATTCTAAAACTTGGCTTCCAGTTTTATAGAAATCAAATTAAATAGGGGCACACCTACCTAAATATGCATATATTTAATTAGCTGAAATGAATAAGTATGCCAAGTCCTCAAGGGACATACAAGTATATACTTTTCAGTCAGTTCAGTTCAGTTGCTTAGTCGTGTCTGACTCATTGCGACCCCATGGACTGCAGCATGCCAGGCCTCCCTGTGCATCGCCAACTCCTGGAGTTTACTCAAACTTATGTCCATCGAGTCACTGATGCCATCCATCTATCTCATCCTCTGTCACTTCTTCTCCAGCCTTCAATGTTTCCCAGAATCAGAGTCTTTCCAAATGAGTCAGTTCTTCATATCAGGTGGCCAAAGCATTGGAGTTTCAGATTCAGCATCAGTCCTTCCAATAAACACCCAGGATTGATCTCCTTTAGGATGGACTGGTTGGATCTACTTGCAGTCCAAGGGACTCTTCAAGAGTCTTCTCCAACACCACAGCATCAATTCTTCAGCACTCAGCTTTCTTCACAGTCCAACTCTCACATCCACACATGACCACTGGAAAAACCATAGCTTTGACTAGATGGACCTTAGTCGGCAAAGTTCTTTTTAATATGCTGTCTAGGTTGGTCACAACTTTCCTTGAAAGGAGCAAGCATCTTTTGATTTCATGGATGCATTCACCAATTGCAGTGATTTTGGAGCCCCCCAAAATAAAGTCAACCACTGTTTCCACTGTTCTCCCATCTATTTGCCATGAAGTGATGGAACTGGATGCCATGATCTTCGTTTTCTGAATGTTGAGCTTTAAGCCAACTTTTTCACTCTCTCCTTTCACTTTCATCAAGAGGCTGTTTAGTTCTTCTTCCCTTTTTGCCATAAGGGTGGTGTCATCTGCATATCTGGGTTATTGATATTTCTCCTGGCAATCTCGATTCCAGCTTGTGCTTCTTCCAGTCCAGCATTTCTCATGATGTACTCTGCATAGAAGTTAAATAAGCAGGGTGACAATATACAGCCTTGACGTATTCCTTTTCCTATTTGGAACCAGTCTGTCCAGTTCTAACTGTTGCTTCTTGACCGGCCTCAAGAGGCAGGTCAGGTGCTCTGGTATTCCCATCTTTCTCAGAATTTTCCACAGTTTATTGTGATCCACACAGTCAAAGGCTTTGGCATAGTCAATAAAGCAGAAATAGATGTTTTTCTGGAGCTCTCTTGCTTTTTCAATGATCCACTTCAATTCAGTTCAGTTCAGTTGCTCAGTCGTGTCCAACTCTGTGACCCCGTGAATCACAGCACGCCAGGCCTCCCTGTCAATCACCATGTCCCAGACTTAACTCAAACTCACGACCATTGAGTCAATGATGCCATCTAGCCATCTCATCCTCGGTTGTCTCCTTTTCCTCCTGCCCCCAATCCCCTCCAGCATCAGAGTCTTTTCCCATGAGTCAACTCTTTGCATGAGGTGGCCAAAGCATTGGAGTTTCAGCTTCAGCATCAGTAATGTCTCTGCTTTTGAATATACTGTCTAGGTTGGTCATAACCTTTCTTCCAAAGAGTAAGCATCTCTTAATTTCATGGCTGCAGTCACCATCTGCAGTGATTTTGGAGCCCCCCAAAATAAAGTCTGACACTGTTTCCACTGTTTCCCCATCTATTTCCCATGAAGTGATGGGACCAGTTGCCATGACCTTAGTGTTCTGAATGTTGAGCTTTAAGCCAACATTTTCACTCTCCTCTTCACTCTCATCAAGAGGCTTTTTATGTTGGCAATCTGATCTCTGGTTCCTCTGCCTTTTCTAAAAAGAGCTTGAATATCTGGATGTTCACAGTTCATGTACTGCTGAAGCCTGGCTTGGAGAGTTTTGAAAATTACTTTACCAATGTGTGAGATGAGTGCAATTGTGTGAATGTATGAGTATTCTTTGCATTGCTTTTTTTGGGATTGGAATGAAAACTGACCTTTCAAGGCCTGTGGCCATTGCTGAGTTTTCCAAATTTGCTGGCATATTGAGTGCACACTTTCACAGCATCATCTTTTAAGATTTGAATAGCTCAACTGGAATTCCATCACCTCCTCTAGCTTTGTTTATAATGATGCTTCCTGAGGCCCACTTGACTTCCCATTCCAGGATGTCTGGCTCTAGGTGAGTGATCACACCATCATGATTATCTGGGTCATGAGGATTTTTTTGTACAGTTCTTCTGTATATTCTTGCCACCTCTTCTTAATATCTTCTGCTTCTGTTAGGTTCATACCATTTCTGTCCTTTATTGTGCCCACCTCTGCCTGAAATGTCCCCTTGGTATCTCTAAGTTTCTTGAAGAGATTTCTAGTCTTTCCCATTCTATTGCTTTCCTCTATTTCTTTGCAATGATCACTGAGTAAAGCTTTCTTATCTCTCCTTAGTATTCTTTGGAACTCTGCATTCAAATGAGTATATCTTTCCCTTTCTCCTTTGCTTTTAACCTCTCTGCTTTCCAAGCATTTGTAAGCCCTCCTCAGACAGCCATTTTGCTTTTTTGCATTTCTTTTTCTTGTGGATGGTCTTGATCCCTGTGTCCTATATAATGTCACGATTCTCCATTCATAGTTCATCAGGCACTCTGTTTATCAGATCTAGTCCCTTAAATCTATTTCTCACCTCTACTGTATAACCATAAAGAATTTTATTTAGGTCATATCTGAATGGTCTAGTGGTTTTCCCTGCTGCTGCTAAGTCACTTCAGTTGTGTCTGACTCTGTGTGACCCCATAGATGGCAGCCTACTAGGTTCCCCTATCCCTGGGATTCTCCAGGCAAAAACACTGGAGTGGGTTGCCATTTCCTTCTCCAGTGCATAAAAGTGAAAAGTGAAAGTGAAGCCACTCAGTCGTGTCTGACTCTTTGCAACCCCATGGACTGCAGCCTACCAGGCTCCTTCACCCATGGGATTTTCCAGGCAAGATACTGGAGTGGGGTGCCATTGCCTTCTCCAAGTGGTTTTCCCTCCTTTCTTCAATTTCAGTCTGAATTTGGCAATAAGGAGTTCACGATCTGAGCCACAGTCAGCTCCCAGTCCTGTTTTTGCTGACTGTATAGAGCTTCTACATCTGTGGCTTTGGCCGATGCTTTGGCCACTCTGATGCTTTGGGCACCTCATGCAAAGAGTTGACTCATTGGAAAAGACTCTGATGCTGGAGGGGATTGGGGGCAGGAGGAAAGAATATAATCAGTCTTATTTCAGTGTTTACCATCTTTACTGTCCATGTGTAGAGTCTTCTCTTGTGTTGTTGGAGAAGGGTGTTTGCTATGATTAATGCGTTCTCTTGGCAAAACTTTATTAGCCTTTGCCCTCCTTTATTCTGCATTCCAAGGCCAAATTTGCCTGTTACTCCAGGTGTTTCTTGACTTCTTACTTTTGCATTCCAGTCTCCTATAATGAAAAGGGCATCTCTTTTGGGTGTTAGTTCTAGAAGGTCTTTAGGTCTTCATAGAACCATTCAACTTCAGCTTCTTCACCATTAGTGGTCAGGGCATAGACCTGGATTTCCATGATATTGAATGGTTTGCCTTGGAGATGAACAGAGATCATTCTGTCGTTTTTGAAATTGCATCCAAGTACTGCATTTCTGACTTTTTTGTTGACTATGAGGGCTTCTCCACTTCTTCTAAGGGATTCTTGCCCACAGTAGTAGATATAATGGTCATCTGAGTTAAATTCACCCATTCCAGTCCATTTTAGTTCACTGATTCCTAAAATGTTGATGTTCACTCTTATCTTCTGTTTAACTATGTCCAATTTGCCTTGATTTTTGGACCTAACATTCCAGGTTCCTATGCAATAATGTTCTTTACAGCATCAGACATTACTTCCATCACCACATCCACACACCACCACACACCACATCCACAACTAGGTGTTGTTTTTGCTTTGACTCTGTCCCTTCATTCTCTCTGGAGTTATTTCTCCACTGATCTCCAGTAGCATTTTAGCACCTACTGATGTGGGGATTTCATCTTTCAGTGTCCTGTCTTTTTGCTTTTTCATACCATTCATGGGGTTCTCAAGGCAAGAATACTGGAGTGGTTTGCCATTCCCTTCTCCAGTGGACCACATTTTTTCAGAACTCTCTACATGACCTGTCCGTCTTGGGTGGCCCTACATGGCATGGCTCATAGCTTCACTGAGTTAGACAAGGATGTTGCCCACGTGATTAGATTGGTTAACTTTCTGTGATTGTGATTTTTGGTCTGTCTGCCCTCTAATGGAGAAGGATAGAAGCCTTATGGAAGCTTCATGATGGGAGAGACTGACTGAGGGGGAAACTGGGTCTTGTTCTGATGGGTGGGGCCATGCTCAGTAAATCTTTAATCCAATTTTCTGTTGATGGGTGGAGCTGTGTTCCCCTCCTGCTATTTACTTGGTGCAAAACTATGGTGGAGGTAATGAAGATAATGGTGACCTCCCTCAAAAGGTCTAATGCATGCACTCAGTGCCCCCAGCTCTGCAACAGCCCACCACCGACCCATGCCTCTGTTGGAGACCCCTGGACATTCATGGACAAGCCTAGGTCAGTTTCTTGTGGGGTCACTGCTCCTTTCTCCTGGGTCCTGGTGCAAACAAAGTTCTGTTTGTGCCCTCAAAGAGTCTATTTCCCAGTCCTATGTAAGTTCTGGTAGCTCTATGGTGGGGTTAATGGTGACCTCTTCCAAGAGGGCTCATGCCATACCCAAGCCTGCTGTACCCAGAGCCTTGCCCCTGTGGTAGTCCACTGCTGACCCATACATCCACCAGAGATGCTCAAGCATAGTTCTGTCTCAGTCTCTGTGGGGTTCCTGGGTCCTAGTGCGCACAAGGTATGTTTGAGCCATCTGAGAGTCTCTGGCAGGAGTGGGGTTTGATTCTAAATGTGAATTCACCCCTCCTACCATCTTGCTGGGGCTTCTCTGTAGGGAGCCAGCATGAGGAATCCCACCCGTGACAAGGTCATGCGGCAGAGACCCGATGGGAAGGGCAATTCGGGTCTGAGTTTCCCCTTGATATTTCCTGAGCATGTACCCCCAAAATAAGAATCTGCCTGACTTAATTGTACTTTTCTACTCTTCTGACACTCTCTGGAAAAAGTTAACTCAGGGCTTTAGTCTTCTGCACTTGAAAGGAGTGTTTCAGCTCAACCCCCTCTGATAATGCTCTAACTTGCCTAACAGGTTCCCCAGGACAGTTTACAGCTTGTGAATTGCTTACAGCCCCCAACTGCGAGAGACACAAATATTAAAGCGTCTTAATGATACAGAGCCTTTTCCAAAGAGCTAAAAATCATATTGGTGATGGATTTCACTGTTGACTCAATGATTGCTGCCAGACCTCCATATTCTTTATCTTTTAGGCACCTGGGAGGATGTTAATCAATGTAATTGGGATGTAGAAAGAAGTATATAGTAGTTTTGATGTTAGCAACACTAGACTTTTGAGTTAATTACTTTTTGTTATAAATCACTGTACTCTTTTTACTTGTTATAAATTGCTGTGTCCTTGCTATGTAAGAATGTAAATTTATTTAGTGCTTTCTGAGAGTGGCACTGACTTTGAGAAGAAAAACACAAATAAGTCTTCTGTTTGACAAACCCTTATTAGAAAAAAGGCTTTAAAATGTTAAGTGGCCCTTTTGGCCGGAAGATGATGTAAATCACCTAAGACTTGTGTATACAACTAGGTATGCAGAGAGAAAACCCTGGTTTTGATAAGAGTCTGGGCTGCTAACGCTGCATAATTTTGTATTACCCATTGATTTCTATGTACAATCAAAAAGGTATAAAAGGCCTTCTGAACAATAGAGGATGGGCCAGTCGCTGGACTGGTTTCCCCCGTGTCTCCTCTTTACTCTAATTTCAGGCTGAATTCCCATCTAGGGTGTGGAGGCTCGCCATGTCTACTTAGTTGTCCCAGCTTCTAAGATCTGTAAGAGAGAGAGCCCAAGGTGGGGCACTCTCTGATATTCAAATGGACACCAGTGGCCTAACGTAGATGGTGCAGCTCCTTGTCTGGAACTTTACTGGATTTCCATGTAAACCAAGTTATTCAGCCTCTTTTCTCCACTAAATTTTCCTACTACACTATTTCTCCCTAATCTAATCTTCTCCTGAAGCCTTTCTCCTGCTTGTAGATTACTGTCTCCTTCCTGTGTCCTCAGATGATCATCCCTCTGTGAGTGTCTGTGTCCTGATCCCTTTTTCTTGCTAGTACACCAATCCTATTGAATTAGGGTCCTCATAGTAACCTCATTTTATTTTAATTATCTCTTTCATCACATTGTGGGTTAGGTCTTCAACATATGAATTTTAGGAGCACGTAGTTCAGCCTAAAGCTTCAGGTGACCCCAAGGAAAACTGATTCAATGGCACTCTGGTATCTCAGCACATTAACGACAACAACAACAAACCCTAAGCAGTCATTCCTGAAATGAGGCAGGATCAAAACTAATACAATGAGTTTTCAAACTATATTAAGAAAGTGAATTTTAATTATTAAACTCCAAATACAGATTCTTAGCCAATATTGTTTTTAACCCAGATTATATGCTGTATAACTAGAATAGAGACACAAATATTTTACAGTAATAGAACATTTGTAGGAGTGAAAATGTATAATTCTAGCTTTATTTTCTGATTGCTCAATGTTCACATCCTTCAATGGTTAGCATATTTTGAGATTTAGAAAATGTTATGAAAATTAAATGGGGCCATAAAATCAAAACAGGAAAAGTCACCAATGCCAAGTCAAAATATTTGAAAGTCAAGAAGAGCATTAGGAAAGAAGAAAAATAATCCCTATTCTTTCTGCCAATTAGCATAATTTGCTCAAAGTCATTGCAAATCATCTGATTTATTAAAATCCACTGGTCAATTCTACTACTTATACTCACTGACAGAGATGCTCAATCTCTTCTTTTTAAAACACTTGTATTTTAAACTTGGCTTCTGGGCCACAATATTTTCCTAGTTTCCCTCTCATTCTTTTTTCTTTGTTAATCTATACTGTTTTCAGATCATCTTCCTACTATAAGGCTGTCATTGCCAAAAAATACACAATTGCTTTTCAACTTTATATCTGAAGCTCTGACCACTCTCTTGAAGCCTAGTGTTACACATCCAACTACACAAAATCTCATTTTTTTCTCTCAGGATTTAGCAAACTTTATTCTTGAGACAAATACAAGCCACCTGGTTATTGAGGCCAAAATCCCGTCTCTCACTTGTTCTCCTGACTCTCCTTTGGTAAGCAAATTCTTCAAATAAGTACATTCTTCATGTGGATTTAGGCCAATGTCCTTGATAGGTCTCCTGGTTCCTCTCCAGCCTCCTGGTATACTTATCCTCCCCAATTCACACCACAAAGCCCAGAGGTCTTTTGATTTAATGAGCTTATAGAACAAAATGAGAAGAAGGGGCTGATGTCTCAAGCAAGTTATGGAGAGCAGGAGGATCTCTGGTCTCAGAGCAGAGAACCATGCCCAGATGTCTCCTGGGTTCAGGGTTTGTTTCTCCTAAACCCTGAAGGGATATACGAAGATGCCAAAGTTCCCCTTTATTCACCCTTTCCATATGCTTTTACTGACAATGGCTTCTTTGGATGTTTAACCTCCTGGTGGCTCCATTTCCCTCTGTGGGAAATAGGTTGGTTGCCATCCCCCTTCTTCCTAGAGTACTGGAAAGCTTCAATGAGATGGTGCACCAACAGAGTGCAAACCTCAACCAGTGCTGGCTATTTCATTACAGTCAAATGGTTATTTTCTCTAGGGAGTATCTTCAGAGGTGTTTTGCCTCATGCTATATGTATGAGAGTCCTGGGTCATCTATCCTTATCATCTATGGATTTTTATCATTCTCGCTTCATATCCTAGGCACCCAACCAACATATGACATCTCAGTTCAGTTCAGTTCAGTTCAGTCGTTCAGTCATGTCTGACTCTTTGTGACCCCATGGACTGCAACACACCAGGCCTCCCTGTCCAACACCAGCTCCTGGAGTCTACCCAAACTCATGTCCCTTGAGTCGGTGATGCCATCCAATAATTTATCCTCTGTTGTCCCCTTCTCCTCCTGCCTTTAATCTTTTCCAGCATCAGGGTCTTTTCAAATGAGTCAAAACTCTTCATATCAGGTGGCCAAAGTATTGGAGTTTCAGCTTCAGCATCAGTCCTTCCAATGAACACCCAGGGCTGATCTCCTTTAGTATTTACTGATTGCATCTCCTTGCAGTCCAAGGGACTCTTAAGAGTCTTCTCCAACACCACAGTTCAAAAGCACGAATCTTTGGCACTCAGCTTTCTTTACAGTCCAACTCTCACATCCATACATGACCACTGGAAAAACCATAGTCTTGATTGGATGGACCTTTGTTGGCAGAGTAATGTCTCTGTTTTTCAATATGCTATCTAGGTTGGTCATAACTTTCCTTCCAAGGAGTAAGTCTCGTTTAATTTCATGGCTGCAATCACTATCTGCAGTGATTTTGGAGCCCAAAAAATAAAGTCAGCCACTGTTTCCACTGTTCTTCTATCTATTTGCCATGAAATGATGGGACCAGATGCCATGATCTTTGTTTTCTGAATATTGAGTTTTAAGCCAACTTTTTCACTTTCACTTTCATCAAGAGGCTCATTAGTTCTTCTTCACTTTCTGCCATAGGGTGGTGTCATCTGCATATCTGAGGTTATTGATATTTCTCCTAGCAATCTTGATTCCAGCTTGTGCTTCTTCCAGCCCAGCATTTCTCATGATGTACTCTGCATATAAGTTAAATAAGCAGGGTGACAATATACAGCCTTGATGTACTCCTTTTCCCTTTAGAACCAGTCTGTTGTCCCATGTCTAGTTCTAACTGTTGCTTCCTGACCTGAATACAGATTTCTTAAGAGGCAGGTCAGGTGGTCTTGTATTCTCATCTCTTTCAGAATTTCCCAGTTTATTGTGATCCACAGTCAAAGGCTTTAGCATAGTCAATAAGGCAGAAATAGATGTTTTTCTGGAACTCTCTTGCTTTCTCCATGATCCAGCTGATGTTGGCAATTTGATCTCTGGTTCCTCTGTCTTTTCTAAACCAGCTTGAACATCTGGAAGTTCACGGTTGACATATTGCTGAAGCCTGGCTTGAAGAATTTTGAGCATTACTCTGCTAGTGTGTGAGATGAGTGCGATTGTGTATGTGTTTGAGCATTCTTTGGCATTGCCTTTCTTTGGAATTGCAATGAAAACTGACCTTTTCCAGTCCTGTGGCCATTGTTGAGTTTTCCAAATTTGCTGGCCTATTGAGTGCAGCACTTTCAGAGCCTCAACTTTTAGGATTTGAAATAGTTCAACTGGAATTCCATCACCTCCACTAATTTTGTTCATAGTGATGCCCACTTGACTTCACATTCCAGGATGTCTGGCTCTAGATGCGTGATCACACCATCATGATTATCTGGGTTGTGAAGATCTCTTTTGTACAGTTCTGTGTATTCTTGCCCCCTCTTCTTAATATTTTCTGCTTCTGTTAGGTCCATACCATTTCTGCCCTTTATCAAGTCCATTTTTGCATGAAATGTTCCCTTGGTATCTCTAATTTTCTTGAAGAGATCTCTAGTCTTTCCCATTCTATTATTTTTATCTATTTCTTGTACTGATCACTGAAGAAGGCGTTCTTATCTCTCCTTGCTATTCTTTGGAACCTACTGTCACCCAAAAGTAAAACCTCTTATAATGACCAAAGTATTTGTACATGCCATAAAAGGGACACTTTTTAGCTCAAAGGTTGGTAAGCAATAGGAGCATGAGCCATCTCTGAAAAATAACAAAAAGTTGTTTACATTAAAACGTCTTTCCCACAGTCCTGCGATATGTGGTATTGTATTTCAATAACTATTGTTATAGTAATTGTTATTGTGGGAATAAAATGATAATCTATTCAAACTCTTATCTCAAAGGGTATTTCAGATGGTAAAATGGGTTAGTGTGCACATAAGTACTCAAAATGTTTCTGGCTCTTAGGGTAAGTGCTGCAATATTCACTAGCATTTTCTTTTCCTCATGGTGATAACCTGGTGAGAAATTTGTTTCTTATTATCTACAATATATTGACAATTTATTCAATTTTCTACTGCACTCATGTTTTATATGTTTTTTTCCTACACAAATATAGCAGTTTCAGAAATACTAACCCTGTGAGAAATACTTTAATAATTAGATACCAACATTTACTTTTGTTGTAACATTAGCTCAGTCATGTTGACTCTTTACAACTCCATAGACTGTAGGTTGCCAGGCTCCTCTGTCTATGGAATTCCCCAGGCAAGAATACTGGAGTGGGATTTTTCCCACCTAATGATGGAACCTGGGTGTCCTACATTGCAGGCAGATTCTTTACCATCCGAGCCACCAGGGAAGACCAACAATATTACAGACATTTCTGTAAGTAGTTCATCCATGGTGAACTATAGCTCACCATGGAATTTTCCAGGCAAGACTATCAGAGCGGGTTGCCATTTCCTTCTCCAGGGGATCACCTGACTGAGTGATCAAACACGCATCTCCTGCATTGGTAGACTGGTTTTTTAACAGCTAAGCCACCAGGGAAAATCCTTTTTAGTACTTAAAAATATTTCAAACATTTTCCTCTCATAGGATTTGCACATTTTTTGTTGTTTATTCTGAAGTATTTATTTTTCTTTGTAGCTATTCTAAATGACATTTTCTCTATTATTATGTGCTGTTTTTATTGTGTTAAGTTTATGAAAGCTATTGATTTTTTACATGTTAATTTTATACCTTACACTACTTCACTGATTTGGAGAAGGAAATGGCAACCTACTCCAGTATTCTTGCCTGGAGAATCCCCATAAACAGAGGAGCCTGGTGGGCCACAGTCCATTGGGTCTCAAAGAGTTGGACACGACTCAACGACTGAACCACCATCACTTCACTGATAATTTACTGTTTGAATCAGTTGTGTCATTTTTCATTCTCTGCAGTTTTCCAAGTATTCTATTATTTTACCTGCAAATAGGGACAGTTTTACTACCTTTTAAAAAATGAAATACAGTTGATTTATTATATGACACTGGGTTCAAGTGTACACTATTGTGATTCAACATTTTTATAGATATACTTCATTTAAAGTTGTTATAAAATATTGGCTGTATTTCCTGTGCTGTGCAACATATTCTTGTAGCTTATTTATTTCATACATAGTAGTTTGTATTTCTTAATCCCCCATCTTGTTCCACCTCCTTGTCTCTCTTCTCTGGTAACCATTAGCTTTTTCTCACAGGAGTCTGGTTTTTCTTTTGTTATATTCATTTATTTTTTAGATTCCACTTGTAAGTGATAACATACAGTGTTTGTCTTTCTCTGTCTGATTTATTTCATGAAGTGTAATACCTTCCAAGTATATCTGTGTTGTTTCAAAAGGCATAATTTCATTTTTTTATGGCAGAGTAGTATTCCATCATATATATATATGATATCTTATATCATACATATATATATCATATATATGTATGATATATATATATATATATATATCTTCTTTATCTACTCATCTGTCAATGGACACTTAGGTTGCTTCCACACCTTGGCTATTGTAAATTATGTTGCAATGAACATAGGAGTGTGTTGTTATTGTTCATAAATCATTCATTCTTTTTACCTTATAGGACTTATGGATTATTTGATTTCTTTCTGAAGGCTATTTATTTTATTTGGTAGGTCTTGTTTATAACTCTGGAGCAATTTTCATGTATATATGGTCAGTCTTTTCAAAGTGTAGTATTTTACTGTATCTATAAAACTTTCTTGTACTATAACTTGAAATATTATTTCTGGTTCATTGTTTTAATTTTTCTTTAAGAAATCCAGCAATATGAACATTATTTTTTCTTTGCTTGTCTTTCATTTCCAGTACTTTTTTCCCATGATACTTTTGGCTTTTATCTGTGTGCCACTGTCATTATCACTATGGAAATGAAGACTAAGAGAAAGCTACTAAAGTTTTCCTATCTTTCATGAGGCCCTTTAATTTTTCTTTCTTTCTTTCTTTTTTTTTTTTTTGGTCTATTCTCTTTTAGACAGGCTGCAATTTACTCTTTTTTAAAATTTTAAATTGATTTATTTTTAAATTGAAGGATATTGCTCTACAGAAATTTGGTAGTTTCTGCCGAACATCAACTTACTCTTATTTTTCTGAGATAAACTTAATCTTTTTCTTGAATTTCTTTTGAGTTCAACTACCCTTTAGAAAAAAAAAAAAAAAGATTTCTGCTGTTGTCCATTAACTTTTTCTCTAATCTTTAAATTTCTGATTCAAAGTGGTTTTTCATACTTTGAGCATTTGGGTACTTGTAATTATGTTTGGAGAATTGTGCTAGGCAGCCTTCCAAGATGGCTCTCCAAATTCACAATTCCTCTAATATATGTTTCCTTGAGTGTGGGCAAAACTTGTGAATATGATGATATGTCAACCCCATGATTACATTATGTTATATGGCAAAGTGGATTTAGCAGGTATAATTAAACTATTTAGTTGACTGTAAGCTATTTTACAGGGAATTTACCCTGAGTGGACCTGAACTATTGAAATAAGTCCTCAAAATAGCAAGAAGTTCAACAGATGCTTTCCTGCTGGCTTGGAAGAAAGCAGAGTTCTGTTGTGAACTATCTAGGGAAGAGCTACAAAGCTAGAACAAGACAGTGGGCTCTAGGAACTGAGAATGGGTCCTAGAAAACTGTTAGCAAGAAAAGGGTGCCCTTTTTCTGTCTCAATTCTGCCAAAGACAATTCTGCTTAAAAGAAGATGCCAAGCTCCAGTTGAGAACAAAACCCCATCTAATATCTTGACTGCAGCCTTCAGAGATCTTGAGTGGAGAACCTGTTTACACCTTGCCCAATCTTCTGATTTACAGAGACCATGAGATAATGGTCTGGTTGCTCTTTTAAGTCTTCACCTGACTAGCTCAGTCGATAGTGCATGAGACTCAATCTCAGGGCCCTGGGTTCTAACCTCATGTTGGGCATGTACTTTTCAGCTTCCCATGTGGCTCAGTGGGTAAAGAATCTGCCTGCAAGACAGTAGTTTATGGTGATTTGTCATGAAGCAATAGAAAACTAATATATATTTTAGTGTCTGGAAATGAGGTGAGAGAAATGTGTGGTAGTTTTGGAATTAGGCAGTGAAAGAGGATAGAACTTTGGGGAACATGATAGACAAAACCTAGCATGTCTTGAACAGGCTGTTAGTAGAAATCTGGACTTTGAGGACACTGCCATTTATGGCTCAAAAGAAGTGAGTACATGTTATTGGAAAATAGGGGAGGGGAATTCTTGTAGAAGCAGAGAGGTAAGCAAAATTGTCAAATCATAGTTTTGATTATATAGAACTTTCTTGCCAAACTGATGTCTCTGCTTTTTAACATGCTGTCTAGGTTTGTCATAACTTTTCTTCCAAGGAGCAAGTGTCTTTTAATTTCATGGATGCAGTTACCATCTGCAGTGATTTTGGAGCCCAAGAAAATAAAATCTGCCACTGTTTCCATTTTTTCACCATCTATTTGCCATGAAGTGATAGGACTGGATGCTGTGATCTCCATTTTCTGAATGCTGAGTTTTAATCCAGCTTTTTATTCAGTCCAGTTCAGTCCAGTCGCTCAGTAGTGTCTGACTCTTTGCAACCCCATGAACTGCAGCACGCCAGGCCTCCCTGGCCATCACCAACTCCCGGAGTTCACCCAAACTCATGTTCATTGAGTTGGTGATGCCATCCAACCATCTCATCCTCTGTTGTCCCCTTCTCCTCCTGCTCTCAGTCTTTCTCACCATCAGGGCCTTTTCAAATGAGTCAGCTTCTTCACATCAGGTGGCCAAAGTATTGGAGTTTCAACTTCAGCATCAGTCTTTCCAATGAACACCCAGGACTGATCTCCTTTAGGATGGACTGGTTGGATCTCCTTGCAGTCCAAGGGATTCTCAAGAGTCTTCTCCAACACCACAGTTCAAACTATCAATTCTTTGGCACTCAGCTTTATTTATAGTCCAACTCTCACATCCATACATGACCACTGGAAAAACCATAGCCTTGACTAGACAAAACTCTTAGGTAAATATTATAATTCTCTTTTGAGGTTTAGTTAGCTTAGCTAAGTGTCAGAGCTACAACTTGATATGTCATGAATTAAGTAAAATTTTGGTGGAAATTGCATCAATTTTTATTGTAGTGAAGTCTTTTCTCCTTCTCTTCCTCCTCCTTATTATTATTTTCCTTATTTATGACTAATATATATTGAAAGTTTAATGTCCACATGGACCAGGCACTGTGCAAAGCACTTCACAGATATGATCACATTAGCCATATAGAACCAATTCCATTAGCACTCCATTTTTATGATTAAAAAATAGTTTATTGATAGTTTCTATTAAATGCAGAATCTGTGTTTTGAGTACAGATGTTTAGATCTCTCCAAATATATTTGTGATTGCCACAAAAATCCTGTGTTTATGAATATTCTTACCACTCTCACTCACTCCTTCTTGTCCATGTGAAAATAAAAAGGTCTTGGAGATGCATTTTTTATTCCAGGATACATGGCCAGCACATGTCAAGGAAGGATGTGAACCCAGGTCATTGACTGTGAGGGCACTTTCCCTTCACCATAGTTATAAATATAACTGTTCACATTAGAAGAAGTGGATTATGTAAACTAATTTCTCAAGCTGTTTTGAATGAAAGGAGAGGCACTAATGATCCTTGACAGTACCTAATTTCTTGTCTTATGACTTACAGATACTCTGCTGAGTTGACTGTAGACATGGTAAGTTATTTATCCTCTTGATGGGCCTCTTGGGTTGTGGAAGACCAAATTATATTCAACTTTGGATTAGAAAAATGTTTGATTAGGCTGAGTTTAACATTTCCTCTTTCTTGGTACATTCCACTCCAAGTTGCTCTTACTAGAGGCTTTATAAAACGCTTTCCAAGCAGTTCCTTGATCTGGGTCAGACTATTTCCATGGTCTTATACCTGGGTCATGGATCATATGTGCCTGTAATGCCAGAGTCTGGTTTTAATAAAGGACGTTTTGCCATTGTTGTGACCCCCAAAATAGCCCAAGCAAAACCAAATTGTGTTTTTGAGAGAATTGCTCTTCCCACCAACCCTGGAACAACTGGGCACAAACAGTATTTCAGTTTTTTTTCAATAAAGCATTGTCTTTTCTTTCTTACGGAAAATCTTCCCCAAATTGTCACCGCAGAAAGGTAGCCCTAGAAACACGGATGCACGGATGTTGACTTTGTAGTTGGGGTCTGAATTGGAGCCTTGCTGTGAATGTTGACCTTGCTCCAAGCTTAGATGCTGCAGCCTGGTCACGACGTCTGTGTTATGGTTCCACGACTGTTTCCTGGTTACGCTCTGGGTACATGGCTTCATCCTGGCGCACACTCAGCATACTATTCAAAGATTCCAAAATGAACAGCACTAATTTCTGTGGCTATTCAAGTGATATTTTAATCCTAAGCAAACAATTATTAAGTTTAATAATTTAATAACAGTGTGGCAATGTTATTAAGCGGTCTTTCAAGCTTTTGAAACAATTCATACTTTCTCATGTACTTTTAAAGTCACCAACAGCTTCTACGAACACACATGAATCCAGAAACAGCTGGATTAAGTTTAAATTTCAACACCTTTTCCTTTAAAAACCTCTCTCTAGAACTGAAAGGTCAAAAAATGTATAACCAATTTCTTAAAAAGTCTTTCTATAATCTTAAGATCATAGAAAGTAATCTATAAGTAAGGTCTTTGAAAAAAGTTGTAGAGATTGCATATCAGCAATAAAAGTTTTATGTTTAACACTATAATACTGCTACTCAGATAAGCAGTTAAAAACCTTCCTTAAAGCATGTGATACAGAGAACTCTCCAAACTGTCTTTGTTCCTATGTGGGAAAGACAGGGATGAATAAAATTATGAAAAAGAGGGAAAATAAAGCAGAATCTGGAATTACAAACCTTGTAGATTAAAATTAAGGAATGATTTCTGATAAACATTTTATTAAACAGATAGCATTTATCTGGCAACTACTAGGTGTGCATTCTCGTGCTAGTTTCCAAGGAAACGGAAACTCTGTGTGTTTCATTTCATCAGACCTTGTGAGGACCCACCCCCTCTGCATGGTCTGAGGTGCAGAGGTGTGAACACTGAACACATCTTACTTTTGTGAGAAACCACTTATCCAAATTTATTCAGAAATTGAGGCTTGTTCACAAAGAGATTTTATTGTTTAACTCAGGGACCATTGAGAATGACTCAGGGATTCACGTGGGTTCCATAATAACCTCTGATTTCCCTCTCTCAACATAAAAAAAAAAAAATCCATCTGAGGCAAGGGCATGGTGCAACTGAAATACCATCTTTAGCATAAGATTGTCTCTACTTTCAAAATCTCTGAAGTTTTAGTAGGCAATTCAATTACATTTCCTCCTTCACACAAGATAAATGAAAAGTTTTTGACCAAAGCATTTGTTTTCAGCTACTCCAATAAGAAACATTTTTAACAATGTATGCCAAACTTCAAACTCTCATTTTAAGAACCTATTTCCTGAGATTAAACAATAATACCCCCTACCCCCTCCACACACACAAAAACAACTGAACACTAACTCGAAGAATTAGTTTTCTGATAGTCCTCCTGATGGAGTAGCCTGGAGAAAATGTGATACCCAATGTTACCCAAAGGACTCAGCTCACACAGCATGAAAAGTCTTAGAACCACTTTCCCTTTGTAGATTCACAGAGCAAGAAAACTAGAGCACCAACTAAGTATATTAGGGAGAAGGAATACATTTTCACTGACTGTCACATTTTGGGCTGGAAGTGCAAAGCTGTGGCATGCCAAGGAGAGATGAGAGACACGTCATCTGAAAAGCATAGTCGTTAAAAGGCAGATAAGAAATTCTTAGCTTAATTGAAAAATTCTTCCTAATATTAGATCAAATTCCAGAGGGAGAAGCCTATTGCATGAGATTTTGTGCCGCATCTTTGCGTAGAAAATTACCTGCCACAGCACTGAAGTTATAGATGTGCGTTCCTTCCTCATGTCCTTCCCATCAGGCTCTGCATGGTGCCTGGCTTCAGCCATAAAGTGTGTTAGTCGCTCAGTTGTGTTTGATTCTTTATGACCCCGTGGACTGTAGTCTGCCAGGCTCCTCTGTCCATGGAATTCTCCAGGAAGGAATACTGGAGTGGTAGCTATTCTCTTTTCTGGGGGATCTTCCTGACCCAGGGATCAAACCTGGGTCTCCCAAATTACAGGCAGATTCTTTACTATCTGAGCCACTAGGGAAGCCCAGCTTCAGCCCTAGGCTCCCTACTTTTGCTGGGCTTTGAGAGTTTCAAGTTACTTTACCGTGCTCCCACCTCTGCAAGTGGCTCCTTTAGTACATCATCCTCATTTGAACCCTGAGCAACTGAGTTTCTAACTTCAGAAACTAGAGGAATGTTAATCGTAGCAAATGAGATAGAGAATATCTGAGGCAAATCCAGGTTAAACGTGAAGTAGAGTTTCTCTTTTGACATGTTGAATTACAGGGATATTTTAATGTAGTTATTCAGCAGCAATTTGTTGATAAGATTCTAAAGGTCAGGAAAGAAATACATTAGAGAATTATCACAGAGAAGGTGAATGAAATAAAGTCGGTTTATGAAATTATCTAAGGAAAGTGTTACAGGAAAAGCAATGACTGAGAGGCAGAAATATTTATTTATTTATACAATTTATGATAATTTATTTATTTATTGGCTGTGCTGGATCTTTGTTGCTATACATGGGCTCTTCATTAAAACACACAGGCTTAGTTATATCGAGATGTGTGGGATCTTAGTTCCTGGATCAGAGCTCAAACCCACATCCCCTGGATTGGAAGGTGGATTCTTTACCACTAGAACACAAGAGGAAGTCAAGGCTGCAGTATTTAAATGACAGATAAATCAGGAATACAAATTCCTTAGAGAATCAAGAACTATAGCTAATATTTTAGCAAGGAAGGATGACCAGAAGAGGCAGGTTTAGAAGAGAGATGGAGTAGGATGTCATGACATAATCGTCTGTAATGTTTGTAATTCATAGGGCTATTTGTGGCCTCAGTGATCATAGGATCAGTGGAGGAGTAGGAGTGGTAAGTAGATTAATGTATTGGGAGGTGTGAATTGGAGGTGGAGTCATGGAATCACTGAATGGAGACAATGCTATGTGGAATTCAATTTCTAACTTTTTTTACATACACTACATAAGCTAGGGTTTTCAAGACTCTACTTGCTCCTTTTGATATTGGATTTACTCTAGTGTGTTTGACTGTGCTGAGACAATCTGGAAAAAGTTTTGTAAATGGGGAATAAATACTTATTGAAAACCTACTAGGCACCAGAAACTAAAGATAGAAGCTTTACCTGAATCATCTAATTCAAATCTCATAACATGAAAGGCTGCTTGTTTTTACTCCCATTTTGTGATCAGGAAACAATTAGGATAGGAACGCAAGTCTAACTCCCAAATTCCTTTACTTTCCATCACATCATGAAAGATCTTGCTGGAGGGGATTACAAATTACTCTCACTTTGCAGATGATGGATGGGGTATGTGGTCTAATGCACAATGGCAGAGCTAGGGTTCTGGTTTGGGACTGAACTTCTAACTCATGCCTCTTTCTGCTCCACCACATGGACTGTTTACAGAAAGCAAGATTATATGTGCTAAGTATCATGAGATATACATGTTTATGACATGATCTCTCTCTCTCTCTTTTTTTAAATGTTACGACCTAAGTGAGATAATATATTGGGACACAGAAAACAGAGGAGGTTCTAATTTAGCAAAAGTGTGCATAACTTAATAAAGAGCTTATATGCAGCTGTTCCTGAGAAAATAGGCTCACTTCATGCAAAAGAAGGTAGCCTCTAATTAGAACTGATTGAAGATATAAAAATGAATTTATAACACAATGAAACTATTCTTTGAATCCTATCAGCTCTACTGCTTGCAAGTATTATCAATAGCAAGCAAAATTCTGAGCTGTATTAAGTTCTCAGTCATGAGAAAACACAGACTTTTAAACTCCTAACTAATGGAGGTATGAGATGGCACTTTCATAAGAACTTAATGTAGAAAATAGCAGTACCCACTGCACCCTAAACTAGGTCCCTAGGGAATGGAGAGTATTCTTGTACATACATAATGACCTACAGTCACAAAGGTAGTCTTTAGTCTGAAAAGAGGCCAGTCTCTTCTTCCCACTGGTCAAAGTCTGATTAATGTACTTTAATGATCAAATGTCATGTCAAAGCATAATTTTCAGGAGGGAAAAATGTATATCTCATAAAGAATACTCTGATGCCAAAACTTAATTCAACTAATTGATGAGGGAAATGCTAATTGCAAAACTGGATCATTGAGAATTTTTGGGAACTGGATGTTTATCAGCATTAAAAAAAATTAGAACAAGATTGATAGATTAAAAACTGGTGAATGTCCTACCAGGCAAAACATTAGTTACATTCTGTCCTGGGCAGCAATCAACAAATTGACCAACTCCACAATGTCTAAGTTCCAGCTGAATAGATTTGTTATTTACTAAAATCTAGGCAGGAAGCCCCACTCTGATTTTCAAGTTTTGGATGCTTTTCTCAAAATCAAATTCTAAAACTACTAAACAATCTAGTTACTACTTTCAAGTATCCCCACAATGCTGAATCCAATAAAATTAAGTTATATTAACGTGGCAAGCATGACTTTAAATGACAGAAATAATGTGTCATATGTTTTAAATAAGTACTCGCTTTTTATTTTAAAATCATTTTATATTTCCTTTAGTCTTTAGACTCATACTAATTCATACACATATTTCAAAATTTGCTACAAGTAATATTGTTCACTTAAAGTGAAATATTTTTCCAATGGAAAATTATTCTGACTTTTATACATATAGAATTAAAGGTAATAATAGTAAAGCCATTCTTCCATTCTTGTTTCTGAAATGAAATATCTTTAACTGAAGCATATATGTTATTTATTAAGGATATTAGGATAAATTTCTAAATATTTATGTATCTATCCTTTATGCATGGTTGAATATTTTTACACACATGTATGTATGAAAGTGAAAGTGTTAGTCGCTCAGTTGCATTCAACTCATTGTGATCCCATGGACTGTAGCCCTCTGGGGGCTCCTCTATCCGTGAAATTCTCCAGGCAAGAACACTGGAGTGGGTAGCCATTAACCATTCCCTTCTCCAGGGGATCTTCCCGACCCAGGGATGAACCCATGTCTTTTTCATTGTAGGTAGATTTTTTTTTTTTTTTGCCATCTGAGCCACCAGGGAGGCTCCAATGTATGTATAGATGAGATATAACTTTAAAAAGAAAAAAAAAAACATTTTAAAACATTTCAAGTTCAGGGCATCCCTGGTGGCTTAGTGGTAAAGAATCCACCTGCTAATGCAAGGAACATAGGTTTGATCCCTGGTCCAGAAAGATCCCACATGCCTTGGAGCAACTAAGCCCGTATGCTGCAACAAGAAGCCTATGTGCCCTAGAGCCTGTGCTCTGCAACAAGAGAAGCCACCCCAATGAAAAGCCCATACAATAGAACTGCAGAGTAGCCCCAGCTCACTGCAACTGAGAGCAGCAATGAAAACCCAGTACAGCCTGAAATAAATAAATAAATATCGAAATAAACAAAAACAAAAACAGACACACACACAAATTGTCGTGTGCAAAATAAAACTGAGATAAATAAAAAACTTAAAATTATTGAAAGAATAAAAAGATTGAGGTATTTCTTGAAAGAACTATTAGCTGTTCTGATCCAGGCTTATATAGCTTAAGTTTGCTGAGCTGTAACCTGTGAGGTAAAGAGAAAAGTAAGCAACAACAACAAATCATTTCTTGATATGTGCTTTAGGGTGAGCTGCTCCTGTAAAATCCATCTTGAGATTATCAAAAAGCTAAAAGAAGCATTCATGCTACATCTGTTAGTGGAAGAGAAAATAAAGAATTTTAAAATTAGAAAGAAGACAGGAAAATTTTGTATGTGTGTACTGTTTACCATTGAGCCTCAGCTGATGAAGATCCAAACATAATTGCTACGAAGTTTGCTCTCAATGCCTTTACATCTGCTAGTAGTATCCACTTTTGTTGTTCAGTTGCTCAGTCGTGTCTGACTCTTTGTGACACCATAGACTGTAGCATGCCAGGCTTCCCTGTCTCTCACTATCTCCCGGACTTTGCTCACACTTACGTCCATTGAGTCAATAATGCATGAACAGATAATTTTTGTATTTTCATGCATTCCCAATGTACATAGCAACACTATTTATAATAGCTGAGACACGGAACCAGCCCAAGTTCCCAATAACAGATGATGGATTAAAAATTATGACATATGTATATTACTCAGCCATAAAAAAACATGAAATACTACCATTTGCAGCATCATGGATGAGCCTATACAGTATTATGCTTAGTAAAATAAGTCAGACAGAGAAAAACAAATACTGTATGTTATTGCATATATGTGGAATCTAAAAAGTAATACAAATGAATATATATGCAAAACAGACTCACATACATAGAAAAAAAAAACCTGTGGTTACTAAAGGAGAGAGGGAAGCAGGGAGGAACAAATTAGGGCTCTGGGTTTAACAGATACAGATTACTATATATAACAGATAAGTAACAGATTTACTGTATAGTACAGAGTATTAGACCCATTGATAGCCTGCTTATTTAACTTATATGCAGAGTACATCATGAGAAACACTGGACTGGAAGAAGCACAAGCTGGAATCAAGATTACCGGGAGAAATACCAATAACCTCTGATATGTAGATGACACCACCCTTATGGCAGAAAGTGAAGAGGAACTAAAAGACCTCTTGATGAAAGTGAAAGAGGAGGGTGAAAAAGTTGGCTAAAAGCTCAACATTCAGAAAACTAAGATCATGGCATCTGGTCCCATCACTTCATGGCAAATAGATAGGGAAACAGTGGAAACAGTGTCAGACTTTATTTTTGGAGGGCTCCAAAATCACTGCAGATGGTGATTGCAGCCATGAAATTAAAAGACGCTTGCTCCTTGGAAGAAAAGTTATGACCAACCTAGATAGCATATTCAAAAGCAAAGATATTACTTTGCCAAAAAAGATCCATCTAGTCAAGGCTATGGTTTTTCCAGTGGTCATATATGAATGTGAGAGTTGGACTGTGAAGAAAGGTGAGCGCCGAAGAATTGATGCTTTTGAACTGTGGTGTTGGAGAAGACTCTTGAGAGTCCCATGGACTGCAAGGAGATCCAACCAGTCCATTCTGAAGGAGATCAACCCTGGGTGTTCTTTGGAAGGACTGATGCTGAGGCTGAAACTCCAATACTTTGGCCACCTCATGCGAAGAGTTGACTCATTGGGAAAGACTCTGATGCTGGGAGGGATTGGGGGCAGGAGGAGAAGGGGACGACAGAGGATGAGATGGCTGGATGGCATCACTGACTTGATGAACATGAGTTTGGGTGAACTCCGGGAGTTGGTGATGGACAGGGAGGCCTGGCGTGCTGGGATTCATGGGGTCACAAAGAGTTGGACACAACTGAGCAACTGAACTGAACTGAACTGATATTGTAATAGCTTATAAAGGAGTATAATCTGTAAAAATACTGAATCACTATGCTATCTAATTGACACTAATAAAATACTGTAAATCAATGATACTTCAGTTTAAATGAGAGTCCCATGGACGCAAGGAGATCCAACCAGTCCATTCTGAAGGAGATCAACCCTGGGTGTTCTTTGGAAGGACTGATGCTGAGGCTGAAACTCCAATACTTTGGCCACCTCATGCGAAGAGTTGACTCATTGGGAAAGACTCTGATGCTGGGAGGGATTGGGGGCAGGAGGAGAAGGGGACGACAGAGGATGAGATGGCTGGATGGCATCACTGACTTGATGAACATGAGTTTGGGTGAACTCCGGGAGTTGGTGATGGACAGGGAGGCCTGGCGTGCTGGGATTCATGGGGTCACAAAGAGTTGGACACAACTGAGCAACTGAACTGAACTGAACTGATATTGTAATAGCTTATAAAGGAGTATAATCTGTAAAAATACTGAATCACTATGCTATCTAATTGACACTAATAAAATACTGTAAATCAATGATACTTCAGTTTAAAAAAAAAGCAAATTTCTGTACTAAAATAATGGTTGAGAACCACAGTTGTAAGCTTCTGCCCACATTAAAGTTTATTTGCATTGCTATTCCAAACTTATATTCAATATTTCCATATAGTTGGTGTCAACTGCCTGGATCAAGCTGAAACATACCTCCCCTGGTGGGGGAACACATTCTTCCTGCCTGCACAGAGCAGCTAAGTCCCCAACTGTGCCATGGGCATCTGGGGCTGGGCAGCCAAGCACTAGGGTGCATGAGTTCTGCCCTTTATACAAGTGTCCACACCACGCTAGCTTTTCTGAGCTGAAATTTTCAGCTTATTTATTCACTGAGTATCTTCAATTTAGGAATTACTTTTTGATGATCACTAAACAACTTGTTTTCCACAGAATAAAATATCTGTGAGATGGTTTTTAATGTTACTACACTGCTGTGTGTTGAATTTCTGATTTAAACCAAACTCTACACTTTACAGTTAATGGACTAAGGCTAACCTCTCTGCAGACATCTCCAAAGAATGAAAAGGAGGTAGACACCTCCAATGGCTCTGCCTTTCATGTTAACAGTATAAATATACTATCATGTATGAATAGATCATGGGAACCTGCTATAGAGGAAACCTGCTACAAAGCACAGGGAGCTTATCTTATCTTGGTGCTCTGTGATGACTTTCAGATGGTTGGGATGAGGGGGAGGTGGGAGGGAGGTCCAATAGAGGGGATATATGTGTACATATAGCTGATTCACTCTGTTGTACAGCAAAAACTAAAACAATATTGTAAAGCAATTATACTCCAATATAAAATAAAATTAGATTATGCTGAAAAAATATAAAAAATAAATAAATCATGATGATCTACAAAGTGCCTGATAACTGAATACATTGTTTCTCTGTACATTGGATTCTTTAGGGTGAGAGATTCAATATAGTAACCACTGGACATGTGTGCCTATTTAAATTTGAATTAATTAAAAGTAAATAAAGCTAAAAATTCAGTTCCTCAGTCATAGTAACAACAATTGCAAGGAGTGAATAGCCACAAGTGGTCAGAATGGACAAGGTAGACATGGAACATTTCATCATCCTTCGATGTCTTCTTGGACAGTGCGGTTCAGAGCTGGATGGGATGTAAGAAGACTCACTGGGTTAAAGAATTGTGTGACTGAGAAAAGATTTAAATATATGTTTACTTACAGACCTATTCTATTAATAACATTTCCTTAATTAAAACTTAACTTTCTTTCTCATTGAATCCCTTAGAAAATCTCACAGATAGAGACACTGCTTTCTAAATCTGCTCCTAATAGTGCATTTTCAGCAAAAACCTGTTTATCAAGTTTTGTTGAAATGTACTATGCATCTGATCTACAAACCTAAAATAAAAAATTCAGCAACAAAACAGAAAACACCAGTGATGGCTTTATTAGGGCATTTTAGATTCTCTTTGTTCCAGGAGAGATGTGACCAATGTCAGGGTTCATCCTACCTGGTTTGTCTTTGAGGGTCAACAGCACAACAGATGCCTTGTATATGTCATCCAGGTACAATGTCTGACATGAGCCATCACTGTGGAGATGACAGCTGGGAGTCCTTAAGTAATCACTGTGGATGATTAAATGCATCTTATAGATCCAACATTTGAATTTCAGCATAAAGACAATACGTGGAGAATTATGCCAGCTGTTTAGAAACTTCCTACTAGTTTGTCAACAGTCTTCTTTATTTGGCATAATACATTGAAATTTTGTCTAAAGAAAGTTGTTCACTAGTTATTTGAATGTTCAGTTACAGTAGCAAGTGAAGGAAAGCATGCTGATTTCAGCTCTTGCAGAACAGTGATTTTAGTAAATATTAGACATGATAGAATTTCTTCTCTAATGCCCCAAAGTCACTGTTTTGAAAGCAGAGTCTCATTGCAGTTTGAGCATTTGCTTAAGCATCTGCTTAAAGTTTGCAAGCTTATTTCTCATATGCATTATGTTGGAGAAACCTTCACAAGTTTTAAAAGACAATACACCAGGCCCCAAGAGAAAAAAAAAAAATTATTGGCGAAGACTGAAGATGCAAGAATAAATGTGTTGGCTTCAATATCAAGGGTAGGCCGTATCAAGGCCACCAAAAAATACTCCCTTATGTTTTTAGCTCTTACATTTTTGATTGTATAACTCATACAAAAGGTTCCTACCTTTTGTCTGATCACTATGTCTTTAGGCTGTGATGAAAGTTCCCAGAAATATGCCGACTCACAGAAAAAATTTATGTTTCCTTTCAGGAGCTTTTGGGGTCCTGTAAGGGCTTCCCTGGTGGTGCTAGTGGTAAAGAACCCACCTGCCAATGCAGGAGACATAAGAGACGCAGTTTCAATTCCTGGGTCAAGAAGGTCCTCTGGAGGAAAACAACTCACTCCAGTATTTTTGCCTGGAGAATCCCATGAACAGAGGAACCTGGTGGGCTGCAGTCCATGGGGTCGTAAAGAGTCAGCACGACTGTAACGACTTAACACACACACAGACTAATTAGGGAGTCCATGGGGCCCAGGATGACAAGTATTGAAAT
The DNA here is from genome assembly GCA_006408695.1 of Aepyceros melampus. Lineage (NCBI taxonomy): Eukaryota > Metazoa > Chordata > Mammalia > Artiodactyla > Bovidae > Aepyceros > Aepyceros melampus. Next base: position 127,855 of record SJXQ01008523.1, on the reverse strand, counting down.
AAACCTAAAGACTCAACACACTATTTTTTAAGGTCACACTTTCCCTATATTTAGTAAACTTAATATCCACATGATGGGGCAAAGTGACAAAGTACCTTTCCACTGTGCTGTGTTCAACATTCCCAAAGTAAGACTTCTTCCAATGAATGTCACACTGAGAAGGATAGAACCAAAGCCAAGTGGCAGATTGGTTACTGAATATTGAATCATAAAACACTGTAAAGGGTAAAACAAAAATCAGAACAATTAAACTTTATTTCCATGAATACTTAGCTTTATTCTTAAGTTTGTTACTGTATTTTTTTGATTCATAAAAATTTGAGCTATTTTTGATGGTCAACTTTTAAATTTTAGTAATTAACATAATGAATTGATACATTTTATGTTTTATAGAAGATTAAATATTTTTATATATTTGGCCATGTTAGTTGTTATGTGATAATAAGTAGCAGCATAAAATGTATAAACAGTCTTCCCTTTTCTCTTTTGAGAATGCCAAGTTGGCATGGCAGTCCTTGACATTTTCACTTAAGGTTGCTTTGTACTTAGAATATTTAGGTTTTTGAAGCTGCTTTAGTACTTAAGTTTTCTTGAATATCAGAACAAGCTCTGTTAGAATTTTTAGTGTGTTTAACTGTGGTGTGATGCCCTTTTAGTTTTCCTTTTTTTCTATCTGTATTTTGAATCAGTTCACAAAGAGCTTGAGTTAATAAATTATGATGCTTTTAAAAGTTTATTTTTCAGAACACCAGTCTCTTAAAATACTCCAGGAAGAGTAGGTTCCATAGTCTACAGAAAAGGAGAAACTTTTGCACACTTTTTCTGTCTTTTCATGGTTCATTGTACATCTTCTTATACTAAAGGCTTGAGGAGTCCTAGAGAAACAAATATGCTTAACTTTAGTATGAAGTGTTCCAGATTCTTTGGATAATTGAGTATCTCATAATAACAAAATAACTATTGTAATATTCGCAGAAATACTTTTCCTTGGAACCCTGGGCATGGACTTATAAATTTTATTTCTTTGCCTTATTTTTTGTGATTCAGATTGTTTATATGTGTGGGTTTTTTTAAATGACATTGAAATAGACACCATGAAACAGAATTACAATTTCTTTCTGCTAGTAATAAGTAGTGTGGATTTATTCATCTAACCAACAAACATATAAGGTAAGACTTTTGTTTCCTCTCTTTTTAAACTGAGTATAGTTGATTTACAATATTGTGTTAGTTCCAGGTGTACAGCAAAGTGATTCACTTATATATAAGTATTTTTTTCAGATTTTTTCCATTACAGCTTATTAAAAGATATCAAATATAGTTCCCTATGCTATATAGTAGGTCCTTGTTGTTCATCAGTCTCTGATATTTTGTTATTCCATAAAGTATATCTTAGCCTGCTTTCCAAAGACAGGGCCTTTTCAAATTATGCCTATTTTATATATTTGTTTTGATGTGCATGTTCATTTATAAATATATATTCTGGCTCATAGTACTTGTCTATTTTTTTCAGCTTTATTGCCATATGATTTTATTTATTGACATGTAATACAATTGTAAGATATTTAAAGTGTATAAAGTGATGGTTTGGTTTAAGTATACATTTGTGAAAATATTCCTCTCAGTGAGTCAGTTAAGATGCATCATCTCACATATTTACCTTTTAGTTTTTCTTATAAGAGCTTTTGAGTTCTGTTCTCTTAGAAAATTTCAATTATACAATAGTATTATGAGCTATAGTCACCATGTTATACATTAGACCATAAAACCTTACTCATTTCATATATGAAAGTTCATATACTTAAAGCAAGCTCTCCCAATCTTCCCTACCCCAGCCCCTGGTAATCAACACCATACTTTCTGTTTCTATAAGTTCAGCTATTTTAGATTCCACATATAAATTAGATCATACAGTATTTGTCTTTACATCTCTGACTTATTTTATTAGCATAATGCCATCCAGGTATTTCCATGTTACCTCAGATGGTAAGATTTCCTTCTTTTTAAAAGCTGGATAATATGCTACTCTATGTATGTATGTATATATGTATGATATCTTTATTATCTATTCATCTGACAATAGTCACATAGGTTATTTCTGTATCTTGGCTGTTATGAGTATGCCACAATGAACATGGAAATACAGATATCTCCAGGAGATAATAATCTTTTACATGTGGATATACACTTAGAAGCTTGATCATATGATAGTTTTATTTTGAATTTTTTGAGGAAGTTTCATACTGCTTTCCATAATGGCTGTACTGGTTGATGTTCCCAACAGATACATGATTTCCCTTTACTCTACATACCTGCCAGTACTTGTTATTTCTTACCTTTTTGATAATTGCCATTCTAACAAATGTAAGGTGACAAGTCACTATAATTTTCATTTGTATTTCCTTAATGATTAGTGATGCTGAGCATCTTTTCATGTACCTATTGGCCATTTTTGTGTCTTTTTTGGAAAAAATATCTATTCAGGTCTTTTGTCTATTTTAAAAAAATTTATTTATTTTTCAATTGAAAGATAATTGCTTTACAGAATTTTTTGTTTTCTGTCAAACCTCAACATGAATCAGCCAGTTCAGTGCAGTCACTCAGTCGTGTCCGACTCTTTGCGACCCCATGAATCGCAGCACGCCAGGCCTCCCTGTCTATCACCGACTCCTGGAGTTCACTCAGGCTCACGTCCATCGAGTCAGTGATGTCATGCAACCATCTCATCCTCTGTCATCACCTTCTCCTCCTGCCCCCAATCCCTCCCAGCATCAGAGTCTTTTCCAATGAGTCAACTCTTCGCATGAGGTAGCCAAAGTATTGGAGTTTCAGCTTTAGCATCATTCCTTCCAAAGAACACCCAGGGTTGATCTCCTTCAGAATGGACTGGTTGGATCTCCTTGCAGTCCAAGGGACTCTCAAGAGTCTTCTCCAACACCACAGTTCAAAAGCATCAATTCTTCAGTGCTCAGCCTTCTTCACAGTCCAACTCTCACATCCATACATGACCACAGGAAAAACCATAGCCTTGACTAGATGGACCTTAGTCAGCAAAACAATGTCTCTGCTTTTGAATATGCTATCTAGGTTGGTCATAACTTTTCTTCCAAGGAGTAAGCGTCTTTTAATTTCATGGCTGCAATACCATCTGCAGTGATTTTGGAGCCCCCCCCCAAAATAAAATCTGACACTGTTTCCACTGTTTCCCCATCTATTTCCCATGAAGTGATGGGACCAGATGCCATGATCTTCATTTTCTGAGTGTTGAGCTTTAAGTGGTATACATATATCCCCTCCCTTTTGAACCTCCCTCCCATCTATTTTCTACTTAGGTATTTGGGTTTCTTTTTGCTATTGATTTGTATGTGTTCCTTGTATATTTTAGATAATTACCTCTTTATTAAATATGTAGTTTACAAACATTTTCTCCCATTCCATAGGTTGCCTTTTCATTTTGTTGATGGTTTCCTTTGCTGAACAGAAGTTTTTAGTTTGATGTATTCCCACCTGTTTGTGTTTGTTGCCTTTGCTTTTGATATTGAACAGAAAAAAAAATCATTGGCAAAAACCAATGTTAGGGAGGTTACTCCTTATGTCATCTTCTAGGAGTTTACTGGTTTAGGTGTTACATTCAAGTTTTTAATTAATTTTTAGTTGATTTTGTGTGTGATATAAGATAGAGGTCCAGTTTCATTCTTTGTCATGTATCTATCCAGTTTTCCCAGCACCATTTATTTATTAATTTTTAAAATATAAATTTATTTATTTTAATTGGAGGCTAATTACTTTACAATATTGTATTGGTTTTGCCATACATCAACATGAATCCGCCACAGGTATACAGGTGTTCCCCATCCTGAACCCCCTCCCTCCTCCCTCCCCATACCATCCCTCTGGGTTGTCTCAGTGCACCAGCCCCAAGCATCCAGTCTCATGCATAGAACATGGACTGGCGATTCATTTCTTATATGATGTTATACATATTTCAATGCCATTCTCCCAAATCATCCCACTCTCTCCCTCTCCCACAGAGTCCAATAGACTGTTCTATACATCTGTGTCTCTTTTGCTGTCTCACATACAGGGTTATCATTACCATCTTTCTAAATTCCATATATATGTGTTAGTATACTGTATTGGTGCTTTTCTTTCTGGCTTACTTCACGTATAATCAGCTCCAGTTTCATCCACCTCATTAGAACTGATTCAAATGTATCCTTTTTAATGGCTGAGTAATACTCCATTGCAGAGAAGGCAATGGCACCTCACTCCAGTATTCTTGCTTGGAAAATCCCATGGGCAGAGGAGCCTGGTAGGCTGCAGTCCATGGGGTTGTGAAGAATCGGATATGACTGAGCGATTTCACTTTCACTTTTCACTTTCATACATTGGAGAAGGAAATGGTAACCCACTCCAGTGTTCTTGCCTGGAGAATCCCAGGAACGAGGTAGCTTGGTAGGTTGCCGTCTATGGGGTTGCACAGAGTCGGACACAACTGAAGCGACTTAGCAGCAGCAGTACTCCATTGTGTATATGTACCACAGCTTTCTTATCCATTCATCTGCTGATGGATCTAGGTTGCTTCCATGTCCTGACTATGATAAACAGTGCTGCAATGAACATTGGGGTACACGTGTCTCTTTCAATTCTGGTTTCCTTGGTGTGTATGCCCAGTAGTTTGATTGCTGGGTCATAAGACAGTTCTATTTTCAGTTTTTTTAAGGCATCTCCACACTGTTCTCCATAGTGGCTGTACTAGTTTGCATTCCCACCAACAGTGTAAGAGGGTTCCCTTTTCTCTATACCTTCTCCAGCATTTATTGCTTGTAGACTTTCAGATCACAGCCATTCTGACTGGCGCGAAATGGTACCTCATTGTGGTTTTGATTTGCATGTCTCTGATAATGAGTGATGTTGAGCATCTTTTCATGTGTTTGTTAGCCATCCATATGTCTTCTTTGGAGGAATGTCTATTTAGTTCTTTGACCCATTTTTTGATTGGGTCATTTATTTTTCTGGAATTGAGCTGCATAAGTTGCTTGTATGTTTTTGAGATTAGTTGTTTGTCAGTTGCTTCATTTGCTATTATTTTCTCCCATTCAGAATGCTGTCTTTTCACCTTGCTTATAGTTTCCTTTGTTGTGCAGAAGCTTTTAATTTTAATTAGATCCCATTTGTTTATTTTTGCTTTTATTTCCAGTATTCTGCGAGGTATACACCCCAATATTCTTGCCTGGAGAACTCCACAAACAGAGGAGCTTGTCTATTTAGTTCTTTGGCCCATTTTTTGATTGGGTCATTTATTTTTCTGGAGTTGAGCTGCATAAGCTGCTTGTATATTTTTGAGATTAGTTGTTTGTCAGTTGCTTCATTTGCTATTATTTTCTCCCATTCAGAATGCTGTCTTTTCACCTTGCTTATAGTTTCCTTTGTTGTGCAGAAGCTTTTAATTTTAATTAGATCCCATTTGTTTATTTTTGCTTTTATTTCCAGTATTCTGCGAGGTATACACCCCAATATTCTTGCCTGGAGAACTCCACAAACAGAGGAGCCTGCCTGGCTATAGTCCATGGTGTTGAAAAGAGTCAGACATGTCTATATCATATCTGTCTACATATATATATATATAATGAATATATATTTATTATTTATATTATAACATAATATATTTTATTTATTATATAACTATATATATGTTTATTTCTGGGCTCTCTTTTCAGTTCTTCTAATCTATGTTGCTTGCTTCTTTGTATGTGTGCCAATAGTATGCTATTTTGATTACTACAGCTTTGGCACAGCTTGAAATTAAAAAAATATGATGCCTCCAGCTTTGTTCTTCATTCTCAATATTGCTTTGGCAATTCAGGGTACTTTGTGATTCCACACAAATTTTAGGATCTTTTTTCTATTTCTGTTAAAAAATGTCTTTTGAATTTTGATCAGTATTGTATTAAATCTGTAGAACTTCCTGGGTAGTATGGACATTTAACAATATCCATTCTTCCAATCAATTAGCGTGGAATACATTCCCATTTATTTTTATCTTTTTCAGATTCTTTCATCAATATCTTATAGCTTTCAGTGTATAGACCTTCCACTTCCTTGATTGTTTTATTTTCTCTTTATGATTTTTTGTTAATATATAGAAACTCAACTTTTCTTTTAATAAGCTTTAAAATGTTATTTGCTAGGTCTACAAGTCTGTAGCTTAGTTTTAAACTATTTATAGTATAATTAATTTGTTGTGTTATTTTACTGTGATGGAGTCATATTTTTTCAGTTTTTTAAAATTACTTTTATGGTCTCATTTAAGAAACCCCCATTCTTAATTGAAATTACAAAGAAATTCTCCTATATTTTCTTCTAAGTATTTAGAAGCTTTTTCTTTTTAAATTCAATTTTTTATAACACATCTTGAACTCATTTTGGAGTATGGTGTCATTGACGTAATTTCATTGTTTTATTATGGAAAACCAATTGTACCAATATGATTTAATAAATGAATTCCTCTTTTTGCATAACTTATAATGCTTTTGGTATTGTATGCCAAGGACCCATTCATTATTTTATAAATTGATTTATATGCTAGTAACATATTTGTTTGCCCCTACACCCTCTTTGTATTGCCTTAATTAATGTGGCTTATATAATTAACAAATTTAATGTAGGTTATGAATAAGACTTACAAACTCAAATCAACTTACTTGGTCTTTTCCTAAATTTTCATTTTTTTTGGTCAAGATTAATAGTTTTTAAATAAAAATATGCATTTAAAAAATAAAGGTTAAATTCATGTTTTTCTATTTTAACCATTTAATAGTGTATGACTCAGTGATTTTTATTATATTCACAATGTGCTACCATTCTCCACTATCTAATTTCAGATAATTTTTGTCACCTCCAAAATAAACCCTGTACCCATTAATCAATCACTCCTCACTTCCTTTTCTCTCAGTCCATGGCAACTACTAATATGTTTTCTGTCTGAATAAATTTGCCTGGAAATTTCACATGAAATGATTCAAATGGAGTCACACAATATATGTTGTTTTGTGTCTGAGCCTTTGAATTTAGCATAAAAATTTCAAGATTTATTCATAATGTAGCATGTATCAGTAGCACATATCAACCCTGAATATTCATTGGAAGGATGCTGAATGCTGGATGCAGATGTTGAAGCTGAAGCTTCCAGTACTTTGATCACCTGATGCAAAGAGCCAACTCATTGGAAAAGACTGATGCTGTGAAAGATTGAAGGCAGGAGAAGAAGGGGACAAAAGAGGCAGAGATGTTTGGATGGCATCCCAACTCAATGGACATGAGTTTGAGCAAACTCTGGGAGATATTGAAGGACAGGGAAGCCTGGAGTGCTGCAGTCCATGGAGTCACAAAGAGTCGGATACAACTTAGCGACTGAACAATAACATATATCAGTACTTCATTCCTTTTAATGACCAAACAAGATTTTGTTGAAAAACTGTATCATATTTTATTTATGTACTTATTAGTTAATAGTCATTTGGTCATTTCCACTATTTGATTATTATGAATAATGCTGCTATGAGCATTTATGTAAAAGCTTTCTTTTGATCATATATTTTCATTCTTTTGAGTGTATTGGGACATACAATCAGTAGATCATTTGATAATTCTACACTTAATTTTTTGAAGAACCACCAAGCAGCTATCCTCAGTGACTATGACATTTTGAATTCCCATCAGCAATGTATGGGGCTCTAATTTTTCCAAATTCTTATAAACATTTGTTGCTTTTCATATTTTTTATAGCTATATTTAGTGAGGGTTATGTGGTATCTCATAGTGATTGTTATTTGTATTTCTCTCATAATTATTTATGATAAGCAGCATTTTGTGTCCTTAGTGGACATTTGTATATATTCTTTGGAAAACAACCTACTCAAATCCTTTTTTTTTTTATTTTTAAATCAGACTGTTTGTCTTTTTACTGTTGATTTGTAGTAGTTCTTTATGTATTCTGAATATTAGATGGTTATCAGATAAAAGATCTGTGAAAATTTTTACTTCTTCTGAATTGCCAAAATGAGTTGTCTTTTTACATTCTTGATGTACAAAATTTTACATTTTGATTCAGTTTCTCTATTTTTTTCTTTTCTTGCTTATGTTTTTGGTGTCATATTTAAGAAACCATCACCTAATTCAAAGCAACAAATATCTACACCTATAGTTGTGAATCTATTTTGCTTTTCTTTCTCCAGATTGTTTTGTCTATTTGGTGTCCTTTTCAATTCCATATGTATTTTAGGATCATTTGGTTCATTTCTTTATAAAAAGTGATTGGAACTTTGATACTAGGTAAATCTGGGGACTATTTTTTTTAAAAAACAATATTAAGCCTTTCAATAGTCTTCCCTGGTGACTCAGAGGGTAAAGCATCTGCCTACAAGCCTTTCAAAGAATGGACATGGGTATCTACTTAGGTCTTACCTAACTTATTTCAACAATGTTTGGTGGCTTTTAATAAACTAAGCTTTCACCTCCCTTGAAAAATTCAGTCATGAGTATTTTATCATTTTTGATGCTATTGTAAAGGGGTTTTTTCATATTTTCATTTTGATTCATTCCCTGTTGATTGCTCTTGTGCTTTGCACAATTTTGAACTCACTTGTACAATCTAATAGTTTGTATGTGTGTGTATATAGCATATACTTTGATCTTGTTTTGTGTTATTGTTGTGAACCTCAGCAGTGTTCTTTAAGTTAATGTCTAGCATCTTTTATTTCATCTTGAAGCTCTCTCATTAGCATTTCTTGTTGTGCAGTTCTGCTAGTGATGAACTCCATTATACTTTGTTATTCTAGAAATGTCTTAATTTCTTCTTCTTTTTAAAGGGTTTTCTTCAGATGTAGAAAGCTTACTTGAACCTTCGTTGTTGTTGTTGTTGTTTTTTTTAACACTGAACGTCTTTCTACTGCTTTTTGCCTTTATGGTTTCTGTTGAGATATAGCTGTTAACCATATTGAGGATCCATTGTAGTAATGACTTACTTTATTGGGTTATTGTCAGTTTGATGTGTCTTGGTGTGTATTTTTTTTAAATCTTCCTGTCTCTTTTTCTCTCTCCTATTATTATGGGACTTCCATTGTACACATGTTGGAGTGCTTGGTGGTGTCCTATGTATCTCTCAGGATTTTCTTCTTTTTTTTTTTTCCCTCTGTTTTCTTTTTTTCCTGTTCCTCAAAAATACATTATCTGAGTTTATCTATCTTTAAATGTTCTGATTCTTTCTTCTGTTTTCTCATATTTGGTATTGAACTCCTCTAGCACTCTTGCCTGGAGAATCCCATGGATGGAGGAGCCTGGTAGGCTGCAGTCCAGGGGATCGTGAAGAGTCAGACACGACTGAGCGACTTCACTTTCACTTTTCACTTTCATGCATTGGAGAAGGAAATGACAAACCATTCCAGTGTTCTTGCCTGGAGAATCCCAGGGACAGGGGAGTCTGGTGGGCTGCCATCTATGGGGTCGCACAGAGTCAGACACCACTGAAGCGACTTAGCAGCAGCAGCAGGAACAGTGAATTTTGGGGCTTTCCAGGTAGCTGGGCTTCCCAGGTGTCCAGTGGGGAAAGAATCCACCTTCTATGAAGAAGATACAGGCAGACCTGATTTCCTTTGGTCAGGAAGATCCTCTGGAAGAGGGCATGGCAACCCACTCTGGTATTGTTGCCTGGAGAATCCCATGGACAGAGTAGCCCGGTACACTACAGTTCATATGATCCCAAAGAGTTGGACAGACTGAAGCGACAGAACATGCACACAAGTGAATTTTTTGTTTCAGTTATTTTGATTCTAAATAGTATTTTATCCCTTTTTTTACAGTATTTATTTTCATAAATATATATATAACATATACATATATGTAAAATTATGATTTGTATCTCTATGAAATTTCTCTATTGGTGAGACATTAGTCTTTTAGCATAGTTCTTCAGATATAGTTTCTTTCTCAGTTCTTTAGACATATTTATTGTAGCCATTTTAGATTCTTTGTCTTATTAGTCCACTGTTAGGGACAGTTTTTATTAATTGCCCTTTTCCTCTGTATGTTTCTTATTTCTTGCATCACAATATTTTGTTGAAAACTAGACATTTTAAATGTATAGCAACTCTGGAAATCAAGTCTCCCTTATCTTCCTCAGTGGTTTATTGCTGTATCTTGCTGTAGTTACTATTTTCTGTTTTTTAATAAAAACCTTCTCAACTAATTTTGGATATTCTGCTATATCCTTTGTTGTGTGTGTGACCACTGAAATTTTATTTTAATCTAAATTTTTATTTTTACTTTATTTTGCTTTACAATACTGTATTGGTTTTGCCGTACACTGACATGAATCAGCCACGGGTGTACATGAGTTCCCAATCCTGAACCCACCTCCCACCTCCCACCCTATATCACCTTTCTGGATCATCCTCGTGCACCAGCCCCTAGCATCCTGTATCCTGTATCGAACATAGACTGGCGATTCATTTTTTACACGATCAGTTCAGTTCAGCCGCTCAGTTGTGTCTGACTCTTTGCCACTCCATGAATCACAGCATGCCAGGCCTCCCTGTCCATCAACAATCCCGAAGTTCACTCAGACTCACGTCCATCAAGTCAGTGATGCCATCCAGCCATCTCATCCTCAGTCGTCCCCTTCTCCTCCTGCCCCCAATCCCTCCCAGCATCAGAGTCTTTTCCAATGAGTCAACTCTTCGCATGAGGTGGCCAAAGTACTGGAGTTTCAGCTTTAGCATCATTCCTTCCAAAGAATACCCAGGGTTGATCTCCTTCAGAATGGACTGGATCTCCTTGCAGTCCAAGGGACTCTCAAAGAGTTTTCTCCAACACCACAGTTCAAAAGCATCAATTCTTCAGCGCTCAGCCTTCTTCACAGTCGAACTCTCACATCCATACATGTCCACTGGAAAAACCATAGCCTTGACTAGATGGACGTCACTTGGCCAAGTAATGTCTCTGCTTTTGAATATGCTATCTAACTTGGCCATAACTTTCCTTCCAAGAGTAAGAGCCTTTTAATTTCATGGCTGCAGTTACCATCTGCAGTGATTTCAGAGCCCCAGAAAATAAAGTTTGACACTGTTTCCACTGTTTCTCCATCTATTTCCCATGGAGTGATGGGGCTGGATGCTAGGATCTTCGTTTTCTGAATGTTGAGCTTTAAGCCAACATTTTCCACTCTTCTCTTTCACTTTCATCAAGAGGCTTTTTAGCTCCTCTTCACTTTCTGCCATAAGAGTCGTGTCATCTGCATATCTGAGGTTATTGATATTTCTCCTGGCAATCTTGATTCCAGCTTGTGTTTCTTCCTGTCCAGTGTTTCTCATGATGTACTCTGCATAGAAGTTAAATAAGCAGGGTGACAATATACAGCCTTGACGTACTCCTTTCCCTATTTGGAACCAGTCTGTTGTTCCATGTCCAGTTCTAACTGTTGCTTCCTGGCCTGCACACAGATTTCTCAAGAGGCAAGTTAGGTAGTCTGGTATTCCCATCTCTTTCAGAATTTTCCACAGTTTATTGTGATCCACACAGTCAAAGGCTTTGCTATAGTCAATAAAGCAGAAATAGATGTTTTTCTGGAACTCTCTTGCTTTTTCCATGATCCAGCGGATGTTGGCAATTTGATCTCTGGTTCCTCTGCCTTTTCTCTACATGTTTCTAATGTGATTCTCCCAAATCATCCCACCCTCTCCCTCTCCCACAGAGTCCAAAAGTCCATTCTATACATCTGTGTCTCTTTTGCTGTCTCACATACAGGGTTATCATTACCATCTTTCTAAATTCCATATATATGTGTAAGTATACTGTATTGGTGTTTTTCTTTCTGGCTTACTTCACTCTGTATAATAAGCTCCAGTTTCATTCACCTCATTAGAACTGATTCAAATGCATTCTTTTTAATGGCTGATTAATACTCCATTGTGTATATGTACCACAGCTTTCTTATCCATTCATCTGCTGATGGACATCTAGTTTGTTTCCATGTCTTGGCTATTATAAACAGTGCTGCAATGAACATTGGGGTACATGTGTCTCTTTCAATTCTACTGTTCTCCANAGCACTTTCACAGCATCATCTTTCAGGATTTGAAACAGCTCAACTGGAATTCCATCACCTCCACTAGCTTTGTTCGAGTGATGCTTTCTAAGGCCCACTTGACTTCACATTCCAAGCTGTCTGGCTCTAGATTAGTGATCACATCATCATGATTATCTGTGTCGTGAAGATCCTTTTTGTACAGTTCTGTGTATTCTTGCCACCTCTTCTTAATATCTTCTGCTTCTGTTAGGTCCAGACCATTTCTGTCCTTTATCAAGCCCATCTGTGCATGAAATGTTCCCTTGGTATCTCTAATTTTCTTGAAGAGATCTCTAGTCTTTCCCATTCTGTTGTTTTCCTCTATTTCTTTGCATTGATTGCTGAAGAAGGCTTTCTTATCTCTTCTTGCTATTCTTTGGAACTCTGCATTCAGATGCTTATATCTTTCCTTTTCTCCTTTGCTTTTTGCCTCTCTTCTTTTCACAGCTATTTGTAAGGCCTCCCCAGACAGCCATTTTGCTTTTTTGCATTTCTTTTCCATGGGGATGGTCTTGATCCCTGTCTCCTGTACAATGTCACGAACCTCATTCCATAGTTCAAGGTTAGCAAAGGAAGCCCAAAGAGGGCTGCATGATTGCAGCAAGACAGTCCATGCTAATGGAGACAGGGAAATCTTCCAGGAATGAGATTCAGTAGAATCTTAGATACTTTATGAAGTCAGCTGTGAACTTGAACTTTGATTGAAATTGACTTGGTTTCTTAATTAAATAAAAACCCTCATGCAATTCTGCTTAAGGTGAATTCTCTGGTCTATTTTTAAAAAATTTTTTAGGATTTTAATTTTTGTTTTGTATTGGAATATAGTTGATTTACAGGGTTGTGTAAGTTTTAGGTGTACGCTAAGTGACTAATTATCCATTCTTTTTCACAAGCACACCCATCTATATTTTTTAATATATATATATTTATTTTAATTGAAGGTTAATAACTTTACAATATTGTATTGGTTTTGCCATACATCAGCATGAATCTGCCACTGATATACACGTGTTCCTCATCTTGAACCCCCCTCTCTCCTCCCTCCCCATACCATCAAGCAGAATCTAGTTTTTACTAATTGCAGCTTGAAGATTTTCAGCTTTTCTAAACTGGTAGATACAAAGAGAGGCTTCCTCCTCCCCCAACTGGTTGAATCCAAAATGTGTTATCCTGGAGGAACCCAAAAAAGGCAGGAAGAGAGGAAAAGGGGCAGGGCAGTGAGAGATTTCTGACTCCTTTGCCACTTTAGATTGTCGGTGGGGTACCTTGACAGAAGCAAAAATTTGTAGACAAAACTTGAAATAACCTAAAGGTGTGAAAAGAGGGAAATGGAAGCAGCATTTATTAAATACTTTTTAGGTTTAGGACCTTTGAAAAAGTATTTTCCTTAATTCTTACAATATCTCCATTTTGCATATAAGGAAACTGAGGCTCACACAGTAGAGGAATTTGCCCAAGGCCATCCAGCCAGTGAGTGGGATGTAGGGTCTGTAGGGCTCATTCATCTTAAGATCTTTTCACTACATCATGATTTGCAGGTTAAGGTTTGTCTAGAGCAGAAGGAATGAGGCCAGCTTCCTAGCAGAACAGCAAGCCATAAGATAATGAGACCCATCACCCTGGAGCATCATTTGTTCGTGATGAAAAGTAATTAAAAAATTTTTAGGCTTATATTGAGAGTCCCTTGGACTGCAAGGAGATCCAACCACTTCATTCTGAAGGAGATCAGCCCTGGGTGTTCTTTGGAAGGAATGATGCTAAAGCTGAAACTCCAGTACTTTGGCCACCTCATGCAAAGAGCTGACTCGTTGGAAAAGACTCTGATGCTGGGAGGGATTGGGGGCAGGAGGAGAAGGGGACGACAGAGGATGAGATGGCTGGATGGCATCACTGACTCGATGGACATGAGTTTGAGTGAACTCCAGGGAGGCCTGGTATGCTGCGGTTCATGGGGTCTCAAAGAGTCGGACAGGACTGAGCGACTGAAGTGAACTGAACTGAAAGTAACACAGATGCAATGTAAAGTGACATGCAAATGTCATAGGCATTTTAAAGATAACATTTAAGATGTCAGAGACATTCCTTGTTGGTTTCAAAATCTTTCCTCACAACCTCTAAGAATTGGTTCTTTGTGATCGGCAGTTGTCAGTGCTGCCTGGGGCCACCTTCTGAAAACCAGTGGAGTGTGTTTGGCCACATGTCCATTCTCCCAGTTGGTATTGTGGGTTGTTAATCCACTGTGAGAGCAGACTATGGAAACCAGAGGTGTTGGCATGGGAACCCAAATGTGAGTGATGTAGAAGTCAAGGGGGGAGAGAGGATGGGGGAGTGAGTTCATTGTGCAAATATGCACTGTGAATTCTTGGGTAGAGATTCTGTACAGGTGTTTGTTTCATGCAGCCTGGAGTGGGGGTTCTTTTTAGAGTCAGGAAGCAGCACAGTGAAGACAAGGCAGATACGAACTATGTGCTGGAACTGTCCTCCTCCTCCTTAGCCTTGTGCCTTGGGAGGCATTGCCAGTCTATCTCAGCACACTTTCTTCACGCTGACCATGGGCTTCATCTCACAATTTTCCCCAATATAACCATCACTGCTGCTGCTGCTGCTGCTGCTAAGTCACTTCAGTTGTGTCTGACTCTGTGCGACTCCAGAGACGGCAGCGCTCCAGGCTCCCCCGTCCCTGGGATTCTCCAGGCAAGAACACTGGAGTGGGTTGCCATTTTCCTACTCCAATGCATGAAAGTGAAAAGTGAAAGTGAAGTCGCATAGTTGTGTCCAACTCCTAACGACCCCATGGACTGCAGCCTTCCAGGCTCCTCCATCCATGGGATTTTCCAGGCAAGAGTACTGGAGTGGGTTGCCATTGTCTTCTCCAGAAGCCAGACTATCTAGGTTTGAATCCTGGCTTTGGCCTTAATGGCTGTGTGGCCATGACCAGGGCACTGAGCATCTAGGGAATCTCACTCTCTTCTATAAAGTGAGGATAAAAATAGATCCCCACGTCATAGAGTTGTTATGTCAGTTAAAATATGTGCAAAGCTCTTAGAACTGTTGCTGACATGTACTAAGCACTCTCTACATTATTTATGTTTTAATATTATTAATATAAGTGAGTAAAGTACTCCATGTTAAAGAGAGTGAGGATCAGGGAAGTTGAGTAACTTGCCCAAGTCATTCAGGTAGAAAGTGGTGTAGCTGGGGAATTGAATTCAGGACTGTGGACATCACTATATGCACAATCGACTCCACATCATAGACGGCGTCATGATTGCCTTCCCACTGTGGTCAGTTTTCTTAGCCTTTCTTTCAGTCTGTATGTGTAGGGCTGACGAGTAGAAGGTAAGGACAAAGGGCATTGCCACAAAAGCCGGAATATAGAGTTGGATGAGGGGCTGTGTTGTGAGTGGGGGAAGTTGAGGGAAGACTGGAGTCCTGGGGGCCTGGTCCAGGCTTTCATGAAAGAATGGGGTTGCTTCTTATTCTTGGGGATGGTGGTGGCAGGAAGCAAATGAGATAGAGTGCTCTGTGCTTCATGTGGGGTGTGGTGTGCTGGGTGGACAGGGATGCTTGGGAACCCTGTTTCATAGTCTCCTGGACCTTGTGGCTGCAAATCCATGGATAACAGTTGAATCATTCACCCACTGAGCAACTGGGTCTTTCAAAGTAAACTCTCCTCCTTCCCAGCACTTCTGGCAAGTTCCTCTATATCTCTGTAACAGATTGCAAAACTGGTCGTATGCTTCTGTCATCAAGCAGTGGAACCTACTAATCTATCCTTTGAATCAGAGACATCCATGTGCTTTGTCTTGACCAGTAGAAAGTCACCTCCTTGCAGCTTCTTTTCAATGTTTTGAGAACCATCCACCACCATGGGACAAACCCAGGACAGCTTAGTGGATGACGAGGGACACAGGGTCAGAGACACCTGTTGCCTCTGTGACAGCCAGCCACCCACCAGTCACATGAGTGAAGCCATCCCCAGGCAGCCCCAGCCAACCATCAGCTGATCACAGACATGCACAGGAACCTTAGCTAAGGCAACTGAGGTCAGAAGAACCTCCCAGCTGAACCCAGTTCAAATTGCTGACCTATGGAATGGTGAAAGAAATACATAGTGCTTTGAACCTCCAAGTTTTGGAGTGGTTGTTACACAGCAGAAGATAACTGCTACATGGACCAAGTAGGGGTGGATACCAAAGCTCAACCAGTCAAAACAGCCCGCCAATTTTGATTTTGCATCTCTGACATCTAGTCAAGGCTTTTCTGTGTAAGGAGCACTTTTATTCTATTTTCCTATCATTTGTTGTCATTAATTCTTCAAATATGAGAGTCTTTAGACCTCCTCAAAACCCGAGGGCCTGCACCTCTTCCAGCATGGCAGGGAGGGGAGCAGGATGGGTGGTTTCAGTATTTTTCATCCTATCATTAGCTGCTTATGAGAGATGACAGAGATGGAGCGGGGCAAGGAGCTGGAGTTCCGGGACTTACCAGCCTTACCCCCTCGCCCCAACTTTAATCAGAGCAATTCTAATTTTACTTGTCTATATATGCATTTATTTTGATAATACATTTTTGAGTACTCGTTGTGTTCCAGGCAGATATTTTTTGGAAACTCTGCTTGCCGGACCATTAACTGGTGAACCTGTTTTTTCACTGACAGAAAGATTCGTCTGCTACAAAACAAATTTGAAATCCACTGCTGTGTACAGTATTTTCTCAGAATCCTTTTCAGAAGGTGGAAGCATTTTCCTGGAAAGGTAATTTTGGCAGAGCTCTCTGCATGTGTGCCAGGAGGCTGGCTTGGCTGGAGGAGGGGCAAGGGCTGGCTTTCTTGGGGCTTGGGTAGGGTGGGGAGTGCAGGGGAAAACTTCTGATGGGTGTGATTGGTTCACAGGCACTACAGGACCCCCTCCTCAAGTTCAAGTCCTGCGTGCCAGCTCCTGGCTCACCCCAAGTTGCTTCCTGGCTCAGCTCCTCCTCCCCCCTCGCATTGAGAATATTCCCACTGCCAGTGGGTGCATCCAGAACCGAGCCCGCTTCCCTGAGGGGCCGGAAAAGGTGGGGGGGTCGTTGACTGCTTTACTTTCCCTTCGGCTCCCTCACATTCTTCCGTCTTCCCTCCAAGACCTGGTGCTCAGCAACCTGGCCAGAGAGGAATCAGCTACATCTGGCCTCTTTACCCTCTCTCTTCTCTCATCCTTTGAGTGATGGTCAGTTTTCTCCTGTTACGTCTTGGAGACCCTTTCACATAAGAGGTGGACGTGGGATGAGGATTCAGGAGATGAGGTTCAGGAGACCAGTTCTGTGTTTCTTCAAGTGTGAAAAGAGGGACTTGGCCCCAAGGCTCCTCAAACCAGCCATCCGGAGCGCCTGTGCTGTTTGGCCAGAAACAGTGCAGCGAGGTGGAGCCTGCTCTCTCTTTGCTGAAGAGGAGTATGCAGGAATACCGAATCACTATGCTGAACACTGGAAACTATCACAGTACTGTAAATCAACTATACTTCAACTAAAAAAAAAGATCAGCAAGTGTTAGGCTGTTAAAGACGAGCAATCCCAAGCGGATTTTGTTTTCTCTACTAAGGACTGCAGAAATACAAACTATATTATATAGGATAAATAAACAACAAGGCCCGGCTGTATAGCACAGGGAACTAGGTTCAGTGTCCTGAGATAAACCACAATGGAAAAGAATATGAAAAAGAATGTATATATATGTATAACTATGTATACATATATCATATATATATGTATAACATATGTATACGTACAGCAGAAATTAACATTATGAATCAACTATATTTCAATAAAAATAAATCTACAAAAATAAAACAATTGCTACCAAGCTAAAAAACAAAAAAAGAAAAAGGATTACAGAAGATGTGAAGGAGAAGTAAATTTTCTGTTTTGTGATGTCTTGCTTGTGTCCCAAGGATTAGCATTATAGGGATCTAGGAGGACCTGGGATACCAACCCTATAAAACATATTTGAATTCTAAACTTTGTAATTATTTAATGTCTGGACTCCTTACTTCTTCCGAGTTACGTAAGTTTCCCTTATTGGGCTTCCCTGGCGGTTCAGTGGTAAAGAATCCGCCTGCCAATTCAGGGGACAAGAGTTCAATCCCTGGTCTGGGAAGATTCCACAAGCCGAGGGGCAAAAGAGCCTGGGCACACCACTGTTGAGCCTTGCTCTAGAGCCTGGGAGTTGCAGCTACTGAAGCCCAAGGAGAGCCCGGGCTCTGCTGCAGGAGAAGCCACTGCAATGAAAGCCCACGCACCACAGCTAGAGGAAAGCCCACAGTGCAACGAAGACCCAGCACAGCCCGAAAAGAAGCCTCCCCTATTTTCCTAGGTACTGTGTCTGCCCTAGGCCAATGCCCCTGTAAGTGCTAAATCAACCTGAAAGTTGGTTGTTGAAGGCTCTAACGTTTCCACAGGAAATTTCTCTTTTTCCTCCTGTCCACTGTTGTTCCTCTGACTTTTATCTGATCCATCTGCATTCACATACAAGCACATTTATGTTATATGATGGGCTCCCTTGAAGGCTCAGATGGTAAAGAATCTGCCTGCAATGAGAGAGACCTGAGTTCTATCCCTGGGTCAGGAAGATCCCCTGGAGAAGGGAACAGCTACCCACTCTAGTATTCTTGCCTGGAGAATTCCATGGGGCCTCAGAGTTGGACTCAACTGAGTGACTAACACTTCATGTTATATGAGAAAGATTTCCTGAGATTAATTGCTCTTAATCACTGCGTGGATACTCAGAAGATGTTTAACATCTTCAAACAAACACTTGTTGGGAATTTGCTCTGAGACTAGCGCTGTTCTAGATGCTGGGAAGACAACAGTGGGGGATAAAAGCTTCCAGCACTTACGGAGCCAGTGGGGAGGCAGACAGCACAGACATGGATCAGGAGTGGGATGGTTGACAAGGATAATGTCTCCCCCAAAGATCTCCACATCCCAGTTACCAGAACCTGTGATTATGTTATGGTACATGGCAACTGAGAATTAAGGTAGCAGATGGAATAAAGGTGACTAATTAACTGATTTATTTTTATTTAAAAAATAAATCTATTTTTTGGCTATGGCAAATCTTAGCTGGGAGTCTTACTTGCAGCGTGCGGGCTTCTCTGTAGGTGTAGCACGTGGAATTAGTTGCCCCACTCATGCGGTAATCTCAGTTCCCTGACCAAGGATCAAACCTGTTCCTCTGTATTGGAAAGTGGATTCTTAACCACTGGACCACGAAGGGAGCCCCTAACTGATTTATTAATAAAACAGAGAGATGACCCTAGATTATGTAAGTGGACCTGATGTAATCACAAGGACCTTGACATGTGGAAAGTGTGTGTTAGTTGCTCAGTTGTGTCTGACTCATTGCGACCCCATGGACTATAGCCTGCCAGGCTCCTCTGTCCATGGAATTCTCCAGGCAAGAATACTGGAGTGGGTTGCCATTTCCTTCTCCAGGGAATCTTCCTGACCCAGGGATCCAACCTGTGTATCCTGCATCGCAGGCAGACTCCTGACCATCTGAGCCACCAAGAAAGCCCCAAAAAGAGGGAAGCAGAAATTAACAATCAGAGAGAGAGCAGATGTAATGAGAAATTACTGACCAGCCATTATTAACTTGGAAGATGGAAGAGGATCATTGGCCAAAGTATATAGGAATTCTCTTCAAGTTCAAGAAGGCAAGAAAACAGATTTTACTTTAGAGCCCCCAGAAAAGAACAGGGCCTGCTGACACCTTGGTTTTAGCTCAGTGAGACACATTTTGGATTTCTGACCTTCAGAATGGTAACATACTATATTTGTATTGTTCAAGCCACAGAGTATGGGGTGATTTGTTGCAGCGGCCCCAGGAAATTAATACAGATCATGTCTCCTTCTTCATTTCAGTTTTCTCTTTCTTTTTCCGCTTGTAAGAGCAAGTGTCCTGGGGTCTTTAGAAGTCCTCTCCTTTCCTGTTGAGAGGCTGGTGTATGCATCACTAAAGGAAACAGGGAGCCAACCTTGCTGTAGCTTCCAGAACCCCTCCACCCCCCATCCCCAAAAAACAAAAAATGGATACGCTCTTAAGTGGTTCTTGGAATCTCATTTTCTCTCTCAGTGCCTCAGGCTTCCCCACTTAAGAGCCTTGCCATATGGCAGTGTTTTTCTGGGCTCCTGTGATGCAGACAGCCATTGGACAAAAGTCACCCCACCAAGGATGCTGGAGGCTGAGGTGCCTCAGAGATCTGATTTAAAAGGTCCTGAATGACCCATAGTTTAACCTGGTGCCTGCAGCCTATGGAGGGGGCGTGTAACCCACTGAGTGGACTGGTGATGGTGTGGTCCCAGCCGAAAGCAAGAGGGTGGAACTCTTTTTCTTAGCTGTCCCTTCTGCTTTTTGTTGATTCATTAAGACATTAATACATTTATTTTATGATGTATAACACACATTCAGATAAGGGTAAAAAAACCCACACTCACAGCTTAATGAAATATCACAAAGCAAACGCTTGTTAAACCATTACCTGGCTAGTAAAAAAGAACATTTCTGACACCCAGAAGCCCTTGTGTGTCCCTTCCCAATAAACTAGTTCCTCCTTCTAAGCATAACCACTATTGTGCCCACTCATATCTTCTTTTTCTTTTATACATTTCAAAAATAACACACATACACTACCTTGTGTAAAAGAGATAGATAGTGGGAACCGTAAAAAAGGCTGAGTGCTGAAGAATGGGTGCTTTCGAACTGTGATGCTGGAGAAGACTCTTGAGAGTTTCTTGGACAGCAGGGAGATCAAACCAGTTAATCCTAAAGGAAACCAACCTGGAATATTCATTGAAAGGACTGATGCTGAAGCTGAAACTCCAATATTTTGGCCACCTGATACGAAGAGCCAACTGATTGGAAAAGACCCTGATGCCGAGAAAGATTGGAGGCAGAAGGAGAAGGATGACAAAGGATGAGATGGTTGGATGGCTTCACCGACTCAATAGATATGAGTTTGTGCAGACTCCGGGAGATGCTGAAGGACAAGGAAGCCTTGTGTGCTGCAGTCCATGGGGTCGAAAAGAGTGGGACATGACTGAGTGACTGAACAAGTGGGAACCTGCTATCAAGCACAGGGGGCTCAGATCGTTGCTCTGAGGTGACCTAGATGGGTGGGATGGGGTTGGGCTGGGAGGTGGAAGAGGGAAGGAGTATATGTATACACATAACTGATTCACTTCTTCATACAGCAGAAACTAACACAACATTGTAAGCATTATACTACAGTAATAAAGCAAATTAGCTTTTTTTAAATTAAAAAATGATGTTGTAAAAATTCAAACAGTATCAAAGCTGAAGATGAATGGTTGATCACAGTAAGCATTTCTTATTAGTAATGATTCTCTCAATTAAAATTATTATGGAATAAAACATAATAGTGTGCATAATAATATAAGGAATAGCTGGTGCCGAGCACACTGCCTAAGAAATAAAGCATCACTGATATGATCAAAACCTCATGTATTCCTTTCCCTGATCCATCCCTCCCCCACCCCAAGTATGGTATATATTTATTAACTCCATGCATTTTGCCATATTTTTTCTATGTTTGTGTACCTAAACAATATATCATTTTGTTTTTCACATTTTCACACCATATCAGACTGTGCACTCTTTTTTGCTTAACGCTATTTGTGAGATTCACTCAGGTTGATGGTTCATCCCAGGTGGCCCTAGTGGTCAAGAATACACCTGCCAGTCCACAAGATGTAAGAGGCACAGGTTTGATCCCTGGGCTGAGAAGATCCACTGGAAGAGGAAATGGCAACCCACCCCAATATTCTTGCCTGGAGAATTCCATGAGCAGAGGAGCCTGGAGGGCTACAGTCCTTGGGGCCGCAAAGAGTCAGACATGACTGAGAGACTGAGCTCACCCAGGCTGATACATGGAGTTCTCGTTTATCCATGTTGTCTTCAGTCTGTTTAGATGTTCCAAAAAGAATAAGAAGGTCTGTCCCATCTCTGCCTTCTCCCCATTCCCTGACCTCAGAGGTAAAGACAGATTGGGGTTTGGTATTTATAATGCCCTCAGCTATCTCTTCCAAAGTATATATCCATGCGCACATACATACGCGAAAGTGAGTGTTACTTGCTCAGTCATGTCTGACTCTTTGTGTTCCTATGGACTGTAGCCCGCCAGGCTCCTCTGTCCATGGAATACTCCAGGCAAGAATACTGGAGTGGGTGGCCTTTCCCTTCTCCAGGGGATCTTCCTGACCCAGCGATCAAACCTGGTCTGCTGCATTGAAAGGTGGGTTCTTTACCACTGAGCCACCAGGGAAGCCCCATGCAGAATTTTAAACAGTTACTTACAAACTTTGGATCCTCAGAGCAGATATGAGCCCAAGCTCAGGAGTTGAATGCCAGCTCCCTCACTTAGCAGCTCTGTGACTTTAGGCAAGATATTTCATCTCCCCACATTTTATTTTACTCATCTATAAAATGTGTTAATAAAAATATCTATGGGCAAGTGTTGGTGAAGGGATTCAATAAGATGATATATGTAAAGTGCTTATTGTACTTTCTGGCCTGTAGCAAGTGCTTCAATAAATGTTCGCTATTATCATTACACATTGTTCCATAATGTGCTTTTTCCTTTTAATAATTTATCATGCCATCTTTCTACGTCTGTAAATATGTGTGCTCAGTCACTAAGTCATGTCCAACTCTTTGCAACCCTATGGACTATAGCATGCCAGGCTTCTTTGTCCATGGGATTCTCCAGGCAAGAATACTGGAGTGGGTTGCCATTTCCTTCTCCAGGGGGTCTTCCCGACCCAGGGACTAAACCTGCATCTCCTGAGTTGGCATGCAAGTTCTTTACCTCTGAGCCACCAGGGAAGCTCTATCTGTAAATATAGGACTGTCCGTGGTGGCTCAGAGGTTAAAGCATCTGCCTCCAATGCAGGAGACCTGGGTTCGATCCCTGGGGTGGGAAGATCCCCTGGAGAAGGAAATGGCAACCCACTCCAGTATTCTTACCTAGAGAATCCCATGGATGGAGAAGCCTGGTAGGCTACAGTCCACGGGGTCACAAAGAGTTGGGCACAACTGAGCAACTTCACACACACACACACACACACACAATAACATGAAAACACACACATGTATGTACACATGTACCTGAACACACAAACACACAATACCTGTTTACAAACCAGAGGACTGGTATGGAAACTCACCATCATGATCAATTTAAACTTACTTTATTGGTCATTTTGTGCACTCCTGCTTTTTTATCCTGTAACTAGAGGGCTGGCAGGTTGGAATATTTGTCATACATTTCAGGAGCTGTTAGCCAGAGATGGCAACCCTATTCCCTACAGGTCTGTGGATAGAATATAAATGATTAGTCAGTTTGGAATGGAAAAAAGTTTTTTTGCTGATCTCACTAATTTTTAATATTTCTTTGGTTATGATTATAGGCCACAAACCACAAACCACAGTGGAACTAACACTTCTTGTGACTTGGTTGCCATTGGGAGCCATAGCTATTTTCATATCTCATTATAATTGTTGCAGAATCTTCAAATATCCTTTAGGCTCATTGCTTCTTTGAAATTACAATAGTTTTTAAGCCTATTGTTAGACTTTTTCCCCTTAATATGCTAATAAAGAACAATGCTTATTGCATATATATTACTATATCATAAGTTTGTTTTAATATTTCTATAACTATATTTCAATGTAATTTGTTTCTTTTGGAATCAATGTATTCTGTTTTATCCACTTAAAATTATTACACTGAGAAGGTCTATATGCTTCACCAAATTGCTGAATTGATTCATACCGCTAAGGAGATTAAGAGCCCCCTTGGGTTTTCTGACCAAGGTCTGTCGGTGTAGTTAGTATTTGCCATACTTTTTGGCTGCTCAGTATCTGAGGTCCTAATATTTGGGGGAAACTTCCAAATGATGAGGCATAAGCTGCCTCCTTGTACAGAGACTGAAAATGGTAGGCGCCTGTTCTCTAGGTTTCCATGCAACTGGGACACGACCTGCCCTTTGTGTGCTAGGTCGGTTCAGTCATGTCCAACTCTTTGTGACCCATGGACCATAGCCCGCCAGGCTCCTCTGTCCATGGATTCTCCAGGCATGAACACTAGAGTGGGCTGTCATTTCCTCCTCCAGGGGCTCTTCCTGACCCGGGGATCGAACCCATGACTCCTGCAGCTCCTGTATCGGCAGGCAGATTCTTTGCCACTGAGCCTTGTGGGAAGCCCCTGTATAGCGAAAGTGAAGGATGACATTTCTGATGTTAGATTGTGAAAGGTTGTGGTTCCATCTTGACGCTCTTTCCCTTGCTCTTGGATCATCTGCTGGCAGGAAAGCCAGTTTCCATGCTGTGAGCAGTCTTCTGGAGCAGCCCACATGGCGAGACTGTTGCCAGCCAAAACTTTGGCCTTCTCTGTCCACCAAAGCCAAATGAAAAATATGAAGACAGAGTTTGGAGGAAATAGAAAGGCGCTTTAATTCTCAGCTGGTGGAGAGGGGAAGACAGTAGGCTCGCGCCTCGAGAACTGTGCCTGCCCTCCACCCTTGAGGAGTCTAGGGGCTTATATAAAGCATGGGCTGCAGTCAGGAGTCAGTGGTGGGGAACAAAGGTGGTAGGATCTTGATTTCTTCTTCTTGCATTGTTTCAAAGACAGTCATAAAATGGTGCCAGTAACCCAGTGATTGAGTCTGGCAGTTCCATGGCTCTGCAGCCTTCTTTCTGATGTATAGCTACAAGGGCAAGGGTGTTGTAGGGGTAAACATCAGATAGGGGATGTATTTAGCATTGAGTCAAAGAAAAAAATGTGAATTATAGCTCCTGCAGAGTTAGGGGGCAGAAGAGCAAAGTTAGAGACACGTAGAGTAGGAGCATTTAAAGTGAAAAACTAGGAATGTTCAGACCCACTCACTGTTCTTTATCTTCTTCATTCTCAGGAAAGGGGAAGAGAAAAACTCATTCCTCTTTTTTCCTTTTCCCTGAAACAAGACTACAATGCCTCTGGCCAAAAGTCAGTGAAACACTGAGGCCTGCCAATGAACATGTGAGTGAGCTTAGAAGTGGATTTTCCACTCAAATAGAGTCTTGTGATGATTGTAGCCTTGGCTGACAGCTTTACTGCAATCTAGTAAGAAATCCTGAGGCAGAACCACCCAGCTAAGCTGCTCCTAAACCCAAGACCCTTAGAATATGTGTAAGGTAACATGTTTGTGATTTTAATCTATCAGACTTTCTTGAAGGGAGAAATAGTTTGTTTCACAGTAATAGATAACTAAGACATAAGATTAAATAAAATGTTCTTGCTAGTTGTATATGTAGCTCAGTGGATAGAAAGCATGTTACAAGGACTAAGGCAACATGGTGAGTCTTTCCTGTATAATGCAGCTAGTAGAATATGTAACACACAAATGGATAATAGCCATCATATGTAAAGAGATTCTATTAATCATTGCGATAAAGACCAATTGCCCAGGAGAAAAATGAGTGTGTGACCATGGGTAAATCATGTAATCAGTTTCCCAACTTACAAAACTTTGGCAGTCAAGTGCCTCTTTTACAGACTGGTTGAAGTCATGCCTGGCATGGAGTAAGTAATAAGTAAGTTTACCTAAAACAGATAAATTTCCATAGAGAAATATGGCCTGGTCTCACTTATATGTAGGATCAAAAAATAGGCAAGCTCAGAAGTAAAGTAGAATGGGGGTAATCAGGGTGGGGGTGGAGTCTGTGAAGTAAATGGGGAGATGTTGGTCAAAGGGTACACATTTTCAGTTATGTAGGATAGATATATTCTACAGATGTAATCTCAGGGACTTTTCTGGTGATCCAGTGGTTAGGACTACATGCTTGCTCTGCAGGGGGCAAGAGTTTGATTCCTGGTCAGGAAGCTCTCCAAAGCCTTACAGGGCAGTCAAGAAAAAAAATTAAAAAGAGATGGAATCTCACAGCATGGTAACCATGGTTAACAACCATATTGAATTCTTGAGTTTTGCAAAGAGAATAAATCTTAAAACTTTTGATTGAGCTCAGGCTTGAGCGTGAGGCACACACTCTTGGTAACTATTAGAAGTCAATGGCACTCCACTCCAGTACTTTTGCCTGGAAAATCCCATGGATGGAGGAGCCCGATAGGCTGCAGTCCATGGGGTTACTAAGAGTCAGATACGACTGAGCGACTTCACTTTGACTTTTCACTTTCATGCATTGGAAAAGGAAATGGCAACCCACTCCAGTGTTCTTGCCTGGAGAATCCCAGGGATGGGGGAGCCTGGTGGGCTGCCGTCTCTGGAGTTACACAGAGTCGGACACGACTGAAGTGACTTAGTAGTAGAGTAAAGAGTATGTTAATTAGCTTGATTGTGGTGTATGTATTACAAGGTGTGTATTTATATATCCACAGTGCAGCTAATGTGCCCTTTAGGGCCGCTGTGTGCCATGCATAGTCGCTCAGTTGCGTCTGACTTTTTGTGACCACATGGACTGTAGCCTGCCAGGCTCCTCTGTCCATGGGGATTCTCTAGGCAAGAACACTGAAGTGGATTGCCATGCCCTCCTCCAGGGGATCTTCCCAACCCAGGGATCAAACCCAGGTCTCCCACTTTGCAGGCAGATTGTTTACCATCTGAGCCACCTGGAAGGGGTTAGGGGCACCCAATCCCTGCCCAGTAGAAAATCTGCATTTAACTTTAGACTGTCCCAAAACTTACCTACTAATAGCATATCATTGACTGGAAGTTTTACCAATAACATAAATCATTGATTAACACAGCTTTTGTATGATTCATATATTACATACTCTGTGTGTGTGTTAGTGTTAGTTGCTCAGTCGTGTCCGACTGTCTGCAACCCGGTGGACGCCTCTGTTCGTGGAATTCTCTAGGCAAGAATACTGGAGTGGGTTGCCATTTCCCTCTCCAGGGAATTTTCCTGACCAAGGGATCGAACCTGGGTCTTCTGCATTGCAGACAGGTTCTTTACCACCTGAGCCACCAGGGAAGCCTATTATATACTGTATTCCTACAATAACAAAGCTAGAGAAAATAAAATATTAAGAAAATCATAAGGAAGAGAAGATATATGCACAGTACTATTGTATATTTGTTGATACTGTAAGCTTACATCATCTGTTTACAAAATGAATTGTTAAAGCTATGGCCTTTCCAGTAGTTATGTACAGTTGTGAGAGTTGGACCACAAAGAAGGCAGCGCACTGAAGAGTCGATGCTTTTAAACGGTGGTGCTGGAGAAGACTCTTGAGAGTCTCTTGGACAGCAAGGAGATTAAACCAGTCAGTCTTAAAAGAAATCAACACTGAATACTCATTGGAAGGACTGATGCTGAAGCTGAAGCTCCATACTTTGGTCTCCTTATACGAACAGCTGACTCATCGGATAGGACCCTGATGCTGGGAAAGATTGAAGGGAGGAGAAGAGTATGACAGAGGATGAGATAGCTGAATGGCATCACCGATGCAATGGAGATGAATTTGGGCAAACTCCGGGTGATGGTGAGGGACAGGGAGGCCTGGCATGCTGCAGTCCATGGGGTTGCGAAGAGTAGGACACAACTGGGCGACTGAACGACAACAACCTATAACACAGGCGTATATGACACAAAACATGGTATATGTTATATGCACTACTAATATTATGACCAAAATCTCGGCTTTCTCTGCCCACCAAAGTCGAATAAAAAAGTACAGAGACAGAGTTTGGAGAAAACAGAGAACTGGCTTTGATCCTTAGCTGGTGAATGGAAGAACACTGCAGACTCATGCCACAAGCACTGTGCCCCCCTTCCATGGCGAGTCTATGGGTTTAACTAACAGGAAGGCTCACAGTCAAGGACAGATGATGGAAAACAAAGATGGAAGGATCTTGTATTCTTCCTCTTGCATTGTTTCAAAAACAGTCATAGGTTGCCCTCAGGTAGCCCGGATATTGGGTCTGGTAGTCCCATAGCCCAGTAGCTGGATCCATTGTCTTTTGTGTATTTTACTGAGGCCTTGTTTCTGTAATGCAAAAAGAGAAGGGCTGGTCTCCGAAGCCAGTGCTGTAAAGGTGAGTGCCAGACAAAGAATGCAATTAGTATAGAGTCAAAGGATAATATGGGCTTCTCTGGTGGCTCAGATGGTAAAGCATCTGCCTGCAATGTGGGAGACCTGAGTTCAATCCCTGGGTCGGGGAAGATCCCTGGAGATCCCGTTGAGAAGGGAATGTCTCCCTACTTCAGTATTCTTGCCTGGAGAATTCCATGGACAGAGGAGCCTGGCAATCTACAGTCAGATATGCAAAGAGTCAGACATGACTGAGCCTCTAGGAAATAGAGAGAGAGAGGGAAAAGATAATAGGTGCAAAATGTAGTTCATGCAGAGTAGGGGGAAGAAAAGCAAATGTTGTTACAGACTATAGATTAGGAATAGTTAAAGTAAAAACTAGGAGTGATCAGGCCTGCTCACTGTTATCTTCTTTGTTCCCAGGAAAGAAAACAAAAACTCATTCCTCTTTTTTCCTTTTCTCTGAAACATTTTATCCTTTTCACTGCAACACTAACAATAAACTTCAAACATAAAAAGGTAATATGAAGAAGAAATTCATATTTATTTACAGGTATAATAATTCATGCACTGATAACAAAGAAGCAGCAGTGTAAGCCTAGTGTAATTGATGGTCCCATGTATGGTATATGTTAGTGTGCATTAAGTTTTAATAAAATTTAACTTTTATAATAGCTTTGTACATATTTTGTGGTAGTGATAAATAGACTAGCATGCATTCATAACATACCTAACTTTTTCTTAAAATGTTTCAATATTTCTAGGCTACATGTTTTGTCTGCAAGTTTAAAAAAAACTGTCACAAATCTCCAAAAAATTTTCCAATATTTTTATTGAAAAGAACTCAAGTAGAAGTGGACCTGTGCAGTGCAAACCCCTGTTGTTCAAGGGTCAATTGTATATGTCAAAACATCAAGTTGAAAAAAAAATCAAGTTATAGATTTTAACTATATACAATTTAAAAAGATATCTCAATCAAGTTGTTTAAAAGAGATTGAACTGACCCATTGAAAAGGAAAAAAAAAAACCCAAATACTCAGCAACATAATTATAAAATGGTCAGTTAGTTTATGAAACGATGCTTTACTTCAGTAAAGAGCAAAGAAATGTTAAGTCCAATTGCTTGTGCTTAGAACAGTGTCTGGCACATCATCAATACTCAATAAATATTCCTTGAATGAATAAGACCTGGAAGATGGAAGGAAGAGTGTAGAGAGTGTGCAGCTGCCGTCAAAGATGCCAGGCAGCGGGGAGGGCTAGGTCAATGTCACAAGGAAGGAACAGGTCTGACTTGTTTGAGGACAGTTGGAAATGCTGTGTGGTTGGAGCAAAATGACCAAGGGAGCCTGGGTTGCCCTGGGGGATGTGAACAGACTCATCAGCCATTGTAAAGACTTTGGCTTTTACTTTGGGCCAAGTGAAGAGCGAGTGGTGGGTTTTGAGCAGAGAAGGGACACATTCCAACGTATTCTGGCTGCTGTCCTCTTGCCTGATGGGCCAAATGGAGAACTCAGGCCAGGTGGTCAGCAGTGGAGACGGTCAGGTTTTTTTTAAAACAGCATACATTTATTGGGTTTCCCAGGTGGCTCAGTGGTAAAGAATCTGCCTGCCAGTGCAGGAAATGCAGGAGACATGGGTTCAATCCCTGGGTCAGAAAGATCCCCTGGAGAAGGAAATGGCAACCCACTCCAGTATTCTTGCCTAGGAAATTCCATGGACAGGGAGCCTGGTGGGCTACAGTCCATGGGATTGCAGAGTTGGACACAACTTAGCGAGTGGCATGCAGAAGCTCAAATACATTTATTATCTCATTTTGAAATGATCACATGGATTTTCTTCTTTGGTCTGCTAATATGATGGCTTTTGGAATGATTTATTAAAGAGTATTTACTTGACTTTTTATTTATTTGGCTGTACCAGGTCTTAGTTATGGCATGTAGGATCTTTGACATTCGTTGTGGCATGCAAGATCTTTAGTTGTGGCATATGAATTCTTGGTTGCAGCACATGTGACCTAGTTCCCTGACAAGGAATCGAACCCAGGCCTCCTGCATTAGAACACAGGGTCTTAGCCACTGTACCACCAGGGAAGTCCCTTGAATGACTTTCAAGTATTGAACAAGTCTGGGATTCATGGAATAAACTCCACTTTGTCCTAGGGTATTCTTTTTTAAAATATGTATCATTGTATTCAATTTTCTGGGCTTTTCTGGTGGCTCAGTTGGTAAAGAATCTGCCTGCCATGCAGGAGACCCAGGTTAAATCCCTCAGTGGGGAAGATCCCCTGGAGAAGGAAATGGCAACTCATTCCAGTACTCTTGCCTGGAAAATTCCATGGACAGAGGAGCCTGGTGGGCAATAGTCACAGGGTCACAAAGAGATAGACACAACTCTGCAACTAACTTTCACTTTCGTTCAAGTTTCTAGTATATGGGTAATCAGATTTGAGACGTGTTTGCAGTTAGAACCAGGGTCAGCATCATGGCTGTGTGATCGGTGGTGTCACACAGGATCCCTTACTCAGAAGGCTCCCTGCTTGGTTTCATGCTCTGCTCATCATCTTGAAATTCTTAATAATCTTTGGATGGAGCTCTCCATTTTCATTTGATCCCGAGCCCCACAAATTATGGACCTGGTCGTGGATAGAACTGGTAGGATTTGTCAACAGATTGGATGTGTGGTTTGAGTGAAGGAGAGGTGTCAGAGACAATGCAAAGGTCTTGGTCTCAGCAATTGAAGCTGGAGTTGATGTTGAG
This sequence comes from Aepyceros melampus, assembly GCA_006408695.1. Taxonomy (NCBI): domain Eukaryota; kingdom Metazoa; phylum Chordata; class Mammalia; order Artiodactyla; family Bovidae; genus Aepyceros; species Aepyceros melampus. Next base: position 96,887 of record SJXQ01008523.1, on the reverse strand, counting down.
TGAGATGGAGAAACCGCAGGATTGTTGAGATTAACAGAAAGTGGGAGTTGCAGAGAGAATTTTCTAGGACATCCTGTCACTTGTGAACTATTCCAGAGTCCTCTTTGGGGAGAGTTTTCTCCCCTCAGATTTCCAGCAGGGCCATGTCCCCATCCCAAGATGACTTTAGCCTGACTAGCAGAACAGTCACACCAACAGCAGCTGTGTCCTCCTTGGGGACAATTGGTCTGACCCCAGAGGGACTGTGCATGCCACTGACTTATTTTTAGAATTTCTCATTTCTCCTCAATGGCAACTGAAATGAAAAATCCCGAGGCTGGATGTGAATGGCCGAATAAAAACCTTTAATTAAGAGTTAAAGACTTTAATCTGCCTCTAACTCGGTTTTATTCCTAAATCCTACAATTCTGAAAAGAAAAAGCAATTGAGAGAACAAAAATGCCATCTAATACAAAGCCGCAAACGTGTTAAGCCAAAACAATTGTGGTCTCCAGGGCAATTAAACTCTCCACTTTTCAGATCTGGCAAGAAAAAATGTTTTTTTTTTTTCTCCCGGTCTGAGCTGCAGATTTTTCTCCAAGCGCTCCAGTTGTGCTGACTCAGCAGGAAATACATTCCTTCTCCTCCCCTCCCCCCCCCCCCCAAGACCTCTGGCTGGTCTACCTGTGTCTTCCTCGTCCCTCTTCCTCCCAGATAACCTAGATGAGCCATGGAACTAAAATGAAGCTTTATTTTACTTCCTTTTTGGCCACTGAAGAAATGGTGGGGAAAAGTGCTCACACTTCTTTTTTAAAGATGCATATTTCGCACAATGTGTCAGAAGAAGGAAGGCAGTGAAGAAGGAGGAGGTGCCAACGGCTGACATGATTGAGAGAGAGAGAAAGCCCTGTGTTGCTCAGATGTAAATAATTTAAGGTTTGGAAGTCACCTTTGGACCCAATGAAGCTGTTGGGAACTTGTGCAGTGGGGGGAAAGAAAATTGCTGAGACAGGAGAGAGAGCAGTGAGCTTACTGGCCTGGACTTGATTGATTCAGCCAGGGGAGCAGCTGATGAGCCCTGGTGGTTGAAATCAGCCAGTGCAGGAGAAGATTCCATGAGGAGGGGGGCAGGGGAGTAGGGGGGTGGGGAGGGGGTGCTGTGGATCAGGAGCCTCCTTTCATCACGTGGGCTGAGAATTCTCATTGCTACCAAAAAGATGGCAGAGGCAAATGACTTACCAAGGCAAAAGAGAAGGGAAAACATAGTAATAAGTAATATTAATGTAGTTCTTACCACATCCTAGGTAATCTTCTAGATTGGTAGTTGGCAAATGTTTTTTACAAAGGGCCAGGCAGCAGATATTTTAGGCTTTGTGCCCATATGGTCTCTGTAGGAACTGCAACTACTTAACTGGGTTCTGGTAGGATAAAAATAACCAAGGACAGTATGTAAATGAATGGGTGTGGCTGAGTGCCAATAAAACTTTATTTCTGGACACTGAAATTCAAATTTCGTTTTTCGTGTGTCATGAAATCTTCTCATTTCCCCCAAGTCTTTAAAAATACAGCACATATTCTTAGCTTGCTGGCAATGCAAGAACAGGTGGCAGGCTGTCTTTGGCCCTTGGGTGATTGTTTCCTGGCCCCTATTCTGGATATTTTGTATGTGTTAGCTGTTTTATCCTCCAAACCCTGTAATAGTAACTTCGACATAGGAGCAAGAGCAGAGAGAAAAAGTCATTGTCAATAGTGGCTCTTATGGGTTGAATTGTGCCTCCACCTAATTCATATGTTGAAGTCCCAGTATCCAGGACCACAGAATGTGATGCTGTTTGGAAATAGGGATTTTGCAGATACAATTATTATGAGGTTATTAAAGTGGATTCTGATTCAATATGACTGGTATCCTTATAAGAGGAAGAAATTTAGACCTCGAGATACATGCAGGGAGATCTCCATATGAAGAGGAAGGCAGAGATCGAGGTGATGTTTCAGTTAGCCAAGAAATGCCAAAGATTGCCAGAATATCACTAGAAACTGTAGAATATGTGGAACAGATTTCTTTGCTACAGCCTCTAGAAGGGACCAATTTGTCCATCACATGTTGATTCTAAAACTTCAGAACTGTGAGATGATAATTTCTCGTAACTCAGTTGTGCCCTACTCTTTGTGGACTGTAGCCCACCAGGCTCCTCTGTCCTTGGAATTTTCCAGGCAAGAATCCTGGAGTGGGTTGCCATTTCCTCCTCCAGGGAATCTTCCTGACCCAGGGATTGAACTCACATCTCTTGTATCTCCTGCATTGGCAGGTGGGTTCTTTACCACTAGTGCCACCTGGGAATCCCAGTTTCTGTTTAATCAACCTTATTTGTGTACTTTGTTGTAGCTGCCCCGGCAAACAAATGCAGTTACGCAGCCAGTAAATGGCATAGCAGAGGTTGAAAGACAGTTTGATTTCAGAGGCTGGGTACGTAACCGTTGTGCTATTCATTCTGATCTTAACTTTATAATAAAAGTTAAGAGTGTCTAGAGCCTGACAGAGCCAGATACAATTTCTGACTAAAATCTCTGTATGCTGTGTGTTTTGGGGCAAGTTCCTCAACTTTTCTGAACCTTGCTTCCCACTTGTATAAAGTGTATTTTACAAGTTAGCCATTTTCTAAGGATGTGAGAAGGTGAAGATGATAAACAAAAGTGAAAGTGAAAGTGAAGTCACTCAGTCGTGTCAGACTCTGCGACCCTGTGGACTGTAGCCCCCAGGCTCCTCCATTCATGGGATTCTCCAGGCAAGAATACTGGAGTAGGTTGCCATTTCCTTCTCCAGGGGATCTTCCTGACCCAGGGATTGAACCCAGGTCTCCCGCATTGCAGGCAGACGCTTTAACCTCTGAGCCACCAGGGAAGCCAATACAAATAAAAGAGGATCTATAATATAAGAAACAAACAAGCCCATGGCACATAGGAAATGTTCCATGGCTGCTAGTCATTTTTATCTGCTTACGTATCCTCAGAGTGTTTTTATTAGTGTTTGTAATCTCACAACAGGAGCTTCCCAGGGGGCACAGAGGTAAAGAATCTGCCTGCCAATGCAGGAGACCCAAGTGACATGGGTTCGATCCCTGGGTTGAGAAGATGCCCCCGAGTAGGAAATGGCAACCCACTCCAGATTCTTGCTTGGAAAATTCCAGGGACAGAAGCCTGGTGGGCTATAGTCCAAAGGGTCACAAAGAGTTGGACACCAATGAACACAATCTCACAAGCTGCCATTTTGTTCTTACAATGGCTATTTTGTAGCCACTCTGCAGACAGGCTCTTACAGGCTCTTCCCCAGCACAGGTCACCTTATATACACAAGGTCTACTTATATACACAGGTCTCCTTATATGCACAAGATCACCAGCTGCACTGGATAAGGACCTACCCTAATGACCTCACCTTAAGTAATTATTAGCTTTTTCGGTTCCTGATGCTCTTGTTGCAGAAGGTCATGGAGATTACCCTCTGCTGCTAAGTCATTTTAGTCATGTCCGACTCTGTGCGACCCCAGAGATGGCAGCCCACCAGGCTCCCCGATCCCTGGGATTCTCCAGGCAAGAACACTGGAGTGGGTTGCTTACCCTCTAGCAGGAGGGTAATCAGAGGCTGCTCACCGCTCCCCATCCTTGAAAGGTACATTCTGCCCGCTCTTCTCACACCGGGAGTTGGTTGAAGCCTATGGCTTCAAGAGAGTAGCATGTTGTTCTGACCATCTGGATGGGATATATGGGATATAAGACTAAGCCCTGTAAAGTCCTCTATCAACTGTTGAGATTCTGGTGGCTGGGTGCTGAGATCTACTTGTCTTGCAGGACCCGAGACACACTTCCTAGGTTCCCTGGCTTGTTAGTAAACCTGTCCCCTTCCAGTCTGGAGCAGCTGCCTCCTTCTTCCATCTCTCCATGCCCTCCATGTACATGGCAGCGTTCATAGGAAACTCCAGAAGTTTCTAACCGGTGGTCACATCTAGTGGAAGATTCTCTGCTGCTTGCGAGTGAGGCATGGTGAAAACTGCTTGCTCATTTGATCTGCTCTGTTTACTGCTTAGGGTTTATCATCCAGGGAGGAGGTGAGGGACTTAGATGGAGAATTTAGAGAACTTCCTTCTGGCTGTGTCCGGGGGCCTGAGAGAGTGAGAGGAAACTCTGAGGATGGGGCAAGGGGATGCCACACTTAGAGGGAGAACCCTTGGTTGGTCTGTAAAAGATCTTTCAGAGAGCGCTTTCACTCCCTTGTCTGTTGTTTCTAGTTGCTAAGTTGTGTTTGACTCTTTGCAATGCTATGGACCATGGCCTGCCAGCCCCCTCTGTCCATGGGATTTCCCTGGCAAGAACACTGGAGTGAGTTGCCATTTCCTTCTCCAGGGGATCTTCCTGCCCAGGGATTGTATGTACCCAGGTCTCCTGAATTGGCAGGCAGATTCTTTACTGCTGAGCCTCAAGGGAAGCCCTCCTTGTCTGTTGTTTGTGGTCAAATCAGGGTCCTCTTATATGCTGATTTCTACCGAGGTTCCAATTTGTATGCTTGAGACTAGAGGAAATCCATTCATTTGGGCTAAGACAAAGTTCTACCTTCCCATCCCCTTTATGCATTCTTGGCTGGAATTCTCTCAATGAAGTCTTTTTCAATGGGGCAACCAGCAGGGAACAAGGCATTGATAGAACCCGTTCTGGGATCCAGAAGGTAGGAGTTTTTCTTTCTTTCTTTTTTAAAATGTAATTTGGCTGCATGGGTCTTAGTTGCAGCATGTGAGATGTAGTTCCCTGACCAGGGATTTGAACCCGGGCCTCCTGCGTTTGGAGTGTGGAGTCTTAGCCACTGAACCACCAGGGAAGTCCCCAGGATGGTAAGTTTTGATAAGGGTCCAGAGTGTGATAGGGGTCCGGAGTGTGGACAGTGACAAGAGTCAAAATAGGGGCTATTACGTGTGGAATTATGGCTATAGGCATCGGTGGCAGGAAGGTCCTCAGTACCTAATGCAGGGAATGTGCCAGAGAAGAGGCAGACAGGCACACGAAGGGAGAACAGCAGCAGCAAACTTTGCAGAGGCCAGCAGACCCTGGTTCGAATCTCAGCCCTCCAGCTAGCAGCTGTGTGATCTTGAGAAAGATACTGAACCTCTCCGAGCCTTAGCTTTCTGATATGTTTAAATGGAATTAGCAATAGTTACCTTAAGAGTAGTTGTCAGTGTTAAACAAGAACATGGGAGTAATGAAACAGCTCTTTTGGGGATGTAGAGAGCCTAGCAGGACCCTGGGTTCAAAGTGGGTGCTCAGTAAATGGGGGTGAGAAATGAGGTTGGTGCTCTGCCCAGGTCCACTTGGATCCCATTTTTTGCATGACCCCCAGCTTTAGTTTGCTTTCACTTCCTGCAGCTCACATCTGCTGATCCCTTGGAGGGACCCATGATCTTGGCTTAGGGAGCCTGGAAAAGGGAGGTACAGGGCTATCTATGTGTCCAGAAGGCAGCCTTAAACCAAAGACTGGAGGCCCAGTGACACTAGGCCTAAGCCTCCTCAGTGGGCCTCTGCCTGGGTTTCTGCACTTACTGAAGTCTCTCTCCTGCCTTTCCCTGCCCTTCCTCTCCTTTTCTGTTTTTTTTTTTTTTTCCCCCCCTGGGACCATCTCTTTAATGAATCCCTTGTATATGAACCCTGTGTCTAAAGACCTCAATCTAAGAACTACAGCCCTGGTCCTGTTATATTCTAGTCTGAGTTTGGGGCCTCTGAAAATCACCAAGCCAACAAACAGGAAAACCATACTGAATTCCTTTTTTGCATAATAGATAAAGACAAATGTGCTGTAAGTAAGTAAGTAAGTGTTAGTCGCTCAGTCGTGCCCAACTCTTTGCAACCCCATGGACTGCAGCCCACGAGGTTCCTGTGTCCTTGAGATTGTCCAGGCAAGGATACTGGAGTGGGTTGCCATTTCCTTCTCCAGGGGATCTACCCAACCCAGGGATTAAACCTGGGTCTCCTGCATTGCACGCAGATTCTTCACCGACTGAGCTACAAAGACAAATGTACTATAGCTAAGGTCTTTAATGTAAGATAAAAAAAATGTCACAGAAGTCATTTGGGGGAGAGAAGGGATCAAAGTTCCATTTGGCTTTTATTTTAAAGATGTATTTATTTTTTGGCCGTGGTGGGTATTCCTTGCTGCACTCAGGCTTTCTCTAGTTGTGGTGAATGGGAGGATTCTCTAGTTGAGGTGCAGGGGCTTCTCATTGCAGTGGCTTCTTTTGTGAAGCACAGACTCTTGGTACACTGGCTTCAGTAGCTGTAGCATGCATGTTCAGTAAACCTGTGTGGTACATGGGTTTATTTGCTTGGTGGCAGGTGAAATCTTCCCGAACCAGGGATCGAACCTGTCTCCCCTGCATTGGCAGGTGGACTCTTACCCCCTGTACCACAAACGAAGTCCTAATTTGAGGTTTCAGTTCAAAGGTTTATGTCATTCCAAAGGGCGATGCTCTTTGTTTACTACTTGGAAAGATGGGATGTTTGAGAGAATGGCAATGCTGCCTTCCCGAATGGTACATTTTATTCTTTTGGGGGGCAGTTCACTGTATCAGTTAAGGCTATGCATGGTCTCAGTTGCAGAAATTTTCCATGGGAAAGGAAAAACAGAACCACCATATATTTAGGTGCTATCTACATGATTGGTTAATTTTTTTCTCTTCCGCACCTGGGGACATTTACTGAAGAGATGTTTATAAGCAAATAAGCACAGAATAGCCATTTAACCTGTTCAGTATCTTAAATCTCAGTCCTTTTTAGGTCAGTGGTTGTCAACCTTGGCTGTACCTGGCAAGTTTAAAAAATATTGATGTCCAAGTACCATCTTAGAGATTCTAATGATATGGATCTGGGGTATAACCTAGGCACTTGAGCATAGAGTGTTTTTGTTTATTGCTGTTATTATTGTCAGGTTTATTGCAGCTTAATTTTTGGTGAACAGTTCTATATGCACTGATGAACACATCTGACATGTAAACAACACTCAAACAAGACATAGATTTCCCCACTCCCCACACTTCCTTCATGCTCATTTATAATCAAATCTTCACTTACCATGCCCCCACCTGCCACACACCCAATCCTTAGCAAACTCTGGTCTATTTTCCGTGCCTATAGTTTTGCCCTTTCCAATGTAGCATTAAAATGGATATAGCCTTTTGAGTCTCCTTCTTTAATTTGGTTGCTTTCAATTTTCAGCATCATAAGTAAAGCCACTATAAAATCTTACGTATAGGTTTTGTGTGAACATAACCTTTTATTTTTCTTGGATAATATCTAGGAGTAGGACCTTTGGGTTTTGTAGGTATATACTTAACTTTACAAGAAATTGCAAAGTTGTTTTCCTACCTCTGTACCATTTAGCATTTCTAACAAAAGCAAACATGTTATTTATTTTTTTAAATAAAGCCATTCTAATGGGTTCATTTTATGATTGCATTGTGTCTTTAATTTGAATTTATGTAATGAAGATGAAGTTGAGTATCTTTATAAGCTTATTTGCTACCTACGTAACTTCTTTGGGGGAAGGTACTGTTGAAATCTTTGACCGTTTCTCTAGGGCACGGGAGCTCAGTAGTTGTGGTGCCCAGGTTTAGTTGCTCTGCAGTGTGTGGTGCTGCCTGGACCAGGGGTTGAACTCGTGTCCCCTGCATTGGCAGGTGGACTCGTATCCACTGTGCCGCCGGGGAAGTCCCACAGATTGATTTTTGAAGGTTGAATTAACTTTGCATTCCCAAGATCATATTCCCGGGATACCTCATTCATCCATTCATTCTTGATTTTATTTTATTTTTATCATCTTATCACTGCTAGATCTCGTTTGCTACTTTTTGAAGATATCTGCATCTGTATTCACTGTGGACACTGGTCCAGAGCTGCGCTATACAGTGCAGGAATTCCTAGTCAGGTCAGGTCAGTTCAGTCGCGCAGTCGTGTCCGACTCTCTGCGACCCCATGAATCGCAGCACGCCAGGCCTCCCTGTCCATCACCAACTCCCGGAGTTCACTCAGACTCATGCCCATTGAGTCAGTGATGCCATCCAACCATCTCATCCTCTGTTGTCCCCTTTTCCTCCTGCCCCCAGTCCCTCCCAGCATCAGGGTCTTTTCCAATGAGTCAACTCTTCGCATGAGGTGGCCAAAGTACTGGAGTTTCAGCTTTAGCATCATTCCTTCCAAAGAAATCCCAGGGCTGATCTCCTTCAGAATGGACTGGTTGGGTNGATATGCATTTTAACTTTCCAGGGGCAGTGTCCTGTTTTTATCTTATATATTTTTTCCATTCTGAATTCCCCTAAGGGCTTAAGTTTGAGGATGACTGCAACGGCTGCTGGCAGGAAACATTCATTGTTTATGGGAAGGGCAGGTAGTATTTGTTTTTCTGTCCACATAGCCAATATGTTTACAAAGGATAAATCTGATCCTTATCTGTTTTTCTTCTATCTCAGTAAACGACACTGTCATCTACCCATTTACAAAGGCATTCTACAGAAATCTAGACTACATATTTGATAATTTCCTTTTATTTATCCCTCATATCAAGCCCTGTGGATTTTATTTTTTTATTTTTTTTCTATCTATTTTTTTATTTTTTAATTTTTTGGGGGAATTTTTCATTTATATCTTCAATATATGTCCTTGATTAAAAATATTTCTAGATATACAAAGTTGTATTAATAATATGTTTTTATTTATGACACCAACACCAATTTGTATCATTGACCCAATGAAAGAAAGAGAAATTACTAGTTACTCAGTCATATCCAACTCTTTGTGACCCCATGGACTGTAGTCTGCCAGACTCCTATGTCCATAGAATTCTTCAGGCAAGAATACTGGAGTGGGTTACCATTTCCTTCTCCAGGGGAACTTTCCAACCCAGGGATTGATATCCCTGGTCTCCTGCATTACAGGCAGATTCTTTTTTTTTTATTATTTTTTTACTTTATTTTACTTTACAATACTGTACTGGTTTTGCCATACATTAACATGAATCCATCTCGGGTGTACATGAGTTCCCAATCCTGAACCACCCCCCACTTCCCACTCCATATCAACTCTCTGGATCATCCCCGTGCACCAGTCCCAAGCATCCTGTATCCTGTATTGAACATAGACTGGAGATTCATTTCTTCCATGATAGTATACATGTTTCCGTGCCATTCTCCCAAATCATCCTACTCTCTCCCACTCTCTATCCCTCAGAATCCAAAAGTCCATTCTATATATCTGTGTCTCTTTTGCTGTCTCACATGCAGGGTTATCATTACCATCTTTCTACAATTCCCAATCCTGAACCACCCCCCACTTCCCACTCCATATCAACTCTCTGGATCATCCCCGTGCACCAGTCCCAAGCATCCTGTATCCTGTATTGAACATAGACTGGAGATTCATTTCTTCCATGATAGTATACATGTTTCCGTGCCATTCTCCCAAATCATCCTACTCTCTCCCACTCTCTATCCCTCAGAATCCAAAAGTCCATTCTATATATCTGTGTCTCTTTTGCTGTCTCACATGCAGGGTTATCATTACCATCTTCTACATTCCATATATTGGAAAAGACCTTGATGCTGGGAGGGATTGGGGGCAGAGGGAGAAAGGGACAACTGAGGATGAGTTGGCTGGATGGCATCACAGACTCAATGGACGTGAGTCTGAGTGAACTCCGGGAGTTGGTGATGGACAAGGAGGCCTGGCGTACTGCGATTCATGGGGTCGCAAAGAGTCGGATACGACTGCGTGACTGAACTGAACTGAACTGAACTGATACTGTATTGGTATTTTTCTTTCTAGCTTACTTCACTCTATATAATCGGCTCCAGTTTCATCCATCTCATTAAAACTGATTCAAATGTATTCTTTTTTAATGGCTGAGTAATATTCCGTTGTGTATATGTACCACTGCTTTCTTATCCTTTCATCTGCTGATGGACATCTAGGTTGTTTCCATGTCCTGGCTATTATAAACAGTGCTGCAATGAACATTGGGGTACATGTGTCTCTTTCAATTCTGGTTTACAGGCAGATTATTTATGGTCTGAGCCACCTGGAAAGCCTGTTGAAAGAAAGTGAAAGTGTTAGTCACTCAGTTGTGTCCAACTTTTGACATTCATTTATTCATTCATTCATTCACTCAATACTTCTAACAGCTGTGAGCCCAGCACTAAACCCAAGAAGTTCAGTTCAGTTGCTCAGTCGAGTCCGACTCTTTGTGACCCCATGAATCGCAGCACACCAGGCCTCCCTGTCCATCACCAACTCCTGGAGTTCACTCAGAATCATGTCCATTGAGTCAGTGATGCTATCCAGCCATCTCATTCTCCGTCGTCCCCTTCTCCTCCTGCCCCCAGTCCTTCCCAGCATCAAAGTCTTTTCCAATGAGTCAACTCTTCACATGAGGTGGCCAAAGTACTGGAGTTTCAGCTTTAGCATCATTACTTCCAAAGAAATCCCAGGGCTGATCTTCAGAATGGACTGGTTGGATCTCCTTGCAGTCCAAGGGACTCTCAAGAGTCTTCTCCAACACCACAGTTCAAAAGCATCAATTCTTTGGCACTCAGCCTTCTTCACAGTCCAACTCTCACATCCATACATGACCACAGGAAAAACCATAGCCTTGACTAGACGGACCTTAGTCGGCAAAGTAATATCTCTGCTTTTGAATATGCTATCTGGGTTGCTCATAACTTTTCTTCCAAGGAGTAAGCGTCTTTTAATTTCATGGTTGCAATTAGCATCTGCAGTGATTTTGGAGCCCCAAAAAACAAAGTCTGACACTTTCCACTGTTTCCCCATCTATTTCACATGGAGTGATGGGACCAGATGCCATGATCTTCGTTTTCTGAATGTTGAGCTTTAAGCCAACTTTTTCACTCTCCTCTTTCACTTTCATCAAGAGGCTTTTCAGTTCCTCTTCACTTTCTGCCATAAGGGTGGTGTCATCTGCATATCTGATGTTATTGAGATTTCTCCTGGCAACCTTGATTCCAGCTTGTGTTTCTTCCAGTCTAGCGTTTCTCATGATGTATTCTGCATATAAGTTAAATAAGCAGGGTGACAATATACAGCCTTGACGTACTCCTTTTCCTATTTGGAACCAGCCTGTTGTTCCATGTCCAGTTGTAACTGTTGCTTACTGCCCTGCATACAGATTTCTCAAGAGGCAGGTCAGGTGGTCTGGTATTCCCATCTCTTTCAGAATTTTCCACAGTTGATTGTGATCCACACAGTCAAAGGCTTTGGCATAGTCAATAAAGCAGAAATAGATATTTTTCTGGAACTCTCTTGCTTTTTCCCTGATCCAGCGAATGCTGGTAATTTGATCTCTGGTTCCTCTGCGATTTCTAAAACCAGCTTGAATATCAGGGAATTCATGGTTCACATATTGCTGAAGTCTGGCTTGGAGAATTTTGAGCATTACTTTACTGGCATGTGATGAGATGAGTGCAATTGTGTGGTAGTTTGAGCATTCTTTGGCATTGCCTTTCTTTGGGATTGGAATGAAAACTGACCTTTTTCAGTCCTGTGGCCACTGTTGAGTTTTCCAAATTTGCTGGCATATTGAGTGCAGCACTTTCACAGCATCATCTTTCAGGATTTGAAGCAGCTCAACTGGAATTCCATCACCTCCACTAGCTTTGTTTGTAGTGATGCCCTCCAAGGCCCACTTGACTTAACATTCCAGGATGTCTTGCTCTAGATGAGTGATCACACCATCGTGAGTATCTGGGTCATGAAGATCCTTTTTGTACAGTTCTTCCGTGTATTCCTGCCATCTCTTCTTAATATCTTCTGCTTCTGTTAGGTCCAGACCATTTCTGTCCTTTATCGAGCCCATCTTTGCATGAAATGTTCCCTTGCTATCTCTAATTTTCTTGAAGAGATCTCTAGTCTTTCCCATTCTGTTCTTTNGGCATATTGAGTGCAGCACTTTTACAGCATCATCTTTCAGGATTTGAAATAGCTCAACTGGAATTCCATCACCTCCACTAGCTTTGTTCATAGTGATGCTTTCTAAGGCCCACTTGACTTCACATTCCAAGATGTCTGGCTCTAGATTAGTCATCACATCATCATGATTATCTGGGTCATGCAGATCTTTTTTGTACAGTTCTTCTGTGTATTCTTGCCACCTCTTCTTAATATCTTCTGCTTCTGTTAGATCCATACCATTTCTGTCCTTTATCGAGCCCATCTTTGCATGAAATGTTCCCTTGGTATCTCTGATTTTCTTGAAGAGATCTCTAGTCTTTCCCATTCTGTTCTTTTCCTCTATTTCTTTGCATTGATCGCTGAAGAAGGCTTTCTTATCTCTTGTTGCTATTCTTTGGAACTCTGCATTCAGATGCTTATATCTTTCCTTTTCTCCTTTGCTTTTTGCCTCTCTTCTTTTCACAGCTATTTGTAAGGCCTCTTCAGACAGCCATTTTGCCTTTTTGCATTTCTTTTCCATGGGGATGGTCTTGATCTCTGTCTCCTGTACAAAGTCATGAACGTCATTCCGTAGTTCATCAGGCACTCTGTCTATCAGATCTAGGCCCTTAAATCTATTTCTCACTTCCACTGTATAATTATAAGGGATTTGATTTAGGTCATACCTGAATGGTCTAGTGGTTTTCCCTACTTTCTTCAATTTAAGTCTGAATTTGGCAATAAGGAGCTCATGATCTGAGCCACAGTCAGCTCCTGGTCTTATTTTTGCTGACTGTATAGAGCTTCTCTATCTTTGGCTGCAAAGAATATAATCAATCTGATTTCGGTGTTGGCCATCACAGTGAGCTATATAAATTTAAATATAAACAGATTAAATTCTTACATAAAGTTAAACATTTATTTCCTAAGTTACACTCGTTATATTTCAAGTGTTCAATAGCCCCATGTGGCTCGGGGCTATCATACTGGATAGTGCAGATATTGCTACCAAAGCAGAAAGTCCTATTGGACAGTGCAGTTTTTAGAGTTTTCTTCTTTCTTTTTTTCTAATTTCTTTGTCTGATTTGGTATACTATGATGGTTGCCCAATGCATGAGTTGAAAAGTCTTTCTTTCTGTCATATTTCCCAGAAGAACCTGTGTAAACCTGTTTGTAGAAGAACTGTGGTCTATCCTGGGGGATGTTCCATGTGTACTTAAAATGCATACTCTGTTGTTGGGTAGAATGTTTTATGAATGTCAAATTAGGTCAGGTTGTTGATAGTCTTGTCCAAGACTACTACATCCATACTTGATTTCTTCCTGCTTTTCCTATCAAGTAGCTCTGAGACATGAATTTGAGCAAACTCTGGGAGGCAGTGGAGGACAGACAGCCTGGCTTGCTACAGTCCATAGGGTCTCAAAGAGTGGGACATGACTTAGTGTCTGAACAACAACAATGGAAGCATCATGTGTATTTTTGCATTTATCCATTTCTCCCTTCAGACTTATCAGTTTTTCCTTCAGATATTTAGAAACTCTTGTTATTTGTGTATACATTTAGGATCCTTGTACAATGGTAAACAGATCCCTCTGGTGTTATATGAGTTGTTTCATGCCCCTGCCTCAGGGGCAGAAGATACTTTTGCCTTTTTTCCTGCTGCAGTGGGTCTCTACCCTTGGCCTTGGATTTGTTGCTCTGCTTCCATCATCTTGTGGAGAAGGAAATGGCAACCCATTCCAGTACTTTTGCCTAGAAAATTCCATGGATGGAGGAGCCCGGTGGGCTACAGTCCATGGGGAAGAGTCGGCCATGACTGAGCGACTTCACTTTCACTTTCCATCATCTTGAGGATTTTTTTCTTAAATGTTTGTTTGGCCACAATGGGTCTTAGTTGCAGCACCCAGGATATTTCGTTATGGCACATGGGCTTTTCTGTAGCTGTGGCACTCCAGTTCAGTAGTAGCAGCATGGGCTTAGTTGCCTGGAGACTGGTAGGATCTTAGTTCCCCTAAGTAAGTAAATAAGTGAGGTCGCTCAGTCGTGTCCCACTCTTTGTGACCACCAGGCTTCTCTGTCCATGGGATTCTCCAGGCAAGAATACTAGAGTGGGTTGCCATTTCCTTCTGCAGGGGATCTTCCCAAACCAGGGATAAAACCCACACTGGAAGGCAGATTCTTAACCAGTGGACCACCAGAGAAGTCCTCATCTTGAGGTTTGCACTCTGTTGGGCAGAAGGATCTCAGTGAAGGCTTTCGCATTTACTCTAGCAGCACAATAGAGCTATACCATCAAGGAAGACCTTTTCAGTATCTCACCCTTTATTTGATCTTTCTCTCAAGCACCCTCTAATGGGCAATGGAGAAGAGCTTGCGGATGTGTACAAGCTCCCCTCATGGCTGTGACTCTCAGGGATTCAATAATCATATGGTAGCCCCACAGGACTGGAAAAGGTCAGTTTTCATTCCAATCCCAAGGAAAGGCAATCCCAAAGAATGCTCAAACTACTGCACAATTGCACTCATCTCACACACTAGCAAAGTAATGCTCAAAATTCTTCAAGCAAGACTTCAACAGTACATGAACCAAGAACTCCAGATATTCAAGCTGGATTTAGAAAAGGCAGAGGAACCAGAGATCAAATTGCCAACATCCATTGGATCATTGAAAAAGCAAGCGAGTTCCAGAAAAACATCTACTTCTGCTTTATTGACTTTGCCAAAGCCTTTGACTGTGTGGACCACAACAAACTGTGGAAAATTCTGAAAGAGATGGGAATATCAGACCACCTGACCTGCCTCCTGAAAAATCTGTATGCAGGTCAAGAAGCAACAGTTAGAACCGAACGTGGAACAACAGACTGGTTCCAAACTGGGAGAGGAGTATGTCAAGGCTGTATATTGTCACCTTACTTATTTAACTTCTATGCAGAGTACATCATGTGAAGTGCCAGGCTGGATGAAGCACAAGGTAGAATCAAGATTGCAGGGGGAAATACCAATAATCTCAGATATGCAGATGACACCACCCTTACAGCAGAAAGTGGAAGAGGAACTGAAGAGCCTCCTGATAAAAATTAAAGAGGAGAGTGAAAAAGCTGGCTTAAAACTCAACATTCAGAAAACAAAGATCATGGCATCTTGTCCCATCACTTCATAACAGATAGATAGGAAAACAATGAAAACAGTGATATATTTATTTTCTTGGGCTCCAAAATCACTGCAGATAGTGAATGCAGCTATGAAATGAAAAGACACGTGCTCCTTGGAAGAAAAGCTATGACCAACCTAGACAGCATATTGAAAAGCAGAGACATTACTTTGCCAACAAAGGTGCATTTAGTCAAAGCTATGGTTTTTCCAGTAGTCGTGTATGAATGTGAGGGTTGGACCATAACACTGAGTGCCGAAGAATTGATGCTTTTGAACTGTGGTGTTGGAGAAGACTCTTGGAGAGTCCCTTGGACAGTACGGAGATCAAACCAGTCAATCCTAAAGGAAATCAGTCCTGAATATTCACTGGAAGGACTGATGCTGAAGCTGAACCTCCAATACTTTGGCCACCTGATGAGAAGAGCCGACTCATTGGAAAAGACCCTGATGCTGGGAAAGATTGAGGTGGAGAGGGGGACAACAGAGGATTAGATGGTTGGATGGCATCACCGACTTGATGGACATGAGTTTGAGTAACCTCTGGGTGTTGGTGAAGCCTGGTGTGGTGCAGTCCATGGGGTTGCAAAGAGTTGGACATGATTTAGTGACTGAACTGAACTGAGCCCACACTTGGCCTCCAGAAAATTAAAAAAAAAAATATCTAGTTCATCTTACTCGCATGCCTGGTGTCTCTGCATTCCATACTTTGCACAGATGATCCTTGGAGGTGCCTTTCTATAAAGTTCAAGCTACTTGCTTCCCTGTGACCTCAACTTTTAGATGCGTTGAAGAAACATCATGGTTTTGAAGTTTTTCCTGCCTTTTTCTTGTTGTTAGGATGGGAGTGAAGCCCCTTCCAGCTTTCTACATCCTAGAGAAGTCTATATGGTTGATAATTAAAAGAAAATTTTTTTTTCTACAGGTGTGCTTGCAAACTTCCAATGTAGAAGAGGTCATCTCAGCATTATATGAAAAGTAAAGTTACTTTAATTAAAAAAGGAAAGGATTTTAGTGTGGTGATGAATGCTAGGAAGGACTGATTGGTGCCCTTAAATGCTGCATAACTTAAAAACAGTAATTTGAAAGCCAGGTTTTATCCCAGGACAAAATTTTAGAGGTAACTTAATAATCCATAAAGCAGACTTATTCAAAAAGTGCTGATATCTTCCCCTGGCATGCAATTTTGCTATAATCCTATAGCTCTTGCAAAAGGCATTGTTCTACTAGGTGGTATCTGTCTGTCCTTTGCATGGCAAATCCTCAGGTATAAATTTTTACATAGTACACCCCCTTTCAGTAATTGAACCTCATGTTCAGAGTGCTCTACTTTCGAAGGGTATAGAGATCACAGGGAAAGAGGATTAATACTTAGGCAAGGCTTAGAAAGAGGGAGAACACAGGAGTTACAGAGAGGAATGGATTGCTTAATAAGGATTTAAAAGGAAAGCTTTTACTTTATTCAGAATTGTTAACTTGAGTCAGGACCATGAAGCAGAGGCAGTGTTTCTAGGAAAGGGTTTGTGTTTCTGAGACTTCAGATCCATCCAGGTCCCCATCATGGCACCACTGCCATTGACTAGTGAATTTAATTTTTCTTAAAGAGTGCTGGCTCTGGGAAAGTCCAGTGGGGTACACCAGAAGGAGTATTCAGGAAGTCTGCAGGGGTGCAGTCCCATCACAGGCTATGAATGGTGTCCCTGAGATGATACTTGGTTTAGACACATATATATTTTTTTGGATTTTTAAAAATTTAATTTTCAATTAATTTTTATTGAAGTATAGTTGCTTTACAGTGTTGTATTAGTTTCTTTGTGCTGTGCTGTGCTTAGTCACTCAGTCATGTCTGACTCTTTGTGTCCCCGTGGACTACAGCCCACCAGGCTCCTCTGTCCATGGAATTCTCCAGGCAAGAATACTGGAGTGGATTGCCATTCCCTTCTCCAGGGGATCTTCCTGACCCAGGGATAGAACCCAGGTCTCCTGCACTGCAGGCAGATTCTTTGCCATCTGAGCCACCAGGGAAGCCTGTGTTAGTTTCTACTGTATGGTAAAATGAATCTCCCATACATATACATAAATCCCCTCCCTTTGGGGCTTCTTTCCCATTCAGGTCACCCCAATGTATTATTGAGTTCCCTATACTATACAATAAGTATACACTATTGATACTATATATATAACAGATAGGGCTTCCTTGGTAGCTCAGCTGGTAAAGAATCTACCTGCAATGCAGGAGACCCTGGTTCAGTTCCTGGGTCAGGAAGACATGCTGGAGAAGGGATAGACTACCCACTGTAGTATTCTTGGACTTCCCTGGTGGTTCAGAGAGTAAAGAATCTGCCTGCAATGCGTAAGACCTGGGTTTGATCCTTGGGTTGGGAAGATTCCCCTGGAAAAGGGAATGGCTATCCACTCCAGTATTCTGGCCTGAATATTGGACAGAGGAGCCTGGCGGGCTACAGTCCTTGGGGTAGATAACTAATCAAATCTATATTTTAATGGTGGTTTTCTTCTGAGTGACCTTGGGTAAAGTCACTTCACCTCTCTGATTCTCAGTTTACTCATCGGTGACAAGGAGCTGATAATCCTTATGTCTTAGTGTTACTTGGTGGATGAAGTGATAAAATCTGTAGCACACCTGCTACAAGGCCTGACACTCAGGAAATGCTCAGTCAGTATAAGTCCACCTCTCCTTGTCCCCTTTTTGGGAGCCGTGAAAAGAAGGGGATGCAAACTTGTCCTCTGACAAGCCCTGGCCCCCAGGATCTTGGCTTTACAAAATACACAATTTTACATTTGTACCTTTAGGAACCTGGAGGCATCTTTTCTGAATGGGTTGAGGTTTGCACTTGTGCCCTATGGTGACTTAGTTGTATGGATACCATTATATAAAATATTAATAATTGTTTTCATTCTGCAATTTGGAAATCAGAGCAATTGTCCCTTTGGCTCACTGTTGGACTGAATCTATCCCTTGGTGAGATGTGTATAACTGGGGTCAGAGATTGCCAAGGGCTTGGGTCTTCTGCATGAAAGTTGATTAAATTAGCTAAGACTGTCTGGGTCAAACTGATCTAGGTTTGAATCATGGCTTTGCCAATTCTTAGCAGCAGAATCCAAAGCAAATTCCTATTCCTCTCTGTCTTAATGTTCTTGATGACAAACTGGGAGAGGGATGCAATGTCTACTTCTTAGGTTGAGATAATCAATGAGGTCAGGCATATCACACACTCACAAATGTTATATAAACAATTTATTGCCTGTTTACCATTTACCATGCTTAGCAGTGGGTTAAGCACTTTATGGGGTTTCCCTGGTGGCTCAGATGGTAAAGAATGCTTGCAATGCGGGAGACCCAGCTCAGTCCCTGAGTCAGGAAGATCCCTTGGAGAAGGGAATGGCTACCAACTCCAGTATTCTTGCCTGGAAAATCTCATGGACAGAGGAGCCTGTCACTTTATATGTGGATTATATAGTTTAGTGCCCATTACAACTGTGTAAGGTAGATGATATTAGTATTCCTATTTTAAGAGGAGGAGGCTGAGGTAAGTTACTCAGTCAAGATGTGGTGGTGATGGGTTGTGAACCCACGTCTATACTCTTAACCCCATTACTGTGCTCCCTTCCATGTTCTTTGGCTTCTGCTTCTCCCCAGACCACTGTGGAATTTAGAAATAAGTTCTGATATTTGGTGACATATTAGTAGATGGCATGCCTAATATTGCCTTCTGAAAAGAGGCTTTGGAGCATTGCAGCTACTCTCAGACTAGTGAAAGTAGCAGAAGGTATTTCGGGGGACAACCTCCTGATATGGTAAGCTTTCATTCCCTGGTCTATCAGGCATTTGAAGCCTTAGGTTGGCAAGTTCTCTGTATGGGCAGGGCAAAGACTCTGAGGGCTAAACAGACTGGGCAGACAACAGTGTCATGCTTCCCACAGGCCAAGGGAAAGAGTGACTTTTTTAGGGGAGCAGAATCACCAGAAGGAACTCTGTCTGAAGACTTACCTCTTTAAAAACATTTCTGAAGTTTATTTTTCTTTAGATCAATTTTATTAAATGGAGGGGGTGTTCCCTACTTGGTAAAATAACATTGTGCACTGAATCAGAAGCTTCTGCACTGGCAGATAGTCTACAAAGGAGAGATGACATTTGGTCCTGATTTTTCTTACCATTTTCCATCAGGTCCCAGTTAACACACAGCTAGTTCTGTGAAGTGCAGTGACAAACTAACCTCCTTTGAAGGTTCCTTCACCCTCCAAAGGACTGTCTCCTAAGGAAGGTACCTTGAGAATAGTTTCTCTGTATAGGAATGATTCTAGGAGTTGTAACTTATGAATGCATTTTTGAGGGTCTCCACATTTTCTCCAAAACTATGTTAATGAACTAGAATATTTCATTTCAATGTGCTGGGCATTGAATACAGTGATAGCATCTGATCCACAGTTAGAAAAGCAGTCTTTTCTGATACAGAATCATTTATAGTCTTTCCTAAGTCTCATTTAGACCTGTGTTACACAGCCAGGTTAATGATACAGAGGTAACATCAGAAGTCTCTACATGAAATTCCTTTCTTTGTAAAAAAAAAAAAAACAAAAAACCCCCAAACTGAGTTGATGACCAAAGCTTTAACTGTCTTAAATAATTGATCCACCATACAAAGAAATGTCATAGAAGCTTCTCAGAGAAGTGAGCCTCCCAGGAGAAAGCATTAAACTCTTACTGTTTTTCCTCAGTATACACTCCTGACTCTCACAGACTATTGTTGATAGTTGAGCAGAAACAATAAAATTGTTTGTAGTCCTCTCAAATGCATAGCCATAAACACAATGATCACTATTTATTTCATATACATTTTAGTCTAGCTATCTATGTACATCCTCTGGAATATTTGTATCTCTGAAAAAATAGATATAATTTACTCCACTTTGTAAATTAGGAAAAGGAGGCTAAAGTAAGGAGGGTTAAGTACCTTGCTTAATATCATGTAGCTAGTATGTTGTGGAACCAGATTCAGACTTAGTCTGAATTACTTCAAGGCTTCTACCCATTCTATTACTTTGTAGCCACTAGAGGGTATCATGAAGGAAAAGATTCAGTTCTTTTCTTTTTATCTTGGAGAAGGCAATGGCACCCCACTCCAGCTAAAGAGTTAAGACATAACCATCACAATAAAAGGCTGAGAACTTATTTTGTGTCAGGGATTCTGCTGAACTTTCTGTAGAGAATTTCTCATTTAATTATCTCAGCAACCCCATGAAGTACATAGTACTATTGTTCCAAATTGACAAATGATGGCAAATAGCTTCCTTTATATGGTGGATTGGATCTGAGCTTCAAAGACAAGCAGTCTGACTCCAGAGTCTATTCTTTAAACTACCATCGCTCCCCAGGACTGTTGATCTGGGACACAGATAGTTCAGAAGACAATTTAGTTGAAGTCAGGCTAAGTGAGGGTTCAACGGTAACTGCAGTTAGGTAGCTGAGGGGTCAAGACGATGATAGGGGTAAGTTGTCCATGGAAGTAGACCTTTCAGAACCATGGACAGCCACCTAGAAAGGAGGTTATAGTTTGCTAAGTCAGGTAAAGCCGTTATCTTCAAACAAGGTTAATGTCTCCTATCCACTATTTTTATTATTAATTGACCTTCACTCACTTGTTGCTTGGCTCAGCGTCTCAGAATTCATGGAATCATTCTCAACATCCTCAAGGACTCTTGATGTCTATATTGATGTCCACTGTTGTAAAGAACATATGGCAGGGTGGTGGAGGAGGAGGAGTAGTGATAAGTATACGGGAATGGGAGAATTCTCAGCCCTCTTAATCCATTGGTTTGTCCTCTAACCATCCATTTTCCTTTAATTCAGGATAATATTAAAACTAAAGCCAGGGTCCTGACAGTAAATGTGAACAGTTTAAAGGAGTTGAGTTGCAGAATACAGGCAATGTCACAAGAAAGTTCATGATTAATTGCTGACTGGAAGGTACAGTCAAATGCCACTGGAGGGTGAAATCATTCTAAGCTGCAGTGATCTCAGGAGACAATGGAGGGATGTATTTGTCTGAGTGTAGATAAGGAGGGGCTATTTCAGAAAAAGGTAAAGAGCACAGAAAAAAAGTACAGACATAGGGAGCTATAAAATGCCTAGTGGGGAATAAACAGGCTGGCTTTTTTTCCGCCCTGGAGACTCATATTCATGAATGACCAGACTTGAGTCTTAATTGTATGTATGCACACAAAATATGAGCAGAATGAAAAAGCATCAGATATGCTTTCAAGCTGCTGGGTGCTGGTGTGGATACAGAAGAGCTCATGCACCTCTTTAGCCAGACAGCTCTATTAGTCCTGGATTTCTGCTATAATTATAAAGCATCATTAGAGACAAGCTGTGCTGTAGCATTTCTCCCCAAGCATCCAGGGGACCCAGAAAAGCTGGATTGTCATTTGCAGGAGACAAATGACAGTGATCCCCTGAGATGTAATGTGCAGAAAAAATGCAATCCTATTATGAGACTGTCATTGTAAAGGTTTCTTCTGTTCCCAGCTCAGACAGAGGAGGGAGACAGGGTACCATGTTAACAAGAGGAAAGAGATCTAACCAGAGTACAGAAAGATCCTTGCCATTTCAGAAAAACAATTCTTTGGGACTGAGTAAAATTAAATGCTTCAGGGAAAAAATATGTTTTGATGTATAAGAGAAAGAATTCGGCTTAACAGCTAAGTTTCTCTTCTGATGGACCTGAAAAGCCTTGGTGATGAAATTTAATTTCCACTTTCTTTGAAGAGATCAGAAACTCCATTGTGTGGTGAAGAGTGTTCCCAAGTGGAATTGGGTCCATTTTTAAGAGATCCATTAGTTAGTAAGATACATTGTCTTTAATTTTAAGGAAGAAAAAGAAGATCATGTTTTACTTGGCTTTCTGTGTTGTGTGATGGGAGAGAGACGATCATGTTCATTCTCAAACCACTGGGAAATGTGTGTAAGTATATTTGTGCACATGGAGATGTAAACTTTGACACCTAGTGTGGTGAATATTAACATATCCATCCTTTACCAAGAGGTCATCTGGATTATTTCATGCCTGATGCCTTCTACCCAGTGAAGTGCCAGCAAGGTATATAGGGAAGGACAGGAGCTTTGGCGTTGGAGAGGTTCAAATTCCAGCTCACCCACTTTCTAACAGTGGGTCTTTGGCAAGTTAACTTTTCTGAGCCTCATTTTCCTCATCTGTGCCATGGGGTTACTTATTCTCTGGGTGAAACATTTGGGATAGTGCCTGATGTATATGAAGTGCTCAAGATCTATCCATGACACGTTCCACATCACAATCAAAAGCATGTATTTTGTTGCTTCCTTTGTGAGGCGGTGGGCTCTTCTTTTTGTCTTCCAGTAACTTTCCCCTCCTCTTCACTACTTAACACTCTTCTGATTTTCCTTTGAAATAAAACCACCTATTCTGGCATCTCAGTCCGTGTGGCTTGGGTAGAGAGCTTTCTTTACTGCGGAGGTAGATACGCCTTCTGTAGTCATGGTTTTCCTTGTTCCTGCCCATCCCAATTGGTTCAGCGATGGACACGTGACCCAATATGGGCCAATGAGACTTGATTTCAGCACTTTATGGATCTTTCTGGAAGGAGAAACTCTGTTCTTCTGGTGGTTAAGAATGTATCAGATGGTTGCTCAAAAAGTTATACATAGAATGACAACATGACTCATCAATTCTATTCCCAGAAAAATACCAGAAACAATTAAAACCAGGTGTTCAAACAAAAGCTTATATATGAATTTCATAACAGCTTTATTCATAATAGTGCAAAGGGGAAAACAACTCAAATGTCCATCAACAGATGAATGAATAAATAAAATGAAAAAAAAATAAAATGGATTAAAATTCCATATAATGGAATATTGTTCAACCACATAAAGGAAGAAGTACCAAGGCATGCTACACCATGGTTGAACCTTGAAAACATTAGTTAGTGACAGCTTTGTAGGCACCCACCACCTGCTGAGAGAAAAAGGCTGATAACACTCTTACCGCAAATGGAAGGAGAGTGTTTTCAGGGCCAGACAGATCCATTCTCCCCACAGAAAGGAAGGTGACATGCTCTTTGAATCCTAGGCTCCATTTTTCTATTTTCATGAGCTTATTGAATAAGACCAGCTCAAATGCTGCTTTTTCCAGGAGGAATTCAAAGTTGAACGTAGTCACTCACTGTCATAGGGTGAAATATTTTGTAAATATCTGTTTCCCACAAAGATTAGGGAGCTCTTGAGAGGAGCAACCATGTCTTATTCTTGTTTGTATCCCTCACCTGTAATGCCTACTATGGTGCCTGATACTAGTGTTTTCTCAATGAACACTGACTTTGAAGAGAACATTGGTCATAATTGTGTGTGAGTAACACATAAGTGAGTTTAGATCTAGTTTTGTTGAATATTTAGCATGATTCCTTAAAGTATGGTTTTTATTGTATAATCTGTAGCCATATGCGTGTCTACCTATAACCTACACCTATATCTACTTGACACCTGTATCGTCACCTTCATCTATACCAATACCTGTGTCTACATCGATGTCTGAGTAATACTACCTGAGAGAAACTGAAACTCTGCCCCGTCTATGAAACCCACTATATGTTGAACCATCCCCCAAGAAAAAGAAATGCAAAAAATCAAAATGGCTCTCTGAAGAGGCCTTACTAATAGTTATGAAAAGAAAAGAAGCAAAAAGGAAAGGAGATAAGGAATGACATACCCATTTGAATGCAGAGTTCCAAAGAATAGCAACAAGAGATAAGAAAGACTTCCTCAGCGATTGGTGCAAAGAAATAGAGGAAAACAACAGAATGGGAAAGACTAGAGATCTCTTCAAGAAAATTAGAGATACCAAGGGAATATTTCATGCAAAGATGGGCTCAATAAAGGACAGAAATGGGATGGACCTAACAAGCAGAAGATATTAAGAAGAGGTGGCAAGAATACACAGAAGAACTGTACAAAAAAGATCTTCACGACCCAGATAATCATGATGGTGTGATCACTCACCTAGAGCCAGACATCCTGGAATATGAAGTCAAGTGGGCCTTAGGAAGCATCACTATAACAAAGCTTTTGGAGGTGATGGAACTCCAGTTGAGCTATTTCAAATCCTAGAAGATGATGCTGTGAAAGTGCTGCACTCAATATGCCAGCAAATTTGGAAAACTCAGCAGTGGCCACAGGACTGGAAAAGATCAGTTTTCATTCCAATTCCAACAAAAGGCAATGCCAAAGAATGCTCAAACTACCGCACAATTGCACTCATCTCACACTCTAGTAAAGTAATGCTCAAAATTCTCCAAGCCAGGCTTCAGCAATACATGAACCATGAACTTCTCAATGTTCAAGCTGGTTTAAGAAAAGGCAGAGGAACCAGAAATCAAATTACCAACAATTACTGGACCATGGAAAAAGCAAGAGAGCTCCAGAAAAACATCTTTCTGCTTTATTGACTATGCCAAAGCCTTTGACTGTGTAGATCACAATAAACTGGAAAATTCTGAGAGAGATGGGAATACCAGACCACCTGACCTGCCTCTTGAGAAACCTGTATTCATGTCAGGAAGCAACAGTTAGAACTGGACATGGAACAACAGACTGGTTCCAAATTGGGACAGGAGTGCGTCAAGGCTGTATATTGTCACTCTGCTTATTTAACTTATATGCAGAGTACATCATGAGAAATGCTGGGCTGAAAGAAACACAAGCTGGAATCAAGATTGCCAGGAGAAATATCAATAACCTGAGATATGCAGATGACACCACCCTTATGGCAGAAAGTGAAGAGGAACTAAAGAGCCTCTTGATGAAAGTGAAAGAGGAGAGTGAAAAAGTTGGCTTAAAGCTCAACATTCAGAAAATGAATATCATGGCATCTGGTCCCATCACTTCATGGCAAATAGATGGGGGAAACAGTGGATACAGTGTCAG
Organism: Aepyceros melampus; assembly: GCA_006408695.1. Lineage (NCBI taxonomy): Eukaryota > Metazoa > Chordata > Mammalia > Artiodactyla > Bovidae > Aepyceros > Aepyceros melampus. Next base: position 71,810 of record SJXQ01008523.1, on the reverse strand, counting down.
ACTTTATTTTTTGGGGCTCCAAAATCACTGCAGGGGTGACTGCAGCCATGAAATTAAAAGATGCTTACTCCTTGGAAGGAAAGTTATGACAAACCTAGATAGCATATTGAAAAGCAGAGACATTACTTTGCCAACAAAGGTCCATCTAGTGAAGGCTATGGTTTTTCCAGTAGTCATGTATGGATGTGAGAGTTGGACTGTGAAGAAAGCTGAGCGCTGAAGAATTGATGCTTTTGAACTGTGGTGTTGGAGAAGCCTCTTGAGAGTCCCTTGAACTGCAAGGAGATCCAACCAGTCCATCCTAAAGGGGATCAATCCTGGGTGTTCATTGGAAGGACTGATGTTGAAGCTGAACCTTTAATACTTTGGCCACCTGATGCAAAGAGCTTTTTATTGGGAAAGACCCTGATTTTGGGAAAGATTGAAGGCAGGAGAAGGGGATGACAGAGGATGAGATGAATGGATAGCATCACTGACTCAATGGACATGAGTTTGGGTAAACTCTGGGAGTTGGTGATGGACAGGGAGGCCTGGTGTGCTGCAGTCATGAGGTCACAAAGAGTCAGACACAACTGAGCAACTGAACTGAACTGATACAATTGAACTTGGTATAAATCACTGAACATACTCTTCTACGTATCCTAGAGGTCACTGAACTATTGTATTACCTTCTGCAGTGGGACCTCCATCCCTGTCTTTAACTCAATGATAATCCTAACGATGAAGACAGTAACAGTTGCCAGTTATTGAGTATTTGCTTTGAGCTTGCATTGCTGTCACCCACATCATTTTATTCTGTCAACACAGCAGTCATTTATTTGAGCCATGTTCTGTGATTATCCTCATTCTACTGATACATGGAGGCTGAGGGAGGCTCAGCCACTTGCCTAAGGTCACATAATGCATTTGAGGGAAGAATGAAGGTTTCAACCTGTTTGACCTCCAATCCCACCTTCCTGAGCAGCACAACTGCCAAATGGGAAATTCTGCCCTTGTTGGCTAATTCCCTTTCGCTCCCACTTCCTGCCTGTTACCACCTCCCTCTGAGAGCTGAAGGTCTAAGAACTAACATCGGAGGAGTCTGTATGCTGCTGGTGTGCCCTCTCTTTTTGTGTCTCTCCAGTTTTGGAGAAGGCAGTGCCACTCCACTCTTGCCTGGAAAATCCCATGGATGGAGGAGACTGGTGGGCTGCAGTCCATGGGGTCGCTAAGAGTCAGACACAACTGAGCTACTTCACTTTCACTTTTCACTTTCATGCATTGGAGAAGGAAATGGCAACCCACTCCAGTGTTCTTGCCTGGAGAATCCAAGGGACAGTGGAGCCTGATGGGCTGCCATCTATGGGGTCACACAGAGTCGGACACGACTGAAGAGACTTAGCAGCAGCAGCAGTTTCCTGGAAGGGGCTCAGTTTGGGGCAGTTCTGATTTGGTAACTTCATGAACCCCCCAGGTGGTGGGAGTGGTCTTGTTCTTGTCCCTGTCATTACCCATTATGTCTAGAGATGTGCCTGCATTATAATATGGATAATCACTTAGGAAATGACATAGATACTACAAAACCTTCAGGATATGTTGCCAGATACCAGCGTCTTTCATCGTCTTGATCACAGTTTCAAATACATAAGCCCATTTTCCTTCCTAATTTCCAGAAATCAGGCTCAGGGAGACCCTGTCCTCACATTTCTGAGCCCTTTGGTGGGAGAAGAACTGAAGGAGGCACCTGGGCCACCCTGGGCTTATTTGGCCTCAAATCCATCCGTTGTCCTCCCCCTGCACACCATGGTTCCCAGACTCCCATGTCAGCAGAGTTACAGCTGAGTTTGGCCAATGGGAGGTGGTGATGGGAGACAGGCAGGCACGAGGAAGGGATAAGCCTTGTTTTGGGTTGGCCAAAATTGTTGTTTGGATTTCCCATAAGGTGGTACAGAAAAACCGGAATGAACAAACTGGCAAACTCAATATTTCTCACTCCCTTTGCCTTGCATGGCATCTCTGCAGCAGCAGTGTCTCCTCTGTGGCCCCAGATCCTTTGGGACAGAACTCTTTTGTCCTGGACTTCAGTGACATCTGATCTCCTTGGTGCCTCATCCTCGGAGTTGTAGTACATTCCTGCTGTGTATTCATCCTTGGCAGGACCAAGACTAGGATGAAACAAGTGAGGTGGAGTCATGCAAATATGGGGTCAGATTCTGTTTTTATGTAAAATTTTGATATTTGCTTTAGCATAGATTTTTTTCTATATCAATCTAGACTTTTAAAAAATTAAAAAAAATTATTGGAATATTATTGCATTACAAGGTTGTGTTAGTTTCTGCTGTACAATAAAATGAATCAGTCATATTCATACAGATATCCCCTCCCACTTGGACCTTCTTCCCACCACACTCCACCTCCTCACCCCACCCCTCTGGGTCATCACAGAACCTCAAGCTCAGCTTCCTGTGCTTCATAGCAGCTTCCCACTAGCTATTTATTTTACATATGGTAATGTATGCTGCTGCTGCTAAGTCACTTCAGTCGTGTCCGACTCTGTGCGACCCCAGAGATAGCAGCCCACCAGGCTCCCCTGTCCCTGGGATTCTCCAGGCAAAAACACTGGAGTGGGTTGCCATTTCCTTCTCCAATGCATGAAAGAGAAAAGTGAAAGTGAAGTCGCTCAGTTGTGTCCGACTCTTAGTGACCCCATGGACTGCAGCCTTCCAGGCTCCTCCGTCCATGGGAGTTTCCAGGCAAGAGTACTGGAGTGGGGTGCCATAGTGTATATGTCAACTCTAATCTCCGAATTCACTTCCCCCTCGCCGTCCCTGCCCATGGGGCCACATGTCTGTTCTCTGTGTCTACCTCTCTATCCTGTCTTGGAGATAGGTTCGTCTGTGCCATATTTCTAGATTCCACATGTATGTGTTAATATCCTTGACTTATGATGGAGTTATATCCAGATAAATCCATCATAAGTTGAAAACACTGTACGTTGAAAATGCATTTAATATACTTGACCTGCTTAGCATCTTAGCTGAGCCTAACCTACCTTAAATGAGTTCAGGACATTTCCATTAGCCTATAGGGGAGCAAAATCACTTAACACAAAGCTTATTTTTAACACAGTGTTGGTTGTCTCTTGTCATTTATTGACTATGACACTGAAAGTGAAAAGCAGAAAGGTTGTCTGGGTGCAGAACAGTTGTAAGAGTGCCGGCGATTTACCTGGTGACCACATGACTAAGAGATGCTCTTGGCAGCTGCCCAGCACCATCAGAGGGCCACACTGCCTAGGGCCAGCCTGAGAAAAGATCAGAATCCAAAGTGTGACGTATGATTTCTACTGAATGCGTACCATTTTTCACACCATCGTAAAGTAAAAAAATTGAAGTCAAACTATTGTTAAGTCAGGACTTGCATTTCTCCTGTTCACTTGCTAAGTTGTGTCTGACTCTTTGCGAGATCACAGACGGTAGCACACCAGCCTCCTCTGTCCTTCACTATCTCCCAGGGTGTGCTTAAATTCATGTCCACTGAGTTGGTTAGATGGTTAGATGCTAACATCTCATCCTCTGCTGCTCCTTCTCCCTTTGCCTTCAATCTTTACTAGCATCAGGGTCTTTTCCAGTAAGTTGGTTTTTTGCATCAGGTGGCCAAAACACTGGAACTTCCGCTTCAGCGTTTGTCCTTCTGATGAATACTTGGGGTTGGTTTTCCTTAGGATTGGCTGTTTTGATCTTGCTGTCCAAGGGACTTTCAAGAGTCTTCTCCAGCATCACCATTCAGTGCTCAGCCTTCTTTTAAAATTTTTTAATTTATTTTTAATTGAAGGATAATTGTTTTACAGAATATTGTTTTCTTTCAGACATCAACAAGAATCAGCCATAGTTGCACCCATGGTCCAACTCTCACATCTGCCTATGATTACTGGAAAAACCATTGCTTTAAGTAGACAGACCTTTGTCAGCAAAGTGATGTCTCTGCTTTTTAATATGCTGTCTAGGTTTGTCAAGGAGCAAGCGTCTTAATTTCATTGCTGCAGTCACCATCTGCAGTGATTCTGATAGTTAGGACTATATGTATTAAAGTAGGATTTCCACATTGTTCCATTTGGAATCTTGGTTTTTGTTACCTGAACACTAACTCCCAGCCTTAAGTCCCTGCTATTTAAAATACTCAAGTGGTTTCTCTTCCCCAGCAAGACACTAATAGATTGCTTCACACTGGTTTTGACTTACGTGTCTCTGTGAGGTAGGGATTAGTATTATGTCCATTTTAAGTATGAGGAGAGATGCTCTGAAACCTTTGGCTACCTGCCAGTGTCAACTAAAGCTATGATGGGGCAGAAGCGGGTCTTGAACACAGGTCTGTGGGACTCCAGAATTCTCACTCTTAACCATGAAGCTCTGTGGTCTTATTATATATATTTTCAAAGGATTCAACTAAGAACAAAAATCCCTTTTGATCAGGAAGAAACCTTTTGATTGTGGAGAATGCTCTTGAAAGGGTCTCTGTCTGGGCTCTTTCAAACTGGAAATTTACATGCAGAGAAGACAAATGTGTGAGAACGGGTGATATTGGGATGAAGCCAGGCAGGTTTGTATTCTTCTCTGAGCTGATTTGTCTCAGTAAATCCCCAGAAAATATCACTCGTCTCATTTCCCTTCAATCCTTTTGTCTGAGTTTAAGTTGGAAACACTCTCCCCCCTCTTTCTTTGTAAGTTCTCTTGATTTTGGTTATGTAACCAGGCCAGGCAGTTGCCTTTGCTGAACAAAAGTCTCAAATGAATAGATATCAATGGTAATACCAGTAATTAACAGTTTCTCTCTGCAGCGCATGTCTGAAACTTCTTTTATTGATTTATTTTGACTTTCTTCCATATAGGACAATTTTTCAGCTCACACAAACATATGCTTATCTCCTTTCGGTTCTGACTATTCTGGGCCCTCCTTTTGGTTCCTCAGGACAGCTCAAGCAGTGGGGCAGATGAAATGGGGCTATGGGTCCTCAATGAACTATAACCTTGAAAGGTTAACAATGGATGGGGAAGAGGGAGAACCTCTTAATTTGGAGTTTGATCTCTGTGCTTTCTTTCTGATATAAGGAGAACTTGGAGTTTCATGGAGCTGTGTGTAGCGAGAGGACGGGGGGATGGGAGGAGCATCCAGGCGAAGATAGGAGTCAAAGAGGAGGAAAATAGAAGAGGAAGAACCAATTGCCAAGTTCCCCTGACTCAGGAGGCTCTGCTTCTCTGGGATCTAGCCCAGGGATCCTATTCTTTCCCCTCAATCCCCTCAATATTAAAAGGCCACTTTGTTTGATGACTAGGTATGTCAAAGTTACTGCTTTTCTCCTAGAATTGAGTTCTTTTATTAAGCTGAATGTAGAAAACTTAGATGACACAGAAGGAAAGGAAGTGGGGATGGGGAGAAAGCTAGTTTTACATATTTTCAAATATTTTGTGGTCCTTTATGCAGTTATGCTCCACCCCCACCCCAGCTCTCTCTCTCACATGCACCCACATGCATGTGATATCTTTGAGATGCCCCTGAACATACCTATAGGACATAAGAATATTGAATACGTGACCTGTTTTTCAAATTTGTGATGTATCATGAGCCCTTTTGTGTGTCAAGAATTATAGCTCTGTGTTGTCATTTTTCAAGCCTGAATAGTATGCCATTTACTGTTTTTCAGTCACTCAGTTGTGTCTGACTCTTGCGATCCTATGGACTACAGCAAGCCAGGCTTCCCTGTCCTTCACTGTCTCCCAGAGTTTGCTCAAACTCATGTTTATCTATCTGTCCATCTACCCATCTATCTATCTCCGATGGAATACTATTCAGCCTTGAACAATATAATGTATATTATATATATTTATTATATAATATGGGGCTTCCCTGGTGGCTCAGATGGTAAAGAATCTGCCTGCAATGTGGGAGACCTGGGTTCAATCCCTGGGTTTGGAAGATCCCCTGGAGGAAGGCATGGTGAACCACTCCAATATTCTTGCCTGGAGAATCCCCATGGACAGAGGAGCCTGGTGGGCTATAGTCCATGGAGTCTCAAACAGTTGGACATGAATGAGTGACTAAGCACATAATAAAATATAATATAAGTATTTTCCTTCCTGGCCTCTTTTACTTTCCTTATCTCCTTCCTTCCCTCCCTTCCTCTCTCCATTTTGCTGTACAGTCATTCTGAAACAAACAACCTTAATCTTTCTTTATGAATCTGAAATATTTGCTTAGAACAGATTCCTAAGTGTAGATTTTTGGGTCAAAAAGTGTGCCTTAAAAAAATAATTGGAGGATAATTGCTTCAAAGTGTTATGCTGGTTTGTGCTGTAAAACAGTGAGAATCAATCATAATTATCTATGAATATCCTCTCTGTCTTGAGCCTCCCTCTGCCTTCCTGTACGACCTTCCTAGGTCATCACACAGCACCAGGCTGGGCTCTCTGTGTTATATGGCAGCTCCTTCAGGTCATTTCAGTTCAGTTCAGTCACTCAGTCCTGTCCAACTCTTTGAGACTCCATGGACTACAGCCAGGATTCCCTGTCCATCACCAACTCCCAGAGCATGCTCAAACTCATGTCCATCGAGTTGGTGATGCCATCCAACCATCTCATCCTCTATTGTCCCTTTTCCTCCTGCCTTCAATCTTTCCCAGCATCAGAGTCTTTTCCAATGAGTCAGTCCTTTGCATCAAGTGACCAAAGTATTGGAGCTTCAGCTTTACCATCAGTCCTTCCAATGAATATTCAGGATGGATTTCCTTTAGGATTGACTGCTTGGATCTCCTTGCAGTCCAAGGGACTCTCAAGAGTCTTCTCCAACACCACAGTTCAAAAGCATCAGTTCTTCAGTACTCAGCTTTCTTTATAGTCCAACTCTCACATTCATACATGACTACTGGAAAAACCATAGCTTTGACTATATGGACCTTTGTTGGCAAAGTAATGTCTCTGCTTTTGAATATGCTGTCTAGGTTGGCCATAGCTTTTCTTCCAAGGAGTAAGCGTCTTTTAATTTCATGGCTGCAGTCACCATCTGCAGTGATTTTGGAGCCCCCCAAAATAAAAAGTCTCTCACTGTTTCTGTTATTTTCTCATCTATTTGCCATGAAGTGATGGGACCAGATGCCATGATCTTAGTTTTCTGAATGTTGAGTTTTAAGCCAACTTTTTCACTTTCCTCTTAAATTTCATCAAGAGCCTCGCCACTTTCTCGCATACGGGTGGTGTCATCTGTGTACCTGAGATTATTAATATTTCTCCTGGAAATCTTGATTCCAGCTTGTGCTTCATCCAGCTTGGCATTTTGCATGATGTACTCTGCATAGAAGCTAAGTAAGCAGAGTGACAATATACAGCCTTGAAGTACTCCTTTCCCAATTTGGAACCAGTCTGTTGTTCCATGCCTTCACTATTCTGTCCTTTGAGAAGAATGTACTGATGCATACAGGAAGTATGGCAGTTTTTAACCCTACAATTACATCATCCTGTAAGGCTTCTCTGGAGGTGTAGTATTTGCACTGATGACTCTAGGATGGTTATAAGTTAGCAAGGCAAAGAGGGGGTGGTGATGGCAAACATTGTGACAGAGGAACTCTCATGTGTAAGGAACACTTGGTAGGGAGTAAAGAACCTTCAAAGCGGCATATTGAGCACAAAGAATAAAAGGGGAGGGTATCTCATTTAGGATTCTGATGTTATAAGGAAGTGGCTCATGTGATTATGGAAACTGGAAAGTCCCCAGATTGTAGTCAGGAAGCTGGAAACCCAGGAGAGCCAATGTTTCATTATAAGTCTAAAGGCAGAGGAAAAAAAGAAAAGAAAAAACTGTAAGACCTATATCCTAGCTGAAGCCATTCAGGCAGGAAGTGTTTGATTTTATTTGTGGAAGAGTCAGCACTTTTGGGGGCTTCCCTGGTGGTTTGGATAGTAAAGAATCTGTTTGCAATGCAGGAGATTCAAGTTTGATTCTTAGGTCGGGAATATCCCCTGGAGAAGGAATTGCCTACCCACTGCAGTAGTCTTGCCTGGAGAATTCCTTGGACAGATGAGCCTGCTGGGCTACAGTCCATGGGGTCACAAAGAGTCAGACAGAAGTGAGCGTCTAACACTTTCACTTTCACTTTCTTCAGCCCTTTTGCTTTCTTGAGGCCTTCAACTGATTAGATGAGGCCCACTCACATCAGGGAGGGCAATCTGTTTTATTTAGTTACTAATTGAAAAATTAATTTTGTCCCTAAATACCTGTACAGACACATCCAGAATAATATTTGACTAAATGTCTGGGCATCCTGTGGCCCAGTCAGTTTGACCCCCAAAATTAAGCATTATAGGGAGAATATGAAAGGAGTTTCAAGAAGTGGGCAATAGGGGAGGGGATGCAGATGGAAGGAGACTTGGACCATACAGGGCCTTGTGGGCCACATAAGGGATTCTGGTTTTCATCATGAGAGATATCGGAAACTGTGTTGTTGCCTTGTGCTCAGTTGCTCAGTCACGTCTGATTCTGTATCCCCGTGGACTGCAGCCTGCCAGGATCCTCTGTACATGGGGTTTTCCAGGCAAGAATACCAGAGTGGGTTGCTGTTTCCTCCCGGGGATCTTCCTGACCCAAAGGTGAACCTGCATCACTTGTGTCTTTGCATTGGCAGGTGGATTCTTTACCACTGTGCCACCTGGGTGGTTTCAGCAAGGCCTGGAGGTGCAGTGACATAGTCACATTCCTGATAACCTTATGGAATGTGAGGGGAAGGCATTGCTGACATATATGACAGATGAAAAGACTAGACTAGAACCTTTAAGTAGCTCACAGAGGCCCCTTCTCATTCCACAGTATAAATTAGCATTCTTTTGGCTTGAGAGTTCACATGTGAACTTCCCCAACAAACGGTTTACATGTAAGTCTTGTCTGAGGACCTTCTTCTTGGGGGAAACCCAGCCAAAGGCATGGACACTCCTTCCAGGACAATTTTGCTTCTGTGCAGTTCTGCCACTAGCACTTGGTCTCTCTGGCTGGAGGTTGTAGTAATGAGTATGGGGCCAAGATACTCAATATTTGTTCTTTTTCATTCATATGAGTACAGAGCTGGTGTCAGGGAAGGACTTCTGTGGACAGTGTGAGGAAATCCTGTGGGTGTTGCATTTGTGATGCATTTCTGCTTAAGGCAGGATTTGACAGTGGGTACCTGCCGGCATGCCAGCAACGGCAATGACACCATGCCTGGGGCTGAAGATTAATCACCAGCCTCTGCCTAGTCCAGGGTAACCCAACTGCCATCTTTTCACCCCTGACTCCTCTGCTACCCAATGGATCCCCAAGGCTCCATCAACAATTCATAGGAGAACCAACAGCATCACGACTCTGGCACACCTCCTGACAGTCAACTAGTTTCTGGCCCTCTCCTACTTTCTGGGTCAGGCCTGGTTCTCTGTTTTCCTGAACTGTATGTGGCATCAGGTGAAGAGTAAACTTTAGGGCTGTCATTTCCCAAAGATGCCAGAACTAAGGATGTAAATTAAATACTCATAATTAGAAGATGCCTCTCTGCCAGCCTTCTTTAGGGAAGAATTTCCTCCTCACTCTGTCTGATATTCCTATGGAGGCAAGGGGGAACAGTTCCTATCTGGCAGCAGGCTGTGGTATCAAAAATAATAGCTTCAGGCACAAGGAAAATGTAATCAATATTTACCTGCGGAGAGGTCCCATGATGGGAAGAAAATTGACTCTATTCTCCAGTGTGTATAGCCCATGTTGGTGCCCTGCTTTCTTTGTGTATTTGGCAGAGGGGAAATGCATAATCTTGGTTCTTCAGTGGGGGAAAACTACACAAAACCATTACATTGTCATCAGTCTATATAAGATAATCCATTGCTGTGGGCGGGAGCTTAAAATATCCTAGCAGTTCTCCTGGTTTTCTGTCTGGTTTCTCTTTGTCTGTGCCCGAACCATTGCAGTTCAGCAATATGCTTGTCCTTATTCCACTCTATCCCTTGCCCCAAACAAATGACAAGTGATGACACTCATTTCACTATCTTTTCCCTGGAGAATTCTCCTGGGAAAAAACAACTTACATGGGTTGATTGTGTTTCTCTGGACTATTTCATCATAGATCTGAAAGTTTTACTCTAGAGATAGACCTAAAAATCCAGAGCATATCATTTAGATAATTTCTCCCCCTCCAGTAGAAGTATACTGATCTGAGTTTCTAGTTGCAAATAAAACGACAGAATGGATGGTGTGTGTGTGTGTGTGTGGTGTGCGCGCATGCACACATGCGTGCATGTGAGCTCAGTCATGTTTGAGTCTTTATGACTCCCTGGAGTGTAGCCTGCCAGGCTCCCTGTCCATGAAATTCTCCAGGCAAGAATACTGGAGTGGGTTGCCATTTCCTTTTTCTGGGCATCTTCCTGACCCAGGGTTCAAACTGGCATCTCTTGCACCTTCTGCTTTGGCACGTGGGTTCTTTACCACTGCGCCAACTGGGAAGCCCTGGAATGGATGTAGGTGATATAAAATGGAAAGGGGATCCATGGTTTGGAAAACAAATGGAAATCAAAAGAGGCAAGACCTGGCCTGACTTGGCCTTAACACCAGCCATCCTGGGGTATTCCTGTTGGTGTGGTTGCTCTTCAGTTCAGTTCAGTTCAGTTGCTCAGTTGTGTCTGACTCTTTGTGACCCCATGGACTGCAGCATGCCAGGCCTCCTTGTCCATTACCAACTCCCAGAGCTTACTCAAACTCATGTCCAGCGAGTCGGTAATGCCATCCAACCATCTCATCCTCTGTTATCCCCTTCACCTCCCACCTTCAATCATTCCCAGCATCAGGGTCTTTTCCAATGAGTCAGTTCTTTGCATCAGATGGCCAAAGTATTGGAGTTTCAGCTTCAGCATCAGTCCTTCCAATGAATATTCAGGACTGATTTCCTTTAGGATGGACTGGTGGGATCTTCTTGCAGTCCAAGGGACTCTCAAGAGTCTTCTCCAACACCACAGTTCAAAGGCATCAAGTCTTCGCTGCTTAGCTCGGTTGCCCTGGATACTTGTTATTTTGCAACTGTACTCCAAAGACAGTTTGCAGTGGTGTTGGAGAAGACTCTTGAGAGTCCCTTGGACTGCAAGGAGATCCAACCAGTCCATTCTGAAGGAGATCAACCCTGGGATTTCTTTGGAAGGAATGATGCTAAAACTGAAGCTCCAGTACTTTGGCCACCTCATGTGAAGAGCTGACTCATTGGAAAAGACCCTGATGCTGGGAGGGATTGGGGGCAGGAGGAAAGGGGACGACCGAGGATGAGATGGCTGGATGGCATCATGGACTCAATGGACGTGAGTCTGAGTGAACTCCGGGAGTTGTTGATGGACAGGGAGGCCTGGTGTGCTGCGATTCATGGGGTCGCAAAGAGTCGGACATGACTGAGCGACTGAACGGAATGGAACAGAACTCCAAGGACAGTGTCAGCTACGTGAGTATCTCTGAAGATGGCTATCTTTACATCCTCTATTCAGTGTCAAGTCCTGGAGATGTGTACCTACCACCTGAGCTTTCATCATGGCCAGCAACCTCACTTCCAGGTACCAGGGACAGGCACCCCATCCTTTTTGCCCCTGTAAGGAGAGTCTTTGAAAGAGCAATCTTTTCCATCACTCACCCATCCTCCTCCCTCTTTCTGTTTCTCCCTTTCACTTGTCCTATCACTTTCCCACCCAGCATATAATTTGCTCATCTCTCATGTTTATGTTCTGCAACCTCCCGCTAGGATCCAAGTTCCATGGGAGCAGGATTTTGGTCTCCCTCATTCATTGCTAAATCCTAGAACAGTGCCTGACACATAGGTAGCACTTAGTAAATGTAAGTTGAATGAATGAATCAACGAAATGGGAGAGACAGTTTGGATGTGGACTGCTCCAAAGGCTGATTGTCCCTTGAAAGAAATATTTCTCATTCTTGACAAAAGGAACAATCCCTTTTAGGAGTTGGCTCTTTGTATTTAGCAAGACAAGACCATGAGAAACTCAAGCACTGCAGAGAAAAACACTGCACTGTGACATTTTCCCCTCAGATTTTCTTCTGTGTAAAGATGACATTTATAGGCAGTATCCACCAGCCTCTGTTTATCTACAAAGTGAGTCACAGAGGACTCAGCAAAGATCTTGGAATATGGCTGAGTCATGGCAAGTCCATCTCTTCATACAGAGAATAAAGGGAGAGTCTAGTTCCCCTGCTAAGAAGGACCATTTGGGAAAATAGTACCATGGGACATGGAGCATTCAGGGCAGTGGATCTGTGGGAAAAATTTAGACTAATCTGTTTCAGCTCCCTCATCCTGATCATATGCTTAAGGACCAACATTTATTGAGCACATACTGCATGCCATGAGCTCTTCCAAGCCTTCCACATCCTTTAATCCACCATACTGTTATCTTCATATTGCAGCTGAAAAGTTGGGACACACTTGAGATCTGTGTGAGCTATGCAAGTTGCATAAGAATAGTCCCCCTTTCAGAACCATGGACAGATACCTGGGTGTAACACCAAGCCAAGCTGTCTTCTGAGGATAAGAGAAGAAAGTGCTTACCTGAGAGCCACCCATCATACCCAGCACCCAATTGCCCTGATGAGGCTGTGTGTTAACAGAGGTTTGGCCCAATGGGCTGTCTGTGCTCTAGAGTCTGCAAGCCTCAATTACTGAACCCGAGTGCTGCAACTATTGAAGCCCGCATGTCCTAGAGCCTTTGCTCTGCAACAAGAGAAGCTACCCCAATGAGAAGGCCACACACTGCAACAAAGAGTAGCCTCTGTTTGCCACAACTAGAGAAAGCCGTCACACAGTAATGAAGCCTCAGCAGAGCCAAAAATAAATAAGTAAATGAGAGGTACAGAAGAGAGCCAATTGTGGCGCACAAGTGCTAGAAGATTCCAAGACTGCTTATAATATTCTTGTAAAGAAAATCTTTCACTGCAGTCATGCTTGGCTTTTGGAGTAAGAGATTCACTTTTGGCTATGGAGATTCACTATCTTTCTGCCCCTAATACACCACCACAAATCAAAGCCCCTCGAATGTTAGCTGTTATTGTCTTTAACACAAGGGATCTGGGGAACTGCAACATTTTTTTTTTTTTTAATTTTGGTTATGACATGGTGCTAATGGAGTCACTGGTGACTTTCTCCACAGTGGTGCAGTCACTGTAATCAAATGAACATAAACTCAGATGTGTTCCTTTACTCTGGGGCCAAGGAATTAATTAGGTTTGCACTGGAGATGGATTAAGATATAAGATGCCAACTAAAATTCAAGATCTCCAGTGAAATTTGAATTTAGATAGACAAGGAATAATTTTTAGTATAAGTATGTCTCATGCAATATTTGCAACATACTTATTCTAAAAAATTATTCATTGTTTATTTGAAATTCAAATTTCATTGGGCATCCTGTACTTTTATGTGCTAAATCTTGCAATCCTAAGACTTTTGTTTTGTCTCTGGCTATTCCTGGCCTTCTGTTAGCCTCTTTCTTCCCCGTGCCTGCTTAAATGTGAAATCAGAAGTCATAAAAGACTTGACACAATGGCAAGAATTTTAATGGCCTGAGGCATTAATTCATCCTTGACAGGAGACATATCCAATCTATTTAGGTTCAGTGATTTGAAATGACACATTTTCATATTTTCCACCCGCACTCCATCCCCACCAATAATTAGGATGGAATCAGAAGCAATTAATTCCATTCTTAGAATATTTGAGGGAAAATGCCTTCTTGTGAAGAGGGTGAGGATTTAAGGCCTAAAGGCAGATGTTGGAGACCCTTTGGATGGATGTTAATTCGACTCTCCTTGTACTCCACTGCTAATTTCTTTAATAGTCATGAGCATACAGGTGTAGGTAGCAATGCAGAGGAGAGACGTGTCCCAAATTTGGATGATTAAGACACCTTTTTCATTTCCACCCAGTAATTTGTGATGTTCTTGATTTTTGTTTTCACTCGTCATCAACTTGCAGTGGCAGCAAACATTTTAATGTTAAAGTCTCTGCCCCCTACTTCCCAGACCCTCTCTCAAGCCATATACAGAGTCTAGAGATACTGTTCATTTAAAGAAAAGAGCCCTGCAGTGAATCTTTACACACAATGGAAATTCCTTGTGTAGTGCAAATTACACATCTTCCCTATTTTACGAGTTTTGTAAATGTTAAAGCTTCTGTTTATCGACTTTTTAAAAAGTGGATGTTCTAGTATGCCACTGGGTATCCCGACTTCTTGTTCCTCTTCCTTTCTTCCTACCCATCATCCTCACCCTATTCATCATTTTTGTATTAAACTCACAATTAAGGATTGCCACTCAGGCAGCGGTCTTTGATTCTGGCTATGTTTTCTGATTGCAGAGGTAATTAAAAGACACCTACAGATGCTCAGGGCACAGCCCTAAAGACTCTGACTTAAATAATCTGAGATAGGATACTGCTGAGCCATTCTAATTACATCCAGGATGGAGGGCCACTTGCCTAGAGATTAAAAACAGAGAACCAGAACTGAGGGGTCTGGATTCCCATCCTAACTATGATGTGTCCTCTGGCAGGTAACCACCTCCCGAGGCTCAGTTTCCTCATCCATAAGATGGGGATGGTCACAGCAGAATTGAGCAGTTGTGATAAGAGATTACATGGCACACAAATTCTGAAATATTTACTCTGAACCTTTACAGGAAAAGTTTACTGTAACTTAGCATAACATAAGCCCAAGAAACGGGGAAGAACAGAATCTGATTCCATGTTGGATCTGTTTCTTTTCCTTTAGCCTTTGTTTTCCATTGCCTTTGTTACTATAATCACTGAAAGGAGGCTGACATAGTTATGCCCGCATGCATGCTAGGTGGCTTCAGTCGTGTCCGACTCTTTGCAACCCCATGGACTGTATCCCATGAAGCTCCTCTGTCCATGGGATTCTCCAGGCAAGAATACCAGAGTGGGTTACCATGCCCTCCTCCAGGGGACCTTCCTGACCTGGGGATTGAACTTGTGTCTCTCTCTTATGTCTCCTGCATTGGCAGGTGGGTTCTTTACCACTAGTGCCATCTGGGAAGCCCCATCAAGAGCTATAAGCTATAAGCTATAAGCATACATAATGGCCTGCCTCAGGGAACCCTGCCCCTCTGCCTGAATGTTAAACTAAAGTGCCTTTGTTCAGCTCACAGGGAGACATTTTGATCCTGTGAATGGCTACAGAAAAGGAAGAAAATTAAGACATGCCCCCCACCCCCACCCCGAAGCTGGCCAAGCCAAGAGATATGCTGCAAGCCTTATGGCCTTCTAACTTTCCTTCCTCACCTCCTCCCCATCTTTATTCTATAAAAGAAATTGACATCCAGCCTTGATAAGACGGTACTCTAGGACATTAGTTTGCCATCTTCTCAGACACCTGAAAGTTATTCCTTGTTTCAGCACCTCGTCTCTCTCAACTATAGGCCTGCTAGGCAGTGAGCAGACTGAGCTTGAATTTGGTAACTCTGGTTCCACAAACCTCATTTATGTCCTCATGGGGTTCGCAGACTAGTCAAGGAAGATACTTTAAATTCCTCCCATATATTCCCAGTAAAGGCACAGTGTGATATTATGGAGACAGTCTGGGATTGGTTTCTTTCCTCAAATCTTCCCTAAACCATACATTTGATCTTAAGTAACCTGCTTCCCCTCCCCCCCCCATTCCTCTGAGCCTCAATTTCCTCATTTTTTGTGAGGAAAGGTGGAGTTTGACGATCTCTGTGGTCTCTTTTGGGGCTTTCCCTATGGCTCAGCAATAAAGAACCCCCCTGCAATGCAGGAGATGTGAGTTCAATTCCTGGGTCAGGAAGACCCCTTGGAGGAAGGCATGAAGCCCACTCCAGTATTCTTGCCTGGAGAATCCCATGGACAGAGGAGCCTAGTGGGCTACAGTACATATGTTCACAAAGAGTTGGACATGACTGAAGTGACTGAGTGTGCATGCATGCACAAGGGCTCTTTTAGCTCTAGAATGTTCTGATTCTGTCCCTGGTATCCTGTGTTGCTCTTAAAGCAACAGCCCTATTCCATGGGTGTTCATTGGAAGGACTGATACTGAAGCTGAAACTTCAATACTTTGGCCACCTGATGTGAAGAGCTGACTCATTTGAAAAGACCCTGATGCTGGGAAAGATTGAGGGCAGGAGGAGAAGGGGACAACAGAGGATGAGATGGTTGGATGGCATCACTGACTCAATGGAGATGAGTTTGGGTGGACCTTGGGAGTTGGTGATGGACAGGGAGGCCTGGCATGCTGCAATTCATGAGGTCGCAAAGAGTAGGACACGACTGAACGACTGAACTGAACTGATTCTATGGGAACTGGTCCAGAAGACCTTTTCAATTGGGTTGGTGACGGACCAGGCTTTCCCTTCTCTACTCTACAGATCTTTTAGAGTGAAGTGATACCATTCTGCATCACAGCCAATCTTCTTTCTCTAGAGATTCAGAGAAAGGTTTAGAAATCCCTCTGTGGCAAGAGGGAGATTTGACCGCTGAGAAGACAATTTGGGCAACCTCAGCTGAGAGTTTTCAAAATGCTAAGCTCCTGGCTTTGAAGATGGAGGAAGGGGATGAGTGTTGAAGAATGAAAAGAGTGCAGCTCTAGAAGCTAGAAAAGGCAGATGAAAAAAAACTTCCACTCTGTGCAGGGAGCACAGACCTGTTGATATTTTAATTCCACTCCAGTCAAATTGCTTTTGGAGGGACTTCCCTGGTGGTCCAGTGGCTACAAGTTCATGCTTCTGATGGAAGTGGCCCAGGTTCAGTCCTTGATTGGGGAACTAGATCCCACATTCCACAACTAAGAGTTTGCATGCCACAACTAAGGATCCCCAGTGCCATAACTAAAGGTCTCATGAGATGCAACTAAGACTTGGCACAGTCAAATAAATAAATACTAAAAAACCCCACCAAATCTTGCTTTTTGGAATTCCAACTTTGAGAACTGTAAGGGCATAAATTCATGTTACTTTAAACCACTGCCTTTGTGGTAGTTGTTGTGACAACAACTTTAGGAAAGTAATATACCTTTCTTACATTGATAAGTAACCCGTGGATCCCAAGGAGTGAACTTGTAAAGTAAGTCTTGTACCAGAGAGAAAGTGGGTAAAGGGTTTTATTTTGGTTAGTTACATGGAAACACTGCAATGGAATAGAGACAGAGGGAAAAATGGAGGAGAGTTGAATGGGGTGAGAGGGAAAACACAGAAGGTCTGTGTTCCTCCCTGGCTCTTCATTTCCATCCATTACTGTGTCAGGGCAAATTCTAAGCTATCCCCACAATCTCCATCTGCTGGCATTAGTGAGACCTGAGACTTACTCTAACCAGTAGAATTGGCAGACGTGATGTTGTCTGGGTTTTAGACCAGAAGAGATGTCCTCGTCTGTGTGCAGATTGGAAAAGAATTTTCAGACACGAGGCAGAATGAGAGGAAAATAAAGTTTATTAGAGTGGGAGACTCTGTTAGAACAATGGACTAGCTCAAGGGAGAGCCAAACTCTTTTGCAGGCTAGTGACCAATTTTTATAGCCTCAAGACAGAGAAAATTCCTACTGGAAGGGTGGCATTAGATGATTGGTTATGATGCTATAGGATAAATAATAGGGTGGGTATTTTACCTAATATTGGGTCAGGGAACTGGCCTGTTTAGATCCAGAGGCACAAGGCAACAGTCGCTACTTACTTATCCAGAGATTTTTGTCCTGTAACCTTGGTACAGAATTCCACACTTGTGCAAGAGAGGCTGTCCCATTGGCCTTGCAGAAGCAAACAGCCTTGTTGGAACTGTCTGTGGAGAGTGGCATGTGTCAGGGAATGGGACTGGTGTCTAGGATTTGAGGACAGCCCCTATAGCCGGCAAGAAACCAGGACCTGTAGTCAATCAGCAACATGAAGGCGAATTTGCCAACAATCAAAATGAGTTTGGAAGGAGGTTCTTCCTGAATCCACATTCAAGAGGAGAACGCGAGGACTTTCCTTGTTGTCCAGAGGTTAAGAATCCATCTTTCAGTGCAGGGGTGCAGGTTCAGTCCCTTGCCAGGAAACTAAGATCCCACATGCCATAGAGCAACTAAGCCCATGTGCCATGACTACTGGGCCCGTATGCTCTGGAGCATGTGGGACACAACTAGAGAAAAGCCCATGTGCCACAGTGAAAGATCCCGTGTGTTGCAGCTAAGACCCAGTGCAGCCCCCCCTGCCCCCACCACCAAAAAGATGAGAACACAGGCCCCTCCCTCCCTACTGTCCCCTGACACCCTGACTGATGCCTTGTGAGACCCACAGGAAGAGACCAAGCTGTGCCTAAATGTCTGAGCCACAGAAATGGTGAGATGATAAGTGTATCTCTTTTTAGTTGGTAGGTTTGTGGTAATTTGCTACACAGTGATAGAAATATATGTAATAAAATGCATTCTAGTCGAGGTAGAGTAAATGATTATTGAAGGAGTGTGTTTGGGGCAATCTCAAATCTTCTACTTTCATGGAGATTTCCACTCTGTGTGAATAACCACAATGCCTATCCTCATGACTCTCAAAATTTGAAGCTATCAAAGCTGTATTTAAAGTAAAAGATATGACCGAGGCAGTACAGAACATGGAATGATCATTAGTGGTTTTTTTTTTTTCTTTTTTTTGTGGCTATGCTGGGTCTTATTTGTGGCACATAAGATCTTTGATCTTCATTGTTACATGTAGGATCTAGTTCCCTGACCGGGGATTGAACCCAGGACCCCTGCATTGAGAGCTGGATTGCCAGGGAAGTCCCTAGAATGACAATTTGTTTTAAACTTAGTTTAAGTATTTGATAAACTCAATAGTTGGCAGTATAGAAATTAGTACACAGAGTAGGTAGGTTTTGATTAAGGCAAAAGGGAGGTCAAGGAGCAATCCAGCATAAGGTTAGCATTTAAGATGCATGTATGGAAAATTCCATGTGTCAGATGTTATATTGAATACTCTACATATATATCTGATTTAATCATCATTGTCAACTCTGTGGAGGTAGGTACTTTGACTGTCTCCAGTATACAAATAAATAGGGGCACAGAAAGTTTATTTAACTTGCTCAAAGTCACACAATGATGTCAACTTACAATACAGTGTATTAAAAAATATATACGGAATTTAGAAAGATGGTAACAATGATCCTATATGCAAGGCAGCCAAAGAGACACAGAGGTAAAGAAGAGACTTTTGGACTCGGTGGGAGAAGGTGAGGGTGGGATGATATGAGAGAAGAGCATTGAAACATGTGTATTATCATATGGGAACTAGATGATCAGATGACCAGGGCAAGTTTGGTGCATGAAGCAAGGCAATCGACACTGGTCTCTGGAACAACCCAGGGGGGTAGGGTGGGAGGGAGATGGGTTCAGGATCGGGGGACAGATATGCACCCATGGTTTACTCATGTGATGTATGGCAAAAACCACCACAATATTGTAAAATAATTATCCTCCAATTAAAATAAATACATTTAAAAAGAAAGCCTTCAAAAAAGGAGCACAATGTGAGAGTTTCTAGTTGATTGCTTTGGGGCAAAATAAGGACTGAAGCCTGGAAAACAGCATCTCAGATAGCTCTGAGAAACTGCTCCAAAGAGGTAGGGTGTGATTAGCACGTATGTGATTTTGGTGAAGGGGGGATGCATGCAATCAAGCACATATTTTTCCAGAGGGTTTCTACTAGTCTCACCAAGCTTTGCTATTCATGAGGAACAGTCATCATCATGAAGGATTTCAGTGCCTTTCTAGATATGGGGAGAAACAAGAGCTGGGCCCTAAGTTCCTGAAAATATCTAACTGTCTGAAGACCTGCCTTGCCAGTTTTCCTCAGAGCACGGAGTGCCTCATTTCTGCTCTCCACCTTGAACTTTCAGAGGGTGTTGAAAGTAGCTGCTGCAGCACATGATTTAATCCTCATAGAAATAGATGGCAAGTTCCAATGAATAGTTGATAGCTAGGGCTGATGTCCAGGAGGGACCATGCACAGGGGTCCTTGACTAGGCAGAAAGTTGAAGAATGACTGAGGGTATGCAGGAAATGGGAAGGGGTCTTGAGGAAGGAGGAAGGTTCTCCAAAGAGAAATGAAGTCCAAGGCAGCTCTATCTGAAGGCAAACTGAGAGGCTATTTATGAAACAGACTACAGCTAGATTTATTGGCAAAGGATGCCTGAAGGATTTGCTTGCGAGTGACTCTTAGACTTCATCCAGCTTCAGTGGGAAGGAGTGATCTGATTATTAGTATTGTTATTATTCATTGATGTGGTTAAGTGATATTGTTTCTTAAAAAATCCCATGAGTTAATAATAATTTGATAATAGACTTTATTATTAACTCATGGGATTTTTTAAAAAACATCACTTAACTACATCAATGAATAATAACAAAAATAACACAGTAATGTTCAAAATTCTCCAAGCCAGGCTTCAACAGATGTGAACTGTCCAGATGTTCAAGCTGGATTTAAGAAAGGCAGAGGAACCAGGGATCAAATTGCCAACATCCGTTGGATCATCAAAAAAGCAAGAGAGTTCCAGAAAAACATCTACTTCTGCTTTATTAACTATGCCAAAACCTTTGATTGTGTGGATCACAAGAAACTGTGGAAAATTCTTAAAGAGATAGGAATACCATACCATGTGAGAAATCTGTATGCAGGTCAAGAAGCAACAGTTAGAGCATGGAACAACAGGCTGATTCCAAATCGGGAGAAGAGTACATCAAGGTTGTACTTTGTCACCCTCCTTATTTAACTTCTATGTAGATTACATCATGTGAAATACCTGGCTGGATGGAGCACAAGCTGGAAGCAAGATTGCTGGGAGAAATATCAATAAACTTAGATATGCAGATGACACCACCCTATGGCAGAACGTGAAGAAGAACTAAAGAGCCTCTTGATGAAAGTGAAAAAGATGGCTTAAAACTCAACATTCAGAAAACTAAGATCATGGCATTTATTTCCATCACGTCATGGCAAATAGATGGAGAAACAATGGAAACAGTGACAAACTTTGTGTTTTGGGGCTCCAAAATCACTGCAGATGGTGACTGCAGCTGTGAAATTAAAACACGCTAGCTCCTTGGAAGAAAAGCTATGACCAACCCAGACAGCATATTAAAAAGCAGAGACATTACGTTGTCAACAAAGGTCCACCTAGTCAAAGCTATGGTTTTTCCAGTAGTCATGTATGGATGTGAGAGTTGAACTATAAAGAAAGCTGAGTGCCAAAGAATTGATGCTTTTGAACTGTGGTTGTTGGAGAAGACTCTTGAGAGTCCCTTGGACTGCAAGGAGATCCAAGCAGTCAATCCTAAAGGAGGTCAGTCCTGAATATTCATTGGAAAGACTGATGCTGAAGCTGAAACTCCAATACTTTGGCCATCTGATGCGAAGCACTGACTCATTGGAAAAGAGCCTGATGCTGGGAAAGATTGAAGGTGGGAGGAGAAGATATGACATGGATGAGATAGTTGGATGGCATTGCCGACTCAATGGACATGAGTTTAAGTAAGCTCTGGGGATTGGTGATGGACATGCTGGCATGCTGCAGTCCATGGGGCAGCAAAGAATCAGACATAACTGAGTGACTGAACTGAACTGAATGGCCGATTAATAATGTTGTGATAATTTCAGGTGGGCAGCGATGGAACTCACCCATACATAAACATGTATCCATTCTCCACCAATCTCCCCTCTCATCCAAGCCTCCACATAACATTGAGCAGAGTTCCATGTGCTAGACAGTAGGTCCTTGTTGTTTATCCATTTTAAAGATAGCAGTGTGTAATGTCCATCCCAAACTCCCTAACCATCCTTTCATTCCATCCATCCATCCCCAACAACTATAAGTTTGTTCCCTAAGTCTGTGAGTCTGTTTCTGTTTTGTAAAGAAGTTCATTCATATCATTTCTTTTTTGATTCCACATATAAGGGGCATTCCTGATAATAGGCTTAAATTGTTGGTAATGTGCCTTTGACAGGGAGAAATCTTCTGACACTGGCAGAATATTGGAATCAAGTAATGTGAAAAGACAAAAATGGCAGCTTGCCAATGTTTGCATGAGGGCTTGCCAAAGTGAGGGCCACTTCTGGCTGGAAGAGGATGAAGGCACATAGCAGAGTGTCTAAGAGTGATGGCTGTCAGATCAGATAGCTTTCTTGCCTCTTGACGCATTCACATAGCAGCTGTGTTGCCATGTGCAAGTTATTATGCTTGCTCTGTGCTTCAGTTTCCTCACCTATAGAATGGAGCTATAGAAAGTACGTACCCAACAGCACTATTGCAAACATAAAATGAGTTGATCCGTGTCAAGTGCTTAGAACACTGGCAGTACACACTCCATAGATGTTATTATTATCAATACTATTATTATGTTGATGATGGACAACTTTTTATCTTTGTTTTTTAATTTTTTGCCACATTCCTGGTGAAGCAAGTTGGCTTTTCATGTATATATACCTTAGATATTCCAGCCCTCTGCTTGATAACAGTGATCTCATTTCCTCCCATAATTTATCATCATCCCTGTTGTACATGTGAGAATCTTGGAGGTCATCAAGACAAAGCAGAAGTTGCTGGTGGAGCCAGCATTCCAGCTAGAATGCTGAGACCCTTCCTATCCTCTTAAGTTGCTCTCACAAGAAGAGGCCATCAACCCTAGGGTGAGAGATTGGTACCGCTAGTGGCTCAGACAGTAAAGAGTCTGCCCGAAGTGCAGGAGGTCCAGGTTCCATCCCTGGGCTGGGAAGGTCCCCTGGAGAAGGAAATGGCCACCCACTCCAGTATGCTTGCCTGGAGAGTCCCATGGACAGAGGAGACTGGCAGACTATACTCCATGGGGTCATAACAGTGGGACACGACTGAACGCTGTTCAGGTCTGCGGTGAGGAGAACGTCCCTTTCTGCCCCAGCCCGTTCTGGTCTCCAGGTGCAGAGCTCTGCTCTCACACGTGGCAGGGAAAGTGCCCCTTCTGCTGGCCTTCTAGTTTCTTATAGCCCCAAGTCTGCAGTCCTCATGCTTCATCAGCTGCAGGTCTCCCCAGTGTGCTCATCACAGGAGTGGGAACCCTAACCCTAAAGGAGATGTGGAATATTCTGCTGCTACTGCTTAGTCAGTCCACTGTGTCTGACTCTCTGTGGCCCCATGGACTGTAGCCCACCCGACTCCTCTGTCTGTGGGATTCTCCAGGCAAGGATATTGGAGTGGGCTGCCATTTCCTCCTTCAGGGGATCTTCTGACCCAGGGATCAAACCCTCATCTCTTGTGTCTCCTGCACTGGCCGGCGAGTTCCATCCTGAATTTGCCACCAAACAGAAATAAAGCACACAATAAATAATGTAATGTGCTTGAATCATGCCAAAATCAGACCCTGTCCCCCCCACCCCATTTCCATGGAAAGAGTGTCTTCCACGAAACTTGTCCCTGGTGCCAGAAGGGTTGGGGACCACTGCTGTAATGGAACCTCACCAGGTAGCAGGTTTGGAGACATTCCTAAACTTTCGGCAAAAGAGATCTTGGGTACTTTTCTTTTCTGTTTGGAAGCACAGTTCCCACTGAGTTTAGGGAGAGGTGACCCCACCATAGTGAAGATGTTTCCTGGGAGGTTGCTCCCCCATTTTTTCCCAAAGCGTGTGGAGTTTTAGGAGCTTAACTGAAGGCATAGTCTTCTTTCTGGGATTTTCTGTAGTTTCAAGGGCATGGTTAGCCTTCCTCATCAGGTACATTGTGATTCAAGGAAAACTGCAGAGACACAGGGAGTAGAAAAGACATTTCACATGAATGCTGGGAATGAGAACTTTGGGGAAATGGGGGAGAAAGGAAAAGAATGAAGCAAATTGTTGAGGGCAGTCAAAAATCCCTAATAAAAGAAGAAAAACCGTGCCTTTCTGTAAAGACCCAAAGTAAATGACACGTGTTAGGAAGAAGACAACCATGAAGGGTAAACTTGAGGAGAGAGACAGGAGTGGCGAAGGTGACAGAGGATGTGGTGTGCTGGAGTAAGATGGATGGTAGGAGGAAAGGCGGCAGAACAGGAAATATGATAAACTCTTAAGTGCCAGTGAGAGAGATTCCAGTAACAAGAACCTCAGCTAAGACAAATGTAAGAAGTAAAACCCTTTCAGAGCACAGCTGAGGGGCCGAGTGGAACCGCCAGCCAGTGAGGGCAGGGCTGGAGGATGCGAAGCATGAAGGAGAAAAATTCAAAGAGAAAGAGAATCTCTGGGCTGCCATGGCTGTCAAATGGCTTTGACAAGGGAGGTGAAGAGGGACAATGAGGGGCTGATCTGACGGACAAATCCCCCAGCCCTGAGTCACATAGCATTAGAGGGATCTGCTTTGTGGGCCGTGACCGTCTCTGCTCTGGGATGCACATGAGGGCACATTCAGCACCGATGACGCAGGTTCCTTGTCTGTTTCAGATTAGGTTTAAGGTGGAAATGTCTAGGAAGCAGCTATAAAGGCTCAGAAGTCAAAAATGTATTTCCAAACTTAGAGGCCTGAAAGTGGAGGGAGGGGTCATCTCTGTTCTAACACTGATGCCTTTGGCGCTTTTCTTCCAAAGGCTGTTCCTTTGGTTTTCAGTCATAGCTTGTTTGTTTGTTCTGGTTTTGTCCCAAGCCCTGGTTGAATGTAGCTTGGTGGATATGTATGGAAATCTTGACCATCAATAGACTGGGTTGGAATCTTAGCTCCACCACTTACTGACCCACTCCTAGTGGTTCAGATGGTAAACAATCTGCCTGCAATGCAGGAGACCCAGGTTTGATCCCAGGGCTGAGAAGATCCCCTAAAGAAGGGAATGGCAACCCATTCCAGTATTCTTGCCTGGAGAATTCCCTAGACAGAGGAGTCTGGAGGGCTACAGTCCATGGGGTCGTGAAGAGTCGGACATGACTGAGGGACTAACACTTTCACTTTTCCACCACTTACTGGCTTCAGGTTTCTCAAATAGGATGGAGGTGATGTGGGGCCCCATAGGCTGGCTGTGGGGACCAAATGAAATCAGCTGAGTAATATTCTCAGCATGGTGGCGAGGCTGAGCTGGAGGCTGGGGTGTGGACCAAGGCACAGTCCAGCTCCATGTGGTTCTCAGCTGTGAAGTGAGGCAGGGAGCAGCATATGCCGTAATGAAGTATGAGAAATACAACCATGGGCTCTTGTTTTCAAAGTCTAACCCTCACAGCATTTAGAGGACTTGTGGAGGAGTTTCAAGGAAGGGAGAAGGAGATATATAGGCATAGGGAAAATGGATTAGCCATGCAAGGAGAGAGTGGGGTTCTCTCTACCTCTAGACCAGAGAATTCCTTGAATGTCGGTGAGTAGAAGCCAGGTCTACTTGCTTGCAATGCAATTGGAGGCATCAAGACCCCAGACAAGTGTGCCTGGCTGGCAGCTCAGTAGAAAGGATGTATTCGTTACCTGCAAAACAATTCTCCGAACACAGTGACTTCAAAGAGCAAACACTGAGCATAATGTGTAAGAGGAGTGCTCAGATCAGTTAGAAAGGAAATCAGAGCAAATGTACACAGATTCAGTGAATATGATGGTTACTACATTTTGTACTTTATGGGTCCTGTAATTTTTGTTGTTTAGTCACTCAGTCATGTCCAACTCTGCGACACCATGGTCTGTTGTCCACAAGGCTCCTCTGTCCATGAGATTTCCCAGGCAAGAATACCGGAGTGGGTTGCCATTTCCTCCTCCAGGCGATTTTCCCGATGCAGGGTTCAAACTCATGTCTCCTACATTGGCAGGTAGATTCTTTACCAGTGAGCCACCAGGGAAGCCCGGTGGACCCAGTAAGTATTTGTCTGAAAGAATGAAAAAACAAATGAATGACTGGAGGTTTGGTGCAAAAGCAGAAGATAAACAGCTTGAAAAGATTAAAAAAAAAAACCTACAAGACATTCATTATATCCCAATTTCTATAGGTCAGAAATTTGAGTATGGCTTAGTAGGGTCATTTGGCTTGGATTCTCCGACAAGGCTGCAGTCAAGGTGTTGGGTGGAGAAGGTGTCACCTTGGAACTCAAGTGGAAGATGATCCAGTTCCCAGATCACTCCTGTAGCTGTTGGCAGGATTGAGTTTCTTGTGTGCTGCTGGACTGGGGGCTTTAGTTCTGGCTGTTGGCGAGAAGCCACTTCAGTTCCTTGCAGGATGGCCCCTTCCATAGGGCATCTCACAACATGGCAGCTGGCTTTATCAGGGTTCATCAGATGAGCCAGAGAGAGAGAGAGGAATAAAAGTATTTTGTAATGGAGTTTGAAAGTGACATCCTGTCACGTCGGCCATATTCTATTCTTTAGTGTACACTTGAGAGGAGGGAATTATACAAGGGCATGAATACCAGGACATGAGCATCTAGGAAGTGGGGACCTTGGGGTGCATGGCAGAAGCTGCCTACCACAAAGGACTACAACCGTTCTTACAAGAGTTCTATATAAGCCTGCCTTAGAATAAGCAGAGAACAGAAGTCAACTGAGAGTGAAACAATAGGGGTATCACTGGGAGTCTGTGTAAATATTTAGCCAATCACAGAGGAGGTCTACCACGTGTCTCTACTATATCAGATCCTAGACTCATGATACAGGTACAAGGGCATTGTGGGAAAAGTCCTAAGAATGGCTAGGCTGAAAAGCACATTTACAGTTTTAATGGATGCTGGCAACTTGCTATCCCCAAAAGGATGCACCAGTTGTCATATACAGAATTCACAGTCATTCCTTATCTTCTCTCTTTTCCCTGAAAAGAATGTTCTGTGGCTAACTGCTGGGAACAGTGGAGTAGAAGTGATATGAGCAAATGATCAGGTTCCATCCAAGTCAATGAAAGGTGAATCATAGACATTACTGTACAGCAAAAGAATAACTCTGAGATTAGATTTAGTGAAGCTCAAGGAGGGAGAGTGACTTGTCAAACCATAAATGAAAGTCTGGCTGGGAAGTGTTGAAGAAGAGAAAGAAACAAAATTGACTAGAGCAAGAACTCTGAATCCAGTGTGGAGAGTTAATTTTAACTCTGAAGCCCAAGCTCATCCAAACATTAGCCTAAACATTCACTTATTCATCCATCCAATGACTGTTTGGTTCACTTTCTACATGTTAGGACATGTACATGACACTGAACGGTATAACAATGAGCTAGACTAGGGGTCAGAACACTGGCCAGTGGACAGATCTTTTAAATCTTGTAAATACGTTTTTTCTTTTTTTGGCTTTGTGGTGTGGCTTGTGGAATCTTAGTTCCCTGACCAGGGATCGAACCTGGGCCCATGGCAGTGAAAACACTGAGTCTTTACCACTGGACCACCAGGGAATTCCCAGGTCTTATAAATAAATTTTATTAGAACACAATCCTATGGACAGAAGAGCCTGCTGGGCTACAGTCCATTGGGTCTCTAGGAGTCGGAGACAACTGAGTGACTTCACTTTGACTTTTCCCTTTCATGCACTGGAGAAGGAAATGGCAACCCACTCCAGTGTTCTTGCCTGGAGAATCCCAGGGACGGCGGAGTCTGGTGGGCTGCCATCTATGGGGTCGCACAGAGTTGGACACGACTGAAGCGACTTTAGTAGTAGTAGACACTCATATGGGCTTCCTGGACGGCTCAGCAGTAAAGAATCCTCCTGCAATGCAGGAGACACAAAGGACACAGGTTCAGTCCCCGGGTCAGGAAGATCCCCTGGAGGAGGAAATGGTCACCCACTCCAGTATTCTTGCCTGAAAAATCCCATGGACAGAGGAACCTGGCGGGTTATAGTCCAAATGTTCACAAAGAGTTGGACATGACTGAGCAACTGAGCACACACAGTCACACTCATTAACTAACAAATTATCCATGAATGTTTTCACACTATGACAGTAGAGCTGAGTAGTTGTGACAGAGGCTGTATGGTCCACAAAGTTGCAAACATTTACTATTTGCCTCTTACAGAAAAAGTTTGCCAATCCCTAGGTTGACAGTCATGGTTGCTGTCTAACAGTAAAGATGGACATTCACCCAATAATGAACTAGGTGTATAGTTATAAACTGTGAGTAGTGTTCTGGAAAGTACATGATGCTATGACAGAATGCAGCATGGGACACTTTTTGATAGCGTGGTCAGAGAATACTTCCTGAAGACATGGATTTTCTCCAGGGATTTGTTGGAGGCAAGCAGGAAGCAGCTTGCAAAGAATGGGGGAAGAGATTTCAGAACAGAGGGAAGAGGATGTGTCAGAAATCCATGCTAGGAAAGAACTCATCTCTCCCAGGAATGAAGAGGCAACAGAGTAGCTGGACCACAGAGAGTGAGATAAGACTCAGTTAGGATCAGATCTTCAGGGACCCCCAGTCAATGGTCACAGACCTGGATTTTGTTTAAAGCACAATATGAAGACTTTGCAATTTTTATGATCAGGTTGATGAATTTTTAAGACCACTGTCTTGTTTAATTAGCTGATTTGAAGAGAGAGGAGACTGGGAGAATATTTAGTACCCAGACCCTGTGTCTTTTTTTGCCTTGACTTAATAGTTCAGGATGTGTGGACAGAAACAGAATGTTTTATTCACCGAGGAGTGAGGCATGTCAGGTTGGCCATAGAGGTGAGAAGCCCTTGGAAGTGCCAGAGAAGTGGAGCAATGCAGCCAGGCTCTGGTGGCAATTTTGAAAAGTGAACCCTCTAGAGAGATCATGCTTCATGGGTCACACAGTCCATGGAAAGGTCTGAACCACTGTTCTGTCCCACAGAATACTCATCACAGGACTTTTGCAGTAAAGAAAGCTGTTGATGCCTTTTTAAAATAAGGTATTTAAAATTTTTGATTAATAATTAGTATCTCTTATGTGTCTTCATTGCTCTAGGTGGGCTTTCTCTTACTGCGGTGAGCTGGGGCTACTCGTTGTTGCAGAGCATGGGTTTCTCATTGAGATGGCTTCTCTTGTTGTGGAGCACAGGCTCAGTAGTTGTGGCACATGGGTTGCCAGGCCGCCCTGTCCATCACCAACTCCCGGAGTTCGCTCAAACTCATGTCCATCGAGTTGGTGATGCCATCCAGCCATCTCATCCTCTGTCGTCCCCTTCTCCTCCTGCCCCCAATCCCTCCCAGAATCAGGGTCTTTCCCAGTGAGTCAACTCTTCGCATGAGGTGGCCAAAGTACTGGAGTTTCAGCTTTAGCATCAGTCCTTCCAAAGAACATCCAGGACTGATCTCCTTTAGAATGGACTGGTTGGATCTCTTTGCAGTCCAAATTTATTTTCATTGGAGTATAATTGCTTTACAATTTTGTGTTAGTTTCTACTGTACAATGGAGTGATTCAGGTGTATGTATACCTATTAAATATATGCCCTCCCTCATGGACCTGCCCCCCATCCCACTGCTCAAGGTCACCACAGAGCACCAAGCTGGGCTCCCTACCCTATAAAGTAGGTTCCCACTAGCTGATCGTTTTACACATGGCATTACTGATGCCTTTTTAGACTACTAAAGTTGTAACTTTTATCAAGTATAAATGAACCAAGAGTCACAGACAACTCATAATCTCCACGTCAAACCCTCCAGCTCCTAATTATCACTTTCCCTGTGGCCCCTTCTCACAAGTGATGAAGATGTTCCCTTGTTTGGCTTTGCACTTGTTGCTAAAGTGTTCAGGCTTGGAAACAAAACAAAAGAGCTAAGCAAAACAACTCTCTAAGTGCCTGCTTGACATTGAGCAAGGAATTAATTCACCTTTTCCAGATTTTACCTTATCTTAATGTCTTTCTAATCTCCTAGAAGGAACATAGCAATTTAGTCATGAGCTTGGAAGTGCTAACCAACATCTTCCCTGAGTAGATAGCTGTGTAATCGAATAAGCTTTCAAGGTGTCTCCTTGAAAGTTTTATTAAAAAGCTAGTACTAAAACCACTTCAAATGATGTCACTTTTTATCATCCCACTAAGCAATGAGAAAACAAAGGGGCAAGCTGCTTAGGACAGTGCTATTGGTGAGTGATGCAGCTGGACCTGATGTCTTCAAGGTGAACAATTATAGAAAATGAAGGCTTTTTTTGCCAAAATGCAAACTTTTTTTTCTCTTATGGGCTATCATGTTTAATAAAAATATATAATAACATGTAAAAATGTGGACATTTTCCTTTCGATTATTTTATAGTCAAGAATGATGTAAATTGAAAGTTAATATAGTTAACTATTTTAATTAATTGTTAATTAAAACTACTAGCTAATAGCTAATAACTAATAGTTAACAGTTTTCATTCCAATCCTAAAGAAAGGTAATGCCAAAGAATGTTCAAACTACTGCACAACTGCACACTTGAAAGTGAAAGTTAAAGTGAAGTCACTCAGTCATGTCCGACTCTTTGCGACCCATGGACTGTAGCCCACCAAGCTCCTCCATCCATGGGGATTCTCCAGGCAAGAATACTGGAGTGGGTTGCCATTTCCTTCTCCAGGGGATCTTCCCGACCCAGAGATTGAACCAGGTCTCCCGCATTGCAGGCAGATGCTTTAATCTCTGCACCTGCACTCATCTTACATGCTGGCAAAGTAATGCTCAAAATTCTCCAAGCCAGGTTTCAACAGTACGTGAACTGTAAACTTGAAAGGCAGAAGAACCAGAGATCAAACTGCCAACATCCACTGGATCATTGAAACAGCAAGAGAGTCTAGAAAAACATCTACTTTAAAACATCTACCTTTGCTTTATTGATTATGTCAAGGCCTTTGACTGTGTGGATCACAACAAACTGTGGAAAATTCTTAACGAGAAGAGTGTACTAGACCACCTGACCTGCCTCCTGAGAAATCTGTATGCAGGTCAAGAAGCAACAGTGAGAACTGGACATGGAACAACAGACTGGTTCCAAATAGGAAAAGGAGTACGTCAAGGCTGTATATTGTCACCCTGCTTATTTAACTTATATGCAGAGTACATCATGAGGAATGCTGTGCTGGATGGAGCACAAGCTGGCATCAAGATTGCTGAGAGAAATATCAATAACCTCAGAAACGCAGATGATGCCACCCTTATTGCAGAAGGCAAAGAAGAACTAAAGAGCTTCTTGATGAAAGTGAAAGAGGAGAGTGAAAAAGTTGGCTTAAAGCTCAACATTCAGAAAATGAATATCATGGCATCTATTTCCATCACATCATGGAAAATAGATGGGAAAACAATGGAAACAGTGACAGACTATTTTTGGGGACTCCAAAATCACTGCAGATGGTGACTGCAGCCATGAAATTAAAAGATGCTTGCTCCTTGGAAGGAAAGCTATGACCAACCTAGATAGCATTTTAAAAAGCAGAGACATTACTTTACTAACAAAGGTCCATCTATTCAAAGCTATGGTTTTTCCAGTAGTCATGTATGGATGTGAGAGTCAGACTGTAAAGAAAGCTGAGTGCCAAAGAACTGATGCTTTTGAACTGTGGTGTTGGAGAAGACGCTTGAAAGTCACTCGGAAAACAAGGAGATCCAAGCAGTCAATCCTAAAGGAGATCAGTCCTGAATATTCATTGGAAAAACTGATGCTGAAGCTGAGGCTCCAATACTTTGGCCAGCTCATGCAAAGAGTTGATTCATTGGAAAAGACCCCGATGCCGGGAAAGATTGAAGGCAGGAAGAGAAGGGGATGACAGAGGATGAGATGGCTGGATGGCGTCACCGACACAATGGACATGAGTTTGGTAGGTTTGAGTAGGTTCCAGGAGTTGGTGATGGACAGGGAATTCTGGTGCGCTGCAGTCCTGACCGACTTAACTGAATTGACTGAATAGTTATGACTTGTAGGATGGTATCATTATCACTAGAGAAAGCAAAGTCAAATAAAATGGCCAGATCATGAGTGAACATTTTTTCATTCCTCTTTGGGTTAGAAATTGGTTTCATCTTTGAGGGATAAAAAGGAAGATGTGATGGTGTGATCACTCATCTAGAGCCAGACATCCTGGAATGTGAAGTCAAGTGGGCCTTAGAAAGCATCACTATGAACAAAGCTAGTGGAGGTGATGGAATTCCAGTTGAGCTATTTCAAATCCTGAAAGATGATGCTGTGAAAGTGCTACACTCAATATGCCAGCAAATTTGGAAAACTCAGCAGTGGCCACAGGACTGGAAAAGGTCAGTTTTGATTCCAATCCCAAAGAAAGGCAATGCCAAAGAGTGCTCAAACTACTGCCCGATTGCACTCATCTCATATGCAAGTAATGCTCAAAATTCTCCAAGCCAGGCTTCAGCAATACGTGAACCGTGAACTCCTGATGTTCAAGGCGGTTTTAGAAAAGACAGAGGAACCAGAGATCAAATTGCCAACATCTGCCGGATCATGGAAAAAGCAAGAGAGTTCCAGAAGAACATCTATTTCTGTTTTATTGACTATGCCAAAGCCTTTGACTGTGTGGATCACAATAAACTGTGGAAAATTCTGAAAGAGTTGGGAATACCAGACTACCTGACCTGCCTCCTGAGAAACTTGTATTCAGGTCAGGAAGCAACAGTTAGAACTGGACATGGAACAACAGACTGGTTCCAAATAGGAAAAGGAGTACATCAAGGCTGTATATTGTTATCCTGCTTATTTAACTTCTCTGCAGAGTACATCATGAGAAATGCTGGACTGGAAGAAACACAAGCTGGAATCAAGATTGCAGGAGAAATATCAATAACCTCAGATATGCAGATGACACCACCCTTATGGCAGAAAGTGAAGAGGAACTAAAAAGCCTCTTGATGAAAGTAAAAGAGGAGAGTGAAAAAGTTGCCTTAAAGCTCAACATTCAGTAAACAAAGATCATGGCATCTGGTCCCATCACTTCATGGGAAATAGATGGGGAAACAGTGGAAACAGTGTCAGACTTTATTTTTCTGGGTTCCAAAATCACTGCAGATGGTGATTGCAGCCATGAAATTAAAAGACGCTTACTCCTTGGAAGAAAAGTTATAAGCATCCTAGATAGCATATTCAAAAGCAGAGACATTACTTTGCTGACTAAGGTCCATCTAGTCAAGGCTATGGTTTTTCCTGTGGTCATGTATGGATGTGAGAGTTGGACTGTGAAG
>SJXQ01008523.1:0-37668 GCA_006408695.1 Aepyceros melampus | reverse complement strand
GGGAGGGGGGAGGTGGGGGTCGGGATTGGGAGTTCATGTACACTCGTGGCTGATTCATGTCAATGTATAGCAAAACGAATACAGTATTGTAAAGCAAAACAAACTAAAAAATTAAAATTAATTAAAGAAAAAAACTGAAACAGATTTTAAGTATTTTTCTTTATATGTGCCACTGAAAACACCAAAATGCAAACTCCTCTAGTTTTGTTTTGTTTATAAACTGATATACAGATCTCAACATACAATGGGGCTACATCTTGATGAATCCAATGCAAGTTCAAAACATGGTAAGTTGAAAAAGCATTTAATTCCCCTAACCTACCAAACATCATAGCTTACCCTACCCTACTTTAAACATGGTCAGAACACTTGCATTAGCCTACAGTTGGGAAAAATCCTATAACATAAAGCCTATTTTATTTCAAAATAATGAAAATTATTGAATATCTCATGTAACTTGCTGAAAATTGTACTGAAAGTGAAATACAGAATGGCTGTATGGGAACAGAATGGTTGTAAGTGGATCGTTGTTTACCCTCCTGATTCTGTGGATGCCTTGGAACTGAGGGTTACTGCCGCTGTCCAGCACCAGAAGAGTATAGCATACTGCATATCGCTAGTCTAGGAAAAGATCAAAACTCAAAATTCAAAGAATGGTTTCTACTGAACACACATCTGTTTCACATCATGGTAAAGTCAAAAAATCAAGCCATTGTTAAGTCAGCGGCTGTCTCTGTTTGAAAGGCTTAGGTGCTTGTGTTATTTTCTCTCTAGTTATAAAGTACATGGGAAGAAATAAGCTCTGGAACAAGATAAGGAAACAAATGCAACAGTATTGTTTCTGGAAGAATAGCCTCTGAAATTCTTCATCTCATGTTAAAAGAGCAAGGAAGCAATGAGGAGGGGAACAAAGAAGGGAGAGAAAAAAGAAGGAAGGGAGGGAGGAAGAAAAGGGAAAGGGAAGAGAATCAAGACTCAGATGCATTAATTATAAGAGAGAGAGGTACGGCACATCAGGCCCATAACAAGATATTTTACTTAACTTCCATTATTTAAATGAAACATGCCATTCATCTCCATGAATAAGCCTGCTCTGTGTGTAGTCAAATCTAAGTGCATTACAGTCTGCAGAGACCTTGGAGAACAGTTCTTCAGATCCACTGCTTCTATTCCAAAAAATCTGCACATACTTGAGTTGGTTCTTGTAATCACATAGCTACCCTAAGTCAATCCTGTGCAGTAATTCTACAAGAGCTTCATAAGACTTGGAGATTTCCAACTCTGTTGGAGCCAGTACCAAAGGAATTAAAACCTCAGAATTCATGCAGTCTCAGTCAGTAAGTTCAGCCGCTCAGTCGTGTCTGACTCTTTGCAACACCATGGACTGCAGCATGTCAGGCCTCCCTGTCCATCACAGCTCCTGGAGTTTACTCAAACTCATGTCCATTGAGTCAGTGATGCCACCCAACCATCCCATTTTCTGTTGTCCCCTTCTCCTCCTGCCTTCACTCTTTCCCTGCATCAGGGTCTTTTAAAATGAGTCAGCTCTTCACATCAAGTGGCCAAAGTATTGGAATTTCAGCTTCAACATCAGTCCTTCCAATGAATATTCAGAACTGCTTTCATGTAGGATGGACTGGCTGGATCTCCTTGCAGTCCAAGGGACTCTCAAGAGTCTTCTTCAACACCACAGTCGAAAAATATCAATTCTTTGGCACTCAGCTTTCTTCATAGTCCAACTCTCACATCCATACATGACTACTGGAAAAACCAAAGCTTTGACTAGACAGACATTTGTTGACAAAATAATGTCTCTGCTTTTTAATATGTTATCTATAACTTTTCTTCCAAGGAGCAAGGAAATTTACTTTCATGGCTGCAGTCATCATCTGCAGTGATTTGGGAGCCCAAAAAGATAAAGTCTCTCACTGTTTCCACTAATTCTCCATTTATTTGCCATGGAAGTGATGAGACCAGATGCCGTGATCTTGGTTTTCTGAATGTTGAGTTTTAAGCCAACTTTTTCACTCTCTTCTTTCACTTTATCAAGAGGCTCTTTAGTTCTTCGCTTTCTGCCTTAAGGGTGGTGTTATTTACATATCTGAGGTTATTGATATTTCTCCCGGCAATCTTGATTCCAGCTTGTGCTTCATCGAGCCCAGCATTTCTCATGAGGTACTCTGCATATAAGTTAAATAAGCACGGTGACACTATACAGCCTTGACGTAATCCCTTTACTATTTGGAACCAGTCTGTTGTTCCATATCCAGTTCCAACTGTTGCTTCTTGACCTGCATACAGATACTCAGGAGGAAGGCAAGGTGATCTGGTATTCCTATCTCTTGAAGAATTTTCCACAGTTTATTGTGATCCACACAGTCAAAGGCTTTGGCATAGTCCATAAAGCAGAAATAGATGTTTTTCTGGAACTCTCTTGCTTTTTCCATGATCCAGCGGATGTTGGCAATTTGATCTCTGGTTCCTCTGTCTTTTCTAAACCCAACTTGAACATCTGGAAGTTCACAGTTCATGTACTATTGAAGCCTGGCTTGGAGAATTTTGAGCATTACTTTACTGGTGCGTGAGATGAGTGCAATTGTGAGTAGTTTAAGCATTCTTTGGCATTGCCTTTCTTTGGAATTGGAATGAAAACTAACCTTTTCCAGTCCTGTGGCCACTGCTGAGTTACCCAAATTTGCTGGCATATTGACTGCAGCACTTTCACAACATCGTCTTTTAGGATTTGAAATAGCTCAACTGGAATTCCATCACCTCCACTGGCTTTGTTCATAGTGGTGCTTCCTAAGGCCCACTTGACTTCACATTCCAGGATGTCTGGCTCTAGACGAGTGATCACACCATCATGGTATCTGGGTCATGAAGATCTTTTTTGTATAGTTCTTCTGTGTATTCTTGCCACCTCTTCTTAATAGCTTCTGCTTCTGTTAGGTCCATACCATTTCTGTCCTTTATTGAGTCCATCTTTGCATGAAATGTTCCCTTGGTATCTCTAATTTTCTTGAAGAGATCTCTAGTCTTTCCCATTCTACTGTTTTCCTCTATTTCTTGCATTGATCGCTGAGGAAGGCTTTCTTATGTCTCCTTGCTACTCTTTGGAACTCTGCATTCAAATGGGTATATCTTTCATATTCTCCTTTGCCTCTCACTTCTCTTCTTTGCACAGCTATTTGTAAGGCCTCCTCAGACCGCCATTTTGCCTTTTTGCATTTCTTTTTCATGGGGATGGTCTTGATCACTGCCTCCTATAAAAAGTCACAAATCTCCAACTATAGTTCTTCAGGCATTCTGTCTATCAGATCTAATCCCTTGAATTTATTTCTCACTTCCACTGTATAATCGTATGGGATTTGATTTAGATCATACCTGAATGGTCTAGTGTTTTTTCCTACTTTCTTCAATTTAAGTCTAAATTTCGCAATAAGGAGTTAATGATCTGAGCCACAGTCAGCTCCTGGTCTTGTTTTTGCTGACTGTATAGAGTTTCTCCATCTTTAGCTACAAAGAACATAATCAATCTGACTTCAGTATTGACCATCTGGTGATGTCCATGTGTAGAGTCTTCTCTTGTGTTGTTGGAAGAGGGTGTTTGCTATGACCAGTGCATTCTCTTAGCAAAACTCTATTATCCTTTGCTTTGCTTCATTCTGTACTCCGAGGACAAATTTGCCTGTTACTCTAGGTATTTCTTGACTTCCTACTTTTATATTCCAGTCCCCTATAATGAAAAGGATATATTTTTTGTGTGTTAATTCTAGAAGGTCTTGCAGGTCTTCATAAAACAGTTCAACTTCAGCTTCAGCCAACATCCAGAGACAAAATGATTCTTTCCTTAGTATAGTCAACAACAGGTAGCGCTAGTTCAGTTCAGTCGCTCAGTCATGTCCGACCCTTTGTGACCCCATGAACCACAGCACACCAGGCCTCCCTGTCCATCACCAATTCCCAGAGTACACCCAAACCCATGTCCATTGAGTTGGTGATGCCGTCCAACCATCTTATCCTCTGTCGTCCCCTTCTCCTCCTGCCCCCAGTCCCTCCCAGCATCAGGGTCTTTTCCAATGAGTCAGTCTTCACATCAAGTGGCCAAAGTATTGGAGTTTCAGCTTCAACATCAGTCCTTCCAGTGAACACCCAGGACTGATCTCCTTTAGGATGGACTGGTTGGATCTCCTTGCAGTCCAAGGGACTCTCAAGAGTATTCTCCAAGACCACAGGTCAAAAGCATCAATCCTTCAGCACTCAGCTTTCTTTATAGTCCAACTGTCACATTCATACATGACTACTGGAAAAACCACAGCCTTGACTAGATGGACCTTTGCTGACAAAGTAATGTCTCTGCTTTTTAATATGCTGTTTAGGTTGGTCATAACTTCCCTTCCAACAGGTGGCACTAGTGGTTAAAAAAAAAAAAACAAAACCCACCCACCAATGCAGGAGACATAAGAGCTAAGCGCATAGCAATCCACTCTAGTATTCTTGTCTGGAAAATTCCATGGACAGAAGAGCCTGGCAGGCTATAGTCCATGGGGTCCCAAAGAGTCAGACACAACTGAAGCAACTTAGCACACATGCACACATAGTCAACAATACACCATTTCTGCTAAGTGTTCTCAAAAAGGTTTGGGTCCCCTATTAAATGCTTCATAGTAATTTGCTGCTGCTGCTATCGCTGCTAAGTCGCTTCAGTCGTGTCCGACTCTGTGTGACCCCATAGACGGCAGCCCACCAGGCTCCTGCGTCCCTGGGATTCTCCAGGCAAGAACACTGGAGTGGGCTGCTATTTCCTTCTCCAATGCATGAAAGTGAAAAGTGAAAGTGAAGTTGCTCAGTCATGTACGACTCCTAGCGACCCCATGGACTGCAGCCTACCAGGTTCTTCCATCCATGGGATTTGCCAGGCAAGAGTACTGGAGTCGGGTGCGACTGCCTTCTCCACATGGTAACTTGATAATAAACCTATCCCTGTAATATACCCAGTGATTTTTCAGGCCATTCTCTGAAGTACTCAGGGTACTAGAGGCAAGGATACAAGTGTCCTAGAATTCTGGCAGAGTGGTAGGCACTGATTTGAATTAGCTTGAATAAGTGGTGGATGTTAACAGCTAACTTCTCTCATTGTATTCTAATTGCTCAAGAAAGAAAAAATGTTCTGTACAACATTATTTTTCACTAAAAGTGAAAATAAAGCTTCAGTTCGGTAGCAGTCTCAATCATCCACTAAATTTCTAAAACGTATTTTAGAATACAGTTTATTTTGAAAATGCACCAAAACCATCTTTAAGATGTGTAAAGTACATGGGAATTATAAGAAAGAAAATGAGCAACTATGATAATCAAATTTTAGATAGAATAAAAAACACAGTTAAAATCATAAACTTAGGGCTTCTGAGAAAATAGATTACTAGAAAAACTAAAAGAAGGGTTTCAAAATTAGTTTCCACTTTCTTTGCATGACGTCTGATGTTCTGGCCTCTGCAGTTACCGTGTGTTTAAGTATTAGCTATAGCAAGTGATGTTAATAAATATGTAACCTGGAAAAAATTATGCATGAAGGCATTAGCTCTGATCAACAGGGTACCCAAATTACCGGTATTTCATCAGATTAGTCATTGGATGCTTTGAAAATAAGGGAGAATAAGATTCTCACTTAATGGTCTTCAGCAGGGAAACTTGAAACTAAAAAAAATATTAAAAATGAGGTTTATTCTGTTCAGTTGCTATGTAGTAAGTGTCTACCGCATGACAGGCTTCTCTGTGCTTCACTATCTCCTGGAGTTTGCTCAGATTCACATCCATTGAGTCGGTGATGCTATCTAACCATCTCATTCTCTGCTACTCCCTTCTCCATTTGCCTTCCATCTTTCCCAGCATCAAGGTCTTTTCCAGTGAGTCAGCTCTTCGCATCAGGTGGCCAAAGTATTGGAGTTTCAACATCAGTTCTTCCAATGAATATTCACAGTTGAATTCCTTTAGGATTGACCAGTTTGATCTCCTTGCTGTCCAAGGGATTCTCAAGAGTCTTTTCCAACATCACAGTTCAAAAACATCAGTTCTTTGACACTCAGCTTGCTTTCTAGTCCAGCTCTCATATGAAAGTGAAGTTGCTCAGTATGTCCAACTCTTTGCAACCCCATGGACTGTAGTCTACCAGGCTCCTCAGTCCATGGAATTTTCCAGGCAAGAGTACTGGGGTGGGTTGCCATTTCCTTCTCCAGGGTATCTTCTAAACCCCGGGACTGAACCGGGGTCTCCTGCATTGCAGTCAATGCTCTCATATCAGTACATAATTACTGGGAAAATGATAGTTTTAACTATACAGGCCTTTGTCAGCAAAGTGATATCTCTGCTTTTAATATGCTATCTAGCTTTGTCATAGCTTTCTTTCCTGGTCTGAATGTTTGTGCTCCTCCAAAATTCATGTGTTGACATCCTAACCCCCAAGTTGATGATATTAGGACGTAGGGCCGTTTAGAGGTGATTAGATCAAGAGGGCAGAGGCTTTACAAATGAGATTCAGTTCAGTTGCTCAGCCGTGTCCGACTCTTTGTGACCCCCATGAATCACAGCACGCCAGGCCTCCCTGTCCATCATCAACTCCTGGAGTTCACTCAGACTCACGTCCATCGAGTCCGTGATGCCATCCAGCCATCTCATCCTTGGTCGTCACCTTCTCCTCCTGCCCCCAATCCCTCTCAGCATCAGAGTCTTTTCCAATGAGTCAACTCTTCGCATGAGGTGGCCAAAGTACTGGAGTTTCAGCTTTAGCATCATTCTTAGTGCCCTTATAAAAGCGGCCCCTGAGAGATCCGTAGCCCCTTCTACCACAAGCCCTCACCAGACACAGAGTTTGCCAGCTCCTTGGATTTTCCAGCCCCTAGAACTATGAGAAATAAACATGTTTACAAGCCACCAAGATGTAGTATTTTGTTACAGTAGCCTGAACACAGTAAGACAGGGTTAATAAACTAAAGCTAGCAGCCAAGGTGGCAGGGAAGGGAGTGGGCCTGGACAATGTGAATACCTGGAAAAAGAGAGAAGTGAGGAAGACACTAGTAAGGCTGCCAAATTTAGCAAATAATAATAATGATAATACAGGATGCCCAAATAAATTAAATTTTCAAATAACAAATATTTCAATATAAATATGTCCATGAAATATTTGGGACATACTTGCAATGAAAAACTTATTTGTTGATATGACAAAATTCCAACTTAATTGAGAATCTTGTATTTTATCTGGCACGGGTGAAGAGGAACATAAACTTACAGATCATATGACTTTGGTTCACCTCCCAGCTCCACCACTGACCTAAGACAAGCTCTTTAAATTCTCTGAAAATTGCTTGGAACCTGAAAGTGTTCTTGCAGCACCAAAAATAATATTAAAGTGCCAATGCATCAATAACTATTCATTTATCTGCTTGCCCTCATGTACTTAAGAATTCTGTTCAGGGTTGGCTTAGACTCAGAAGACATTTTTTTATGCGGGTTACTAATTTTATTCCCAATTACTCCTCCTTGAACCTAGACAGTATATAAGGTGCTTAAAACCTTGGCTTATAATCGAACTACTACTAATATCTTTAATCCAAACCAAAACACAGTACAACTTGGGAAAAATGTTTATAGCAAACTGATAGCCAGCATTAATAAATCTCTCACCCTCCAAAATTGGTAGTTTCCACAGAATGACTGGACTTTCTGTGGCCAATAAACTAAATTGAAAAATCTCCAGCCAACTGTAATAAACACAGAATTGAAAGCTAATAAAACACCACAGGGCATTTCAAGGTAACTCAGCAGGAGAGAGCTCACCAATATAGATGTGTTTACAGATGGCAACTAAAGATATAATAATTAATCTGCTTTTGAAGTAATGAACAAATCACATGCTTCCTTAAAATACAAAGCACAGAACTCTTAACTGCTAATTAAGTTCAGGAGTGGAATAAACACTTGATTTGCAATAAAGGATAAGGCTCATAAACAGTAATATATAGCCATCCAAGTCCTGCCTGTCTGCCTCAGAAAATACAAGTGCCCTATTGAGGATGTAAAAATTGACATGACACTATCATTCACCTGTGGTTTTTAAGTCTCAACAAGATCCAAAATCGTTTATTATAAGATGAAGTTACTTCCTTAAGGATCTTTTCAAAGGAATTACTCCAAACTGGTTATAAGGATGTTAAATACAGTATTTTTACAAAAATAATTATAATATTTAAAGCTGTACAAGTTCAACCACAGAAAACATAAGTGAATCAATACTAGAAATCCTATGAATCAGTTATTCTCATTCTCCTTTATACGTATTCAGAGTAGTTAACTACATGAATAAAAATTCCTTGTACAGAATTAAATGGAATCAGATTCTTGCTCACTGATAAAAGAAAAAAGAAGACAGGTAGACAGACAAATGAGAATCAAACCAGGAGTCCACAAATTACAGCCCAAGAGAAAAAATCTGACTTTTGGCTTCCCTTAGCATAGCCGACAAGGTGAAAGTGGCTTTCATACTTTTAAATGATTGAAAACTATCAAAATAAAAAAATATTTCATGACATTAAGATTATGTGAAACTGAAGGAAACACAAAGTAAGTTGTCCATAAATAAAGTTTCATTAGAACACAGCCACGCCCATTTGTTTACCTAAACTGTGCTTTTGTGGTGCAGCAGCAGAATGGAATACTTAGAACACAAGCCATATGGCCCACAAAGCCTAAAATATTTACGTTCTTATCTTTTGCTGAGAAAGTATGCTGACTTCTGAGGTAGACAGATAAGTAGGTAGATAACACAAGCTGTAATCCTCCACCATCTACACTTCAAAAAGTTCCACTAGAAACCCAATAGTAATTAAAATAACCAGAGTACTTTGTGATGTATTTTATCATCACTTAAAAAACAAAACATAATTTATCATGAGCCAGTACTATTGCTACATTTGGTTATATATATGCTTTCCCTTAGAAAATGGACATTTAGAAAACCCCAGAAAGTTGAGCTGCAGCAGGATTTCTGCTATTCTCTCCGTGCAGGATTTCTCTGCCTTCCCCCTCCCATTGCCTCATGGCCCAGAATCCCTTCCCTGCCAGCTGCTGATCCCCAACCAACACCTTGGGTAAACCAGGGCAGTGTCCAAGGTGCCAGGGATTGGCAGTGTCCGAGGGGGCTGATGGGTGCTGAGGCTACTCTCTCAGCTTCTACCCTCCCAGCCCAGGGCAGAAGCTGGAAGGGTAACCTCAGTACCCCTGTGGCTGTTCTCAGTCACCAGTCTCATTCAATACACTTTTCCCCTTCTTCCTTATCAAATCTGGATATTTCTCTAAAATATAAATAGATCTTACTTCAGTACTTTTGATTCAAGAAGGCACTAGTATTGCTCTTTATGTACTTTTAATTTCCCCTGATGGGGAAGGCGAAGAAGGTCACTCCACACCACAACCACTCCCATCTATTTCCTCTACTGCTAACAGTATTTAAAAAAAAAAAAATTAGAGAACATCAATCAAGTTATCTGTCCTAAAATACTGCTTGTAACAAAGAAGATGCCCAATA
Source organism: Aepyceros melampus (assembly GCA_006408695.1). Lineage (NCBI taxonomy): Eukaryota > Metazoa > Chordata > Mammalia > Artiodactyla > Bovidae > Aepyceros > Aepyceros melampus. The sequence continues at coordinate 28,085 of SJXQ01008523.1, read as the reverse complement.
AACATTTGTTGACTGAATAAATTAAGGAATAAACGAATCTATCCTACCTGCTTCTTTTATAGAAACTAGCCGAGGGAGGAATCACATGATTTTCAGGAGGCTGGAGCCAGCTAAAACAAAAGTTTTAATTTTATGACCTTCCCTTTGCCCTAGGCCATAGCTCCTTAGTGTCACACAATATGTGACATTCACTCAACAGAACATTCCATCTTCTTTGTCAACAATCTTCAAATGAGCTTGGCAACATGCTGAGAGGAGGTGGGCATCTGCCTCATGCCCTACCACAACATGAACTACAACTCATCCCAAGGCTTAGACTCTAAGCCAGCTCTAGCAATCTGATTTTCAGTGGCCAGTGATTGGTTTAGAAGTGGACTTCTAACTCAAAGTCCATTTGGGAGACATTTTCTTACTTAATAAGATTAAGAGGTCACTTCTCATTCTTTGACCATTCAAAGTTTGTGACACAAGAGCAAGATTCTTATGCCTCAGTGGATATAACTGTGGGGTTATTCAGGGGCTTCTCAGGTGGCTCAATGGTAAAGAATCCACCTGCCAATGTAGGAGATATGGGTTTGATCCCTGGGTTGGGAAGATCCTCTGAAGGAGGAAAAGGCACCCACTCCAGTACTCTTGCTGGAAAAGCCCATGGACAGAGGAGCCTGGCGGGCTACAGTGGATGGGGCTGCAAAGAGTCAAACACGACCGAGTACACACGCACCCAACCTAATCTAGAGCCTTGACTTCACTGAGCTGTTGAACTAACCAATGTTGAAACCGCCTGTTCCAGACTTCTTATGTGAGAGAAAAAACCTTATGTTCAAGTTGAGCACTCTCCTGCCTGGAACGAAAAGCATGTTGAATCATGTATTCACCCTTGAAAGATGACCCATTCCCTGCCCTAACCATCATCCTGCCACAGTCTTCACCACAGGTTACAGGCACTATAGACAGGATCATAAGAAAAAAATGCTGGTTCTCACTGCCAAGATGTCAAGGGGACTTTAAGTACCCAGCTCTGCTCCAGTGAAGCTCTAGTCTATTCCAAGCCAAACTCCAAATGCCTTTATAATAATAGAAATATTATTATATATGTTGTGTGGGCCCCATGATGATTTTAGAGAAGAAACTGTACAATATGGTTTAAATAGGCTTTTGTGGGTTGGCCTGGAAACCTAACATTGTTTCTATGGAAAAATGCTTTAAACTCCAAATGACTCTGTTCGAACTGAACTTTGGAATGCAACCTGCTTTAAATTGGGGAATTGTGTACGTGTTTACAATTAAAATACACAGGGATGGAAGTGAGTTATCAACTGCAAAAATCACATTTGGACTGTGGATTTAAATTGATCAATAACCCATTGTCATTTTGGATAAAATAGCCCTGAATAAAAAGGGGTCGTGACTTCCAGCAGTACCAAATAACAATACAAAATCAGAACCAAGATAACCTACCAGACTCCATTTTAAAGTAATTTTCTGTTAGAGGAGGAGGTTACTTTACAAACTAAATAGTGTCCACCCTACCAAAATCTGTCACTGTAACCAGTGTGTCTTTAAACCCACTGGGAAATATTTCATGCAGTAATTTGAATGAGTACATGAAAATCCATCCCTTTGCTGTGAGGGAAAAAAATAAAAATAGCAGAGATCTTTTATCTAAGGATGAATCCAAATCCTTAGAAGTTCTGTGTTCAAGTCAACCAACAACTATAACTGGACTCCCTCTCCCCCTACATCTCCATTTTTTGATTCAGGTACTAAGGATAAATCAGGGTATAGTAGAAACAGTACTTCCTAATTATTGTGGTTTATATCTCTATTTCCTCAGATTGTAATGTGAAAATAATACCATCCTGGTCCCTGAGCTGTAGTAACATTTACACACAGCATCACCCAACACTATGCCTGAAACCACAAAGTCCTCAGTCAGTTCACTACTTTCTGTCCGCTCTTCTCCCCCACAAGAATATTGCCCTCATATAAGATATCCAAACTCTCTCCAACCTACACACATAACTGACAACCAGAGTTTGTTCTACTGGTAAATATGCATATGGTGTCTAAAGAAAATCAAGTCTAACATAATCTTTCAACTGTATGTGAAATGAATTAACATTTCTCTCTGCCTTACATAAAATATTATGATTGAATACTATGGGGACTTTTCAATACAGCAATGACTGTAACTTGTATTTAAATTCTGCTGAAACCATGGATCTTGATGTTGGCTTTCTGAGGATTGGCATATTGAAAAAACACAGGGTTAGCTTTGTTTCATAAAAGGGCGAAAAAGAAGCAAATTAACAATATCAGTTCAAATCAGGATTTGATATAATTCAGAGAGTGTAATCTTTGCCTCACAATCTCCTCATCTTTTCCTTGTGAACTATTACGTTTCAGAGGGTCCAAAACTATTCTCTTTCACACAATAGCTTCTTTAACTTAAAAATAAAATGCAATGATAAGTGAATGCCTGTGAAAATAAAGTCTGTAGTTAACATAAGGCAGTAAGATTACACCTCAGTTTTCTTAATGCATTGAAATTAACACTGAAAAGTTGGAATTCATTCTTTCAGTTAACTTGACTGCCACACTGAGCATATCTCTGTGTATTGCTTCCTTGAATGTTCAGGTTTTGGGTGCTGATTAGAAGCTGTCTATTTTCAATCCTCTATGATAATTTCAAGGTGTAACTTGCATACTGTTATGGTGCTCTCCTTACCTTGGCTGCATGTCCTGTCTTTCCTCTGTTTATTAAATCTACCAACTGGCAGAATGAATACTAGATAAATCAAAGAGGTGCCCTTGTTCTATGTGATTATCCCGGAAAGCAAATGAAGCTGCTGCCACAAGTCTCAGAATAAAACCTGACTCTTTATGCAAATTTAAAATTCTATGGCACTGTAACCTTACCCAGGGCAGCTGTCTGTATTTTTCAATGTACAAGTCCCTAAAGATGCTATATGAAAGGTAATATTTTGGCAAGAAATTAATATTATAGAGGAATGAGTCTTGTCAATTTTCCTAGGCCACATTTCCCACTTACAAAATGTAATATTCAAATAAAATAATTTAACTTTCCCCACCTCTTACACTCCAGTAGCTTTATCTGTCAAACTTTATCCCAAAATTGATATTCATCACTGATCAGAGAAGTAAATACAGCACATGTTCCTCATGGGGCTCTCCACACTTCTTTTCCCAAAGTACAATTTGGCCTTGCTCATATCTCTCTATCTTCTGTTATGCTTTGAGTCCAAACACCCACAATCTACCTTTCTGCCTACATGGAAGTAAACTCTCATTCCTTAAGACTTACAAAGAGTCTTCGATTCCTTAACAGCCAGCAAGCTCTACAAATCACCATCATGCCCAAGAGAGGAGCAAATCAAAATGCTTTTGAAAGATACAAAGAGAAGCAAAAACTAAAAGCTCTCATTCTTAATCTAAAAACAATGCATATGTATGAGCAACACTAAACTCTAAATATACATTTTGTATTTCACCCACACTGCTTATGACTACAGATTTTTGCCAAAAATATTACATTTAAGTATAATACCTCAACTTTTTGAAGATCTCTAGTCCCCCCCTCCATCTTTTCTTCCTACTACTTACCTCCAACCCAAATACATTACTACAGACTTCCAGGTAAAGGACAGAAAATATTCTCATAATAGGGATGAAGAGACTGAGGGGACACTTTCCACAGTGGGGGAAGGGAGGAAAAGATTTCTGTTTGAGTGCCATCTCTTAGTTTAAGAAGATCGAGCAGTAGAGACTAAAACAGAAGGCTGGTTAATGAAAATTTAAAAATTAACCGTTTTGAACCTCAGCTGTAAGACAGGTTTAAATCCTCTATGATCATCATGTATATGAGTTAAATAAGATACTGACTCTAAAGCATCCTTGGCACTACCGACAATCTGAGTCAGACGGTTCTCTGTCGTGGGGGCTGTCCTGTACACTGCAGGGCGTTTAGCAGTGTCTTTGGCCTCTACCCACTAGGTGCCAGTAGCACTCCTCTCTTCTGCTGTGATAACCTATAATGTCTCCAGATATTGCCAAATATCCCTGGGAGGGCAAAGCCTTCCCCTATGGAGTGTCAGCAAATTATCTGGCCCATAATAAATGCTTACTCACTTAATGATAGCAGTCAACATTATCATTATCCATTAGATTTTGGTTTCCAGATTTAAAAAAAAAAAAAAAAACTGTGGTATTATTTGCATTTTGAACTTCCTATATATTATCCATGAAAATGTTCTTTGGGGGCAAAGATGGCAAGCATGGCAAGGTCATGGCAAACATCCAATGGGTTGATCAACACTTGATAAAATGCATTCTCAATATGACCTCTACAGTCTTTTGTAGGTTGAAAAGGAATTTGGGAGAAGTTAATGGGAATCTAAAAACTCCACAGCTCTGACACATGAAGAAAGCTATTACCACAAAGCTCCCAGTCCTAATGTTAATTTGTATAGAGGTGTGACCAAAATGCTGACACACTTAATCCAGCCCAGCAGATATTTCACTTCACCATGACAGGCACATGGAGAAACCCAAATCAGACCGTCAGCCTTTCCAGTCTATTTACTGTCCAAGCACATTTCCCCAGTAAATGTTTCTGGTAAACTGGCTAAACTCCTCAAACTCTCTTCCTGTTTCCTACACTATACTGCCCAGTTCTTCAGAAGACTGACAGTTCCCCAGGGTCTAAAGACAGAAGACAAATTTAACCAAGACAAGTTTGGGTAGCAAGAAACAGGTAGCTTCAGTCTCTCTACTGTGCCATAACAAACATTTTTGATGGCAAACATCCTCAGCTGAGATAGAACAGACAGTCTTTCACATTTCACTTAACCAACATACATTGCTTGGTCAGATCAGTTTTGCCTCTAAGATGTACTCAAACACTACTGCTTGCTGTATTTTCTAAGAATTTTAATATTAGAGGCATGTGACACAGTGTCTATGGCTTCCAAGGAAACAGCATGGAATGGACTTATTATGCACTCTGATTTCAGCTAAAACATCCTTTCTTTTATCAGATTGGAACTCACTCTTTACTAAAAGGCCCATGTTAGGGGTGGAGTGTAAAGTTTGTAACCATATCCTTGAATGGGAGAATATAAGCAACCAAAAGCTAAGTAAAAGTATTGAATTTCTGCTTGCCTCTAATTACAGTAACTAAGGATATATCAGTCTTATCCTAGAAGAACTTTAAACATTAAGAAAGAAGCCAAGTGCATCTTTGATATTCCCATGGAGATGCACCTGCCACCCTCTAGCCTAAGCTACTCCATTCAGCATACCATTTTTTTTCAGATGTTTTCAGATTACCCACACTTACCTGCTTTGGCCAGCATCTCTTAGAGCCCAGATGTCTAGCTTCCAAGTTTATCATTAATCTGATAAATCTGTCCATGTCACTGTGTCAATGGCCTTCTCTAACAGAAACATATAAAAATAGACTCTGGAGGCAGAAAAAGAACGAAGACCAGTAATTTTTACCAGGTTACTTTTCTATGCCTCATTTTGTACACCATGGAATAACAGTATCACCATCTCATTCGCTGCTGTACAAATACAGTGTCTAAGACAAAGAGAATATGAACAATGGCAGTTACATCATTAAATTCCTCTATTACATCCTAACTTGAAATAGTTCCAAAAATGAAACTTTCAAGTAAGTCAGAAAATAAGGAAATTATACTAATATTTTGTTCAAAATGAAAAGGATCAAATATATCAAAGAGAAGTTTAAAAAATATTTACTCTCTGTTCTGCACATGGAGAAAGTGTGAAATGGCAAAAGTGATTGTAACATCCCTCTCCAATGCCTTTCACCCCCTTATACGCAGATTAAGTCAAGTTACATATCTGTTGTTACCTTTCCCATCAAGGAAACATAAATACTAACACTTTTTCAGCTCTGACTCTCTTGTTCAAGTCTCTGAGGGGACAAGACAAGAAAACATGGGAAGTCACAGAGAAATGTCATTATTTGATTCATTTGTAAAGTAGGGATAATAATACATTCCTCATAGAATTCTTATAAAAAGTAAATAAAACCATGTGTGTTAAGCAGTGAGCCCTGGGTCTGGATAGGCAAAATTCCCCTAAATGATGGCTATTGTTACTCAGAAGGGTGCGAGATCCTCTCTTCAACAATGAAGCAAATGAGACCCAGAGAGATTAAGTAATCTGCAAAGGTATGTGATGCAGGAAGAAACAAAACCCAATTTTCAGATGTTTATATTAAGATCACAGGGAGAGGTAGGAAGACGTGAAGCTACAGGAGAAAGCAAATCCACAGAGCACTACCACTGCCTCTCTCCATCGCTGCTCCACTGTTACCTCTAAGGTCAGTTTCTGAGGGCTGCCATAACTACTGTAAACTAAGTGGCTGACGACAAGAGATATTTCTTCTCTCATAGTTCTAGAAGCCAGAAGTCTGAAATCAGGGTGTCAGCAAGGTCATGCTTCCTCTGAGACTCTGGGTGGACTCCTTCCTCGCCTCTCCTCCTGCTGGCTGGCAACCCTTCGCATTCCTTGGCTTGCTGCGGCATCACATCATCTCTAGCTCTGTTGTCACAGGTGTTCTCCCTGTGTGTCTACCTCTGTTCCCCGGATAAGGGCATCAATCATATTGGATTAACGGCCCACCCTACTTCAGTATGACCTCATCTTAACTTGATTATATCTACAATGACCCTCTTTCTAAATAAGGTCACTTTCACAGGTACCAGGGGTTAGGACTGAATGTATCTTTTAGAGGAACATAATCTAACCCACAATAGCTCTGTCATTTATAGACATTTTTCTTTTTTGGCTTGGGGTTTGGGGGTCAGTCCCAAAGCTACAATTGCAGTTTACTAAAATGATATTCATGCTAATGGGCCAATTCAGAATTACAGTAACAAAAAGGCAACTATGTCTACTTAACCATGTTTACTTCCCAAGCTCATTAGTGGTTCCATGTGGTGAGAAAAATTTCCCACTCACTGTATCAAATTTAGCACATTTATTTAGTCTGAGTCAATGCCTGAAATATCCTTTCATACATTTAAGCCAATTTTCCCCAAGGTCATGCAACAAGATAGAAGTCACAGATCTTTCTCCTGTGAGTCAATTACTATAAAATACAGCACTGAATTTGGGTAAAACAGAGTTAGGTGGTGAAATGTGCCTAGAATAATAGAGTTGATTTTTTCATGTACCAATTTTTTATTATATTTTATTTTATGCACATTTGAATCAAAATCAAAGCAGTGCTGATCTAGAATGAACTATAATTTAATATGAATGTTTCTGTAATGAAGTAGATTATTTTTTGAGACTGAGCAGCCATCACATTTTCTTTCCAATCACACTCTACTATATGAGGAAATACATATTACTTTCTATTAAATCCTATAAGCAAAATGATGATTGAAGAATAAAAATGATCAATTTTCCCTTATCATAAAATATCAGCAAGTAACATAAAATGTAACTTTTCCTACAGGTATAATTTTTCATCGTAGCTAAATTTTCATGTCCAATTTTCTCATCCTGGAATCTTCCTAATATAAATTGAGCTAATTTTGAGTTTAAAAAATTTACTCAGTCACCTAAAAATGAATTAATCTGAGCTCTGGTCACATGTGCAAGACACAGTAATCTATATCAAATTTTTATTAACATACACCAGAAAAATAGCTAAAACAGCTACCAAACTTGATCTGGCAGAAGAAACTTGTCTCTCCACATGAAGCCACTGAGAAATACCAGAAAGCCTTTTGGAATTTTATAATGTAGATGAAATTTTCTTTTTAGAAATAAAAATTGCATTTTACAGAAAACTACACAGATACAAATCAAACACATGACTAACTGCATACAAGCAGTGTGGTGAAGAACTTAGGGTTCACATGGAGTCAGGTCAGACAGCCTGGGTTGGAAACCATGCCTTGGAAGCTGTGAAAAATTAAGACAGCTACTGAATCTCTCAATGTTCTCATCTGTAAAACAGGGATGATGATACTAGTACTAACGTCTTGGATTTTAAGGAATAATAGGAGAAATGACTATAAAATCTTTGGCATAGTGCCTAATTGTTATTATTATTAAGATTACAGATTCACACCTGGCAGGTATGGCAAACTGCCTGGTTTCAAATCACAGCTGCTGTTAATTACTGGCATTGAAACCTCGGGCAAGTAACCTAACCTCTATGAGCATCAGATTCTTCAAAAGGAGAAAGTAACAGTAACAATGTACTTCAAGGATATAAAATAACACATGAATCACTTAGCCCAATACTGGAAGACAATAAGATCTCAGAAAAATATATATGTCTCGTGATATCTTCATAGTGGAATTCACCTTTGCAAATAATTTAATATTTGGCTTTTCATTTATGTGCACTGAAAATTTTTGTATTTAAAAATTTTTCTCACAAATCCAAAATAAAGAATTATTCTACAGCTTGAGGGTCAGAAATATCTTATTTTTCCAGGGGTGAATAGTTCAGGATTGATCTAGACAAGGGTTTTAGAAGTATATTCACTACAGAACCATTCTCAGTGCTCCCAAGTAGTCCACAGACAGACAGTTTACTTAAACTTCATTCTTTTCTAATATTTTTAGCTGCAATGAGAGAAACTAACACTTCAAACAAGAAGTCTTGGTGTACAGTCCCACACCGACCAGAAAATAACCCAGCAACGTATGCAGCTATACTTGTTTAAATCATTCAGATGCCAAAAGTATTATCAGGCAGATTCTCAGATTATTTTCTTCCTTGCTGGTCTTTTTTTTCAAGGAGCCTTCCCAGCAACCATGCTTGGTACTGAAATGCTGTTAACATTGGTACCCTTTCAATTTCAGGGTTGTATCCTATTTCCTGGACTGCCCTTTCCAGACTGACACTGAAAGATGGATCCTTTCTTTCAGAATGACTATCTCATAACCTACATTCCAGCTAAAAGCAGAGTCAAGATGAATGCCAACAAAACTTCTTCCAGGCCTGCAGGGAAAGAGACCAAAAAGGTGTGCTTTCCAGGTGAAAGTGAGAGAAAGTGAAGCCACTCAGTCATATCTGACTCTTTGCGACCCCGTGGATGGCAGCCCACCAGGCTCCTCCGTCCATGGGATTCTCCAGGCAAGAGTACTGGAGTGGGGTGCCATTGTCTTCTCCAGGGGATCTTCCCGACCCAGGGATTGAACTCAGGTCTCTCGCATTGCAGGGAGACGCTTTACCCTCTGAGCCACCAAGGAAGCTTTCCAGGTGAGACAGCCTTAAATAGATAAGCAGTAGAAATGCAAAGCTTGAGATGTCCCCCTTTGGCAAACACTGCTAATGAGCCAACCAAGACCATCCTCTACCTACCACCTTCTCCTTCTCAGTCTCCCACTACAGATGCCAAAAAGCCAAAGTCACTTTCCAGACTCCCCTGTACCTAGGGGTGGCCAATAAGGTCTAAACAGAACTCTGAGAAAGTGTCTCTAAAGCTTTTTCTTTCATGATTAAATAGGACACACGTGTTGCCTGGTGCTATCCCTCCCCTGTCCCCCATCCTTTTTCCACCTTGAACATTAACATAACATTGAGACCAGCAGTAGCATCTTGCAACCATGACTCAGTTAACAAACACAGGACCAGCTGTGTGAGGAGGGCTACAACGGCATTCTAACTCTAACAACACTAACACAGAGTGAGGCATTATTCTCCCAAAAAGTCAAGGCTGAGGCCTTGTAATCCTCAGCCAGATGGACGATGTGCTATTGAACTGCAAAGGAGGTAACTATAGCTGTTAAGACTCAAAAATGACAGCCATAATGGAACTGAGAGCCAAAGGCATGCAATATTCAATACTAATACCCATATTCAGCATAATCAGCTCGTATCAGTACTTCTGAGTATTCAGCATAATTATTTAATGTATTTTGAGAAAACAGATATGAAAAGACTTGAGATATTAAAGTACTATGAAAATATAAATTCTTTATATTGTTGTAATTCAATTGAAAAAACTAAGGGCTGTAGATTTTAATGGTGGAAAACTAATAGAACAGAGACAGCATAAGAAAAATGTTATTCATTTCTTTGATTGAAGCATATATATAAATATGTGTGTTAAAAGCAAGAATCCAAGTGAAAAAGTCATAAATTATAACGCTGAAAAAAGTCATGTTCCAAAATAAATCTTGTTTTCTTCAGCAGTCTGGATAACATTTTACCTTGTGTTCAAACTATCCATGCATGCAATGAATGCAGTTTTGTCAACCTCAAATTATTCCCCATATCTGATCGTCTTGTAGAAATTCAACCCGTGTCCACGGAAATGTAGCACTACACTGCAGAGCTCAGTAAAACAAATACTACTTGGCATTTAAATACATGAGGTGCCGTTAAATAGTCTCTCACTTTTATTCAAATCTTTCCACCTGGAAAAACAGACTAAAAATACAACACAATATTTCAGAGATTAAATCAGTATAAAAACTTGCCCTGGTCAATCACAGTATTAACCTCTTATTCCATAATTTATTCATAAATTAACAGATACCTTTCTGAGTTTCTTCCTGCCTACTTCTTATATTACAATTCATTGATGTAAAAAATTTTAAGGTCCTTGTACTTGAATTTACCACATCTTGCATGATCATTCCTCATCCTTTCAGGAATAGGCATCCACTATGTGCTCAAGGTTAATTTTTCCCCAGTAGTCTGCATCTTATTTCCTACCATTTCTTTGCCACATTCTTCCAATATTTATTTTTACCTTGTTCTGCACCACCAATCTCTCCCCCTCTATTGGCTCCTCTCTTTAGGGCTATAAATTTTTTGAAATAAAGACACAAAAGAACAAAAGTATAAAAGTCCCCAAACCTGCAAATGTCTTCTGGATATCTATAACCTAGTACCAAGGGAACACCTTTTCTCTGCCATGCTTTTCAAAAGAGTGGTTCCATCCATGGAATCCAATCCATCAGATTCCATTCATAGCCTCCATATATAGCCATCATGTGCTAGTAAGTGTTCAGCAATTAGCACTCATAACATAAATACATTTGTATGTTTGTATGTATGTATGTATGAAGCAAAAGGCAAAGGAAAAAAGGAAAGATATACCTATTTGAATGCAGAGTTCCAAAGGATGGCAAGGAGAGATAAGAAAGCCTTCCTCGGTGATCAGTGCAAAGAAATAGAGGGAAAAAATTGAATGGGAAGGACTAGAGACCTTTTCAAGAAAATGAGAGATACCAAAGGAACATTTCATGCAAAGATGGGCACAATAAAGGACAGAAATGGTATGGACCTAACAGAAGCAGAAGACATTAAGAAGAGGTGGCAAATATACATAGAAGAACTATACAAAAAAGATCTTTACGATCCAGATAACCACAATGGTGTGATCACTCACCTAGAGCCAGACATCCTGGAATGTGAAGTCAAGTGGGCCTTAGAAAGCATCACTACAAACAAAGCTAGTGGAGGTGATGGAATTCCAGGTGAGCTTTCAAATCCTAAAGGATGATACTGTGAAAGTGCTGCACTCAATATGCCAGCAAATTTGGAAAACTCAGCAGTGGCCACAGGACTGGAAAAGGTCAGCTTTCATTCCAATCCCAAGGAAAGGCAATGCCAAAGAATGCTCAAACTACCACACAATTGCAATCATCTCACATCCTAGCAAAGTAATGTTCAAAATTCTCCAAGTCAGTCTTCAACAGTACGTGAACGGTGAACTTCCAGATGTTCAAGCTGGATTTAGAAAAGGCAGAGAAATCAGAGATCAAATTGGCAACATCCACTGGATCATTGAAAAAGCAAGAGAGTTTCAGAAAAACATCTACTTCAGCTTTATTGACTATGCCAAAGCTTTGACTGTGTGGATCACAACAAACTGTGGAAAAATTCTTCAAGAGACGGGAATACCAGACCACCTGACCTGCCTCCTAAGAAATCTGTATGCAGGTCAAGAAGCAACCAGTTAGAACTGGACATGGAACAACAGACTGGTTTCAAATAGGGAAAGGAGTATGTCAAGGCTGTATATTGTCACCCTGCTTATTTAACTTATATACAGAGTACATCATGTGAAATACTGAGCTGGAGGAAGCACAAGCTGGAATCAAGATTGCCAGGAGAAATATCAATAACTTCAGATATGCAGATGACACCACCATTGTGGCAGAAAGTGAAGAGGAACTAAAAAGCCTCTTGATGAAAGTGAAAGAGGAGAGTGAAAAAGTTGGCTTAAAGCTCAACATTCAGAAAACTAAGATCATGGCATCTGATCCCATCACTTCATGGCAAACAGATGAGGAAACAATGGAAACAGTGGCAGACTTTACTTTTGGGGGCTCCAAAATCACTGCAGATGGTGACTGCAGCCATGAAATTAAAAGATGGTTGCTCCTTGAAAGAAAAGCTATGACCAACTTAGATAGCATATTAAAAAACAAAGACATTATTTTGCCAACAAAGGTCCATCTGGTCAAACTTATGGTGTTTTCACTAATCATGTACCAGATGTGAGAGTTGGACTATAAAGAAAGCTGAGTGCTGAATAATTGATGCTTTTGAACTGTGGTGTTCGAGAAGACTCCTGAGAGACCCTTGGACTGCAACGAGATCCATCAGTCCATCCTAAGGGAAATCAGTCCTAAATATTAATTGGAAGGACGGATGCTGAAGCTGAAACTCCAATACTGTGACAAGCTGATGCGAAGAACTGACTCACTGAAAAAGACCCTGATGCTGGGAAAGACTGAAGGTAGGAGGAGAAGGAGACAACAGAGGATGAGGTGGTTGGATGGCATCACCAACTCAATGGACATGAGTTTGAGTAAGCTCTGAGAGTTGGTGATGGACAGAGAAGTCTGGCGTGCTGCAATCCATGTGTTGTCAAGAGTCAAACACGACTGAGCAACTGAACTGAACTGATGTATGTATCTCTATACATTTATGTTTATTATAAATTTTACCAATACAAGGCACACAATTTACACATGATATACAATATTCTTTATGGTAATAAAGAATACATATAGACAGCTGTTTCTTATTAAATGCTTTCACTGACATCAAATGTAGATGTGCTGGCATGAAAGTTGGTTGAATTTTTCTTTTGAATTAATAAGTAAGACAAAAGTGAAACAATGAATATATATGTTAAAGCTTCTCTTGCTCAGTCAAAAATGGGAGCAATTTCTTCACTGAAGTGGATAATAGTTTATGCATTTCGAGAACAATTGTTAAGACCATTTCCTCAATTTTCTGTGTGCCACTCACAATGTAACTGCTGCATCTTCAACATATTTTAGAGTTTAGTCTGCATTATTTACAATATTTCTAACACTTTAAGTCTAGAAAATCAACAAAACAATATCTCTGATGTGTAACATTTGCCAATTTCTATGGTGTAAATACTCATGGTAGGGCTAATTTCAAGATACTAAAGTGAACTCAACACAGACTTCAGAATAGATGTACACTTGCACACCATTATACACTGCATATCTACCATTTAGGTAAAACAGACCTAAGTAAACTTAAGTGCACAGATAAAAGAGAATGCAGTAAAATGATTAAAAAGCATGAGTTCTGAATACTTATTAAATTTATTTGGAATAAAATTTATTAATTGTAAGTGTACATAATTTTCAATAATGGCTATATTTAACAACTAGCTTGCACAATTTCTGAAAAGTTAACAATCTGGTTTTCAGAAATGAGTGTAAGCCAGCTCCAGTGCACCGTTGCATGAAAATACGGCTTGTACGTCTTCCATTCTACTGTACCTGCTCTTGCGACAGTCAACGAGGACTTGCAGTTCCAAAGCCACAGAACTTTTGTATACCTATCTTATGTTATCTCTATGCCACAGCCCAACCCTCGCAATACACCCTTCAACTATTCTGTGTCCTTTCACAGATGTATTTTAGGACTTTAGTCATCCACCATTCTCCTTAAATATTCATGCTATTCTAGCCTCAGTTCCCTTTCCTGCTCATGTAGGCTATCTGATGGTTTCAGTTAGGAGCTATTCACCAATGACCCCCAAATCTCTATCACAGACCAGACTGTTCTGCTAAATTCTAGAATGAACTGCACACCGCACTGACTTAGGTCACCTTCTTATATGCTTACTAGTTAAGTAATTTGTAGAGTAATTATTTGTTTATGTCTGTCTCTCCTACTAGGCTATAAGCCTCACAGGCATGTGGAATATTGTGCCTTTTTTTCTTGCCATATCTCAGAAGCTACCATGTTCTCTAGCACAGTGATTACTCCAGGAATCAATAAAGGTACAGATGACTAACCAATAAGCATTTCAAATGCAACAAGTATAAAATAGAACTCAGTAAGTGTCCCCCAACATGCATTTCTCTTCTGAATCCCAATCACATCGAATGATGCCAATATCCAACCCTGCTCCCTCTGAGAGAGCCCTAGATTTCCTCTTTCCCTTATTCTTCTTATCCAGCCATTTGCCACAGTCTACCTTCTCATCTCCTAAATATCTTTCAAAGCTGTTCCCTTTTCTGAATCACTATTCCTGCTACGTCAGTTTAGATTCATTCTTGCCAGGACCACTGCAATGGTCTCCAGGGCTCCTTGCTCCTGTCTCTCTTTGCTAAGTTGCTAAGTCATTTCAGTCATGTCCAACTCTGTGCGACCCCATAGACGGCAGCCCACCAGGCTTCCCTCTCCCTGGGATTCTCCAGGCAAGAACATTGGAGTGGGTTGCCATTTCCTTCTCCAATGCATGAAAGTGAAAAGGGAAAGTGAAGTCGCTCAGTTGTGTCCGACTCTTCATGACCCCATGGACTGCAGCCCACCTGGCTCCTCTGTCCATGGGATTTTCCAGGCAAGAGTACCGGAGTGGGGTGCCATTGCCTTCTCCGCCTGTCTCTCTTACTCTAACTCAAATGCTCAGTGCACCAAAATGATCGTTTTAAAATTGTGACTATGGCCATCTCTGTCTAACAATCTATCAGTGGTGCTCCACCAGGTAGGGGATGAACTCCAAACTATGTTGCCCAGAACTTGCAAGACTCTCCATGGTCAGAATTCCATCTGGCTTCCCAGCCTCATCACCTTCCACTTTTCCACGAAGGGCCTATACTCCATCTGCACTCACATGATTATAGTTCCCCGCTCTCTTTCCTGTCTCTGAGGCCTATGTACATTTACTTCTCTCAGCCTGGAATATCCTCTCTCTGTTGTTTACATGGCAATCAAGGGTAACCATAAGTTTCTTTGATATTGTGAAGTGTTTTTTGACCCCCAAGGAAAATCCTCCTCCATACTTTCATAATAGTCTTCTATGACTGTACTTAGCCCCTTCCATAATGGCTCATTTTGAACATTTATTTTCTCCCACTAGACTAAGAATGTCTGCTCCAAATCAACTATATCTACCACAGGGACAAGCACATAGTAAGAATCCAGCACCCTAATATGACTATAAAATGAAAAACCCTTTATTCTGCAGAGAGAATACATATGCAAGTAGCTGCTGTCCCTTTCAAAGCCACTCACCTTGAAAGTTATCGGCTTAGTTTAATGATGGTGGCATTATTCCAAGTATTTTTGAAAGGCAACTTTCAGAACTGTCTGGGGAACGTTCTTTAAATTATCTCAAGTCAGGCCAAAAAACATCATGCTGAACACATCTGAGGCCTAGGAGGAACACAGGGCAAGTAATACAGCTCTGTGTACAAAATGAACACTGAAATATGCAAAAGACAATGTAATGATTGATTTGGGGCAACCAATAAACTGGCTCAGAGTTATACAGAACCTCAGAGGATCTCAGAAAATATTTTATTATTTGTCACTTATTATACGTTCACAATATGGAATCTATCAGCACCAGTAACTTGCTTGATCTACCTCATGAAGCTCTTCAAATTAGCATTTCCCAAAGAATATACAATGTGAATATGGGGGAGGGTAGTGTTAAAGAAATTTAGTACACAGCATTAAACAAAGTGAAAAAGATTTATTTACTCTCAGATTTTTCAGAGCTATTAATATCTTAATATGACTCGCCATGAAGTCCATCTATGATCCATGGGGTTTCTCAAATTCTTTTAACTCCATAATCATTTTCTGGCAGATGCTGTAGGATTAATGTTCCATATACTTTGGGAAACTTTGCATTCAATGGGACTGGATGCATCTTCATGAAATAAAGACTTGTAACCTGAAACTACACTGAAACCAAAAGCTACACAGGAGGTTCCTGAGAATTTATTCTAATTGCCTTACATAATGCACCTCATTTACCCTTACAACAGATTCTCACAACAATCCTACAGAATAGTATTATTTTATAGTATAGGTAGTAATGGGGTCCCCAATGTACAGTTAAGGAAAGAAAGGCTAATCAAAGTTAAGTAACCAGTGAGACACTACACAGCTAGTTAGCAATAGAGACAGAATATCACCCTGTCCTAACCAACACATGGGTCCAAAAGTTTAACCTGACCATTGAGTGTGTTCTCACTTGCATCATCTCTTAAACTTAGCTCAGTCTCTCCTAAGTATACCGTTCCTTTGTAAACTCCTTATTTTCACATGGCTAACTACCGCACAATTGCACTCATCTTACATGCTAGTAAAGTAATGCTCAAAATTCTCCAAGCCAGACTTCAGCAATACGTGAACCGTGAACTTCCTGATGTTCAAGCTGGATTTAGAAAAGGCAGAGGAACCAGAGATCAAATTGCCAACATCCGCTGGATCATGGAAAAAGCAAGAGAGTTCCAGAAAAACATCTATTTCTGCTTTATTGACTATGCCAAAGCCTTTGACTGTGTGGATCACAATAAACTGTGGAAAATTCTGAAAGAGATGAGAATACCAGACCACCTAACCTGCCTCTTGAGAAACCTGTATGCAGGTCAGGAAGCAACAGTTAGAACTGGACATGGAAGAACAGACTGGTTCCAAATAGGAAAAAGAGTACGTCAAGGCTGATATTGTCACCCTGCTTATTTAACTTGTATGCAGAGTACATCATGAGAAACGCTGGACTGGAAGAAACACAAACTGGAATCAAGATTGCCGGGAGAAATATCAATAACCTCAGATATGCAGATGACACCACCCTTATGGCAGAAAGTGAAGAGGAGCTAAAAAACCTCTTGTTGAAAGTGAAAGAGGAGAGTGAAAAAGTTGGCTTAAAGCTCAACATTCAGAAAACGAAGATCATGGCATCTGGTCCCATCACTTCATGGGAAATAGATGGGGAAACAGCACAAACAGTGTGAGACTTTATTTTTTGGGGCTCCAAAATCACTGCAGAAGGTGACTGCTAACATGAAATTAAAAGACGCTCACTCCTTGGAAGAAAAGTTACGACCAACCTAGATAGTATATTCAAAAGCAGAGACATTACTTTGCCGACTAAGGTCCGTCTAGTCAAGGCTATGGTTTTTCCTGTGGTCATGTATGGATGTGAGAGTTGGACTGTGAAGAAGGCTGAGCGCCGAAGAATTGATGCTTTTGAACTGTGGTGTTGGAGAAGACTCTTGAGAGTCCCTTGGACTGCAAGGAGATCCAACCAGTCCATTCTGAAGGAGATCAGCCCTGGTATTTCTTTGGAAGGAATGATGCTAAAACTGAAGCTCCAGTACTTTGGCCACCTTATGCGAAGAGTTGACTCATTGGAAAAGACCCTGATGCTGGGAGGGATTGGGGGCAGGAGGAGAAAGAAGAATTGATGCTTTTGAACTGTGGTGTTGGAGAAGACTCTTGAGAGTCCCTTGGACTGCAAGGAGATCCAACCAGTCCATTCTGAAGGAGATCAGCCCTGGGATTTCTTTGGAAGGAATGATGCTAAAACTGAAGCTCCAGTACTTTGGCCACCTTATGCGAAGAGTTGACTCATTGGAAAAGACCCTGATGCTGGGAGGGATTGGGGGCAGGAGGAGAAAGGGACGACCGAGGATGAGATGGCTGGATGGCATCACAGACTCAATGGACGTGAGTCTGAGTGAACTCCGGGAGTTGGTGATGGACAGGGAGGCCTGGCGTGCTGCGATTCATGGGGTCGCAAAGAGTCGGACACGACTGTGCGACTGAACTGAACTGAACTGAATCATGTGAGATCTTAGTTCCCTGACCAGGGATCGAACCTGTACCCCCTGCACTGGAATCACAGAGTCTTTAACCACTGGATGACCAGGAAAGTCCCTGGAAGAGCTCTTAGCATCTACTCCTAACTTCTTAATTTAATCAATGAAGACGCTGAGGCAGAGTGGTTAAGTAATCCACCCAAGGTCACACAGCCTTGGGCCTAGCCAAGCTTCAAAATCCAGGTGTTTTGTTCTTTTTTAATTTGGTCTAGAAGTCATGGAAAGGAAAATCATAATAGTCTATAGCCTCCTCTCGGAGGACAAAATCCGCCAGGATTAATCAGTCCTTTTACTTTGGCAAGGACGCCTTATCTCTTTCTTCTAAGCAGACACAGTGCCTGCAGCCGAATGAGCAATCGTGATAATTAATAATAATATTTTGCACTTGGAATTTTCCCCCGGCAGCAGCTGCTCTGAAAGCATCTACTCATTCAGCCACACAGTAGCAGCCAATCAGTCAGTCTATAGGAGCTCAGGGAGCGTCCGCTGCCAGCCTCTCAGCCTGCGCTGGACGCTTGGAGGACCCGGCAGCCTAGGAACCAGTTCCAGCACTCAGCGAGCTTGGGTGGGGAGTGGAAATAACCCCCACCACGAGGCTGTCACTGACTGTCACCAGGCCTCTACAACATCAGTTTCCATCAGCATGGCCAGGAAAGTCAGATGCCATCCCAGGAGCTTCCACTTGATGTCTGGCTCTGTCTCTTCATCTGAAGTCAAGACTGAAGCTCATGCATGCCTGCGTGCTAAGTCGCTTCAGTCGTGTCTGACTCTGTGTGACCCCATGGACTGTAGCCCACCAGGCTGCCCTATCCATGAGATTGTCCAGGCAGGAATGCTGGAGTAGGTTGCCATGCCCTCCTCCAGGGGATCTTCCCGACCCAGGCATCGAACCTGCATCTTGTGTCTCCTGCCCTGGCAGGTGGGTTCTTTACTACTAACACCACCAAAGTTCATAGGCCAAAGGTAGCAAGCATTCACTCAAGAATAAGGCCAAACAGCACCTACCATACATGGAGGGTTAAATGAGTTAAAGCATGTAACGCTCTTGGAAAAAAAGGCACACATAGGAAAGCACCCCATAAATACTAACCATTACTGATGCTGGTCTCTGTATCAGCAAGGATCTCACTCAAGAGTTGAATGGAATGCATTCATTCATACTAGGAAGAAACTGTAATGGAGAGACTATATTTATGAGATGTGGGCAGGGTTAAGGAAAACCATGAAGGATGGTAAGGGACCACAAGAGCAGTAAGCTACTACTATTCCAGGGGACTTCCCTGGTGGTCCAGTGGCTAAGACTCAGAGCTCCCAGTACAGCGGGGCCCAGGTTCCATCCCCAGTTGGGAAACTAGACCCCACATGCTTGTAACAAAGATGGAGGCTCCTGAGTGCCGCAGCTAAGACCCTGCACATTAAAAAGAAAAAAGCTACTACCATCCCAGGCATGGAAGGACAAGGGGAAAGGGCCAGAACTGGGGCCACAGAGGAGGACACCCCACGGGGGAGCTATGGCCACAGAAAGAAGCAGCCACTAGGAGGCCCGCTGTAGCCAGACACGAGGGTACTTGTCACAGGGTGGTGCGGATGCTGCTGGCCGGGGCGCCACTCTCAGAACCTCCGGCCTGCACGCGTGGCCTCCTGATCAGAGTTCATCTCCTCTGTGAGCCCTCCTGTGGCTGCTTCCATCTCCCGTGACCAGTCTGCACAGTCCGATACCAACTGAAGCCACAACACTATCTCCTGTTCTGGATGGGATCCAGAAGGTCATCTGAGCTTCCCCACAGGACCGGCAGCTCCTAGCGGGCAAGAACCGTGAGCCTCAGTGCCTCCACCCCTTCAAACATCCTTCACCACCCTTCCCTGCTTCCTCGACCCTCAACCCTCAGGGAAACCTGGCTGTATACACTTCCATGCCTGTCTGTGCTCGAACGCAGACTGCACAAGCCTAAGGCTTTTCCCATTTTTGTAACCAAATATTATCTCATAATAGATTATTAGGTGCTACTAACACAATGATTACTCTGCTTTCTCTCTTACTTTTCCTTTCCTTTCATTTTATCTTTCCAGGAAAAAAAAGTCTCTTTCTCATTCTTGATGAATCCTCTAGAAGCAACACTCTTGAGATTCTCTGATGGTTCTTCCCCGTCACATGCCCTCCCCACTGAGTGACCTAGCTCATAGGTGCGTCTGGGGGAAGGGACTGGCAAGAGGAGCCCAGCACACTCCTTGCCTCTCTCCCTCGGGAGTGAGCTGCCCACGAGGAGCCAGGTTTTGCTCGGTTCCTGCAGTCCCCGCCGTGGCCCCAAGCTGCCTGCAGCCGGGTGGGCGAGCCTGCCTGCCTATTCTGGCTGCACCAGAAGGCAGCCCACTTCCCCGCAGAGAGAGCTGCGCTCTCCAATCGCAGCATTATCTTTAGTAAAGGTGACACTGGGGGGCTCCATCTGCCTTTCTCTTCTTCTTTCTCAGTTGGATCAGAATGTGGGTGCGGCAGGGGCACTGTTTATTAGCTCCTCTTGGCAGGCGTCCCTGGTGATGTATCTCAATACCTGGCCCACATTACACGGCCGATTCTGTTCAGATGCTTTCAGTGGCAAACAGAGGGCCCGACTAAAAGTAGCTCGAACAAAAAGGGGGCTGTTCACTCGCGTGGGAAGAATTCTGCAGGCATATCTCTTTGCCAGCCTCCTGGTCCTGGATTCATTCCCGCCCGCGAATGGTGGCCTGGCTCTGGGTCACTTTTCCCTCGTGACGTGTTCACCTACGGTGGAAAGGATGGGAGAAGTTAGACCACTGGGTTGCAATGTCTGCCATGCTATTTCTTATCTGCGGGTCCTCAAGCAAGTGACCTAAACGCTCTCTCAGCTTCATCTTCTGTGAAATGGGGATAACAAGACTTTCCTTCTAAGAGTGCGGAGGGATGAAATTAAAGCATGGGGGGTGTCCAGGACAGTCTTTGACCCCGAGCAGCACTCAATATCTGGTAGTTCTCGTCCCATCTTCTCCTCTATGACCTTCTCACATAAGGAGAAAGACTTGAATCAGTTCTTAGAAATCTTTGATGTCTGCCTTAGCGCTGTGTTTATTTTTCTCTAGAAGCAGAAAGATGTCTCATTTACATCTGCTTTCACGCAGGTCCCAGGCAGGGAACCGGGCTCCTCTCGAATGAGTTAGCCGTTCTTTTACAGATTTACCCTCTAGCAAGGTACCTTCTTGGGGCTAAAAGTGCTGTTTCCAGGCACCAAAGAGGATTTTTCTCCCTCAAGGCCATCTGCCAACATACACATGCCAGGCACCCAACAGACACCCTGTTAGGACTGCCGCAACAAAACGCCACAGCCTGCGCAGTTTAAACCACAGAGGCATATTATCTCACAGTTCTGGAGGTGAGAAGACCAAGATCAAGTGTTGGGAGGGTCGCATTCCCTCGGGGTGAGCTAGGGGAGGGTCTGTTCCAGGCACCTCTCAAGCGTGTGGCAGCTCCTTGGCGACCACGTGTCTCTATGTCCACATCTCCCCTTTTCGCAAGGACTCTGGTCCTCTGGGATTAGAGGTCCACTCTACTCCAGTACGACCTCATTTATCTTGACCTGCTAGCGTCTGCATCGACCCTATTTGAACACAAAGTCACATTCTGAAATACTAGGGGTTAGGGCTTCAATATACAAATTTGGGGGGATATAATTCACTCCATAACATACCCTATGCTTCAGCAATCATTTCCCCAAACACATCCCACCCTTTTCCTTCTCTGTGGTCTTATTCATGTTCCCTGAACCTGAGATGTCCCTTCTCTTCCATCTCTGTGGCCCTACTCAGATCACCTCCTCCAGGCAGCCTTCTTTCAATCTCTTTTTACTATCATTACAGCATTTTTCAAAGTTGGTCCCACACTTGATTTCACTGTGTGACGGGGCATCTTCAGTTCCGAATGGGCCTTCCTTCAGCTGGGTGATCTAGGACCTCCCACCTCCAGCATGGTCCCCCGACAAGTAGCACCAACATCACCAGGGGCCTGTTAGAAATGCAGACTCTCAGGCCCCAACCCAGACCTTCTGGGATTGAATAGGATCATCAGCTGTTTCGCATGCACACTAACACATGAGAAACTCTGATCTAGCCCAGGAATTTACTGGAGTCTCAGTTCCCTTATCTGTAAAATGGGCAGAGTAAAGTTACCTGGCTTATAGGGCAGCAAGGGTATAACTGAGAATATGTGTGGACAACGCTTAACCCAGTGCCTGGAGCAGGTTCGGTTTAGTTCAGTTCAGGCGCTCAGTCGTGTCTGACTCTCTGCGACCCCATGGACTGCAGCATCCCAGGCTTCCTTGTTCATTACAAACTCCCAGAGCTTGCTCAAATTCATGTTCATCAAGTCAGTGATGCCATCCAACCATCTCATCCTCTGTCGCCCCCTTCTCCTCCTGCCTTCCATCTTTCCCAGCATTGGCGTCTTTTCCAAACAGCTGGCTCGTCACATCAGGTGGCCAAAGTATTGGAGTTTCAGCTTCAGCATCAGTTCTTCCAATGAATATCCAGAGCTGATTTCCTTTATAATTGACTGGTTTGATCCCAGGTATTGAACCCAGGTCATCCACATTGCAGGCAGATTCTTTAGCAGCTGAGCTACCAGGGAGACCCAAGAATACTGGAGTGGGTAGCCTATTACTTCTCCAGCTGATCTTCCCAACCCAGGTATCCAACCAGGGCCTCCTGCATTGTAGGTGGAGCCTTAACCAGTTGAGCTGCCAGGGAAGCTCCTGGAGCAGTGAAAGTGGTTACTCAGTCATTCTGACTCTTTGCGACCCCATGGACTACACAGTCCATGGAATTTCCAGGCCAGAATAATGGAGTGGGTAGCCTTTCCCTTCTCCAGGGGATTTTCCCAACCCAGGGATCCAACCCAGGTCTCCTGCATTGCAGGCAGATTCCTTAGCAGCTGAGCCACAAGGGAAGCCCAAGAGTACTGGGGTAGCCTATCCCTTCTCCAGCAGATCTTCCCAACCCAGGAATCGAACCAGGATCTCCGGCATTGCAGATGGATTCTTTACCAACTGAGCTATCAGGGAAGCCTGGAGCAGAGTAAGAACTAAATAATGATAGTTATAATCATTATTGGGCTTCCCTTGTGGCTCAGATGGGAAGAGCAGCCCCACATCTAAGGAGCGGTGGCTGCACAGGTGCAGGAGGGCCTAGAGGAGCTACTCGACATTCAAGGTCAGGAGGGGCTGTGGTGAGGAGATACCCCTCATCCAAGGTAAGGAGCAGCGGCTATACTTTGCTGGAGCAGCCACGAAGACATACCCCATGTCCAAGGTAAGAGAAACCCAAGTAAGACGTTAGGTGTTGCGAGAGGCATCAGAGGGCAGACACACTGAAACAATAATCACAGAAAACTAGTCAATCTAATCACATGGACCACAGCCTTGTCTAACTCAATGAAACTAAGCCATGCCCTGTGGGGCCGCCCAAGACAGGCAGGTCATGGTGGAAAGCTCTGACAGAATGTGGTCCACAGGAGAAGGGAATGGCAAACCACTGCAGTATTCTTGCCTTGAGAACCCCATGAACAGTATGAAAAGGCAAAATGATAGGATACTGAAAGAGGAGCTCCCCAGGTCAGTAGGTGCCCAATATGCTACTGGAGATCAGTGGAGAAATAACTCCAGAAAGAATGAAGGGATGGAGCCAAAGCAAAAACAATACCCAGCTGTGGATGTGACTGATGATAAAAGCAAGGTCCAATGCTGTAAAAAGCAGTATTGCACAGGAACCTGGAATTTTAGGTCCATGAATCAAGGCAAATTGAAAGAGTCAAACAGGAGATGGCAAGAGTGAACATCGACATTCTAGGAATCAGCGAACTAAAATGGACTGGAATGGGTGAATTTAACTCAGATGACCATTATATCTACTACTGCGGGCAGGAATCCCTCAGAAGAAATGGAGTAGACATCATGGTCAACAAAAGAGTCTGAAATGCAGTCTCAAAAATGACAGAATGATCTCTGTTCATTTTCAAGGCAAACCATTCAATATCACAGTAATCCAAGTCTATGCCCCAACCAGTAATGCTGAAGAAGCTGAAGTTGAACAGTTCTATGAAGACCTACAAGACCTTTTAGAACTAACACCCCAAAAAGATATCCTTTTCATTCTAGGGGACTGGAACGCAAAAGTAGGAAGTCAAGAAACACCTGGAGTAACAGGCAAATTTGGCCTTGGAATGCGGAATGAAGCAGGCCAAAGACTAATAGAGTTTTGCCAAGAAAATGCACTGGTCATAGCAAACACCCTCTTCCAACAACACAAGAGAAGACTCTACACATGGACATCACCAGATGGTCAACACCGAAATCAGATTGACTATATTCTTTGCAGCCAAAGATGGAGAAGCTCTATACAGTCAACAGAAACAAGACCGGGAGCTGACTGTGGCTCAGATCATGAACTCCTGATTGCCAAATTCAGACTTAAATTGAAGACAGTAGGGAAAACTACTAGACCATTCAGGTATGACCTAAATTAAATCCCTTATGATTATACAGTGGAAGTGAGAAATAGATTTAAGGGTCTAGATCTGATAGACAGAGTGCCTGATGAACTATGGAATGAGGTTCATGACGTTGTACAGGAGACAGGGATCAAGACCATCCCCATGGAAAAGAAATGCAAAAAAGGCAAAATGGCTGTCTGAGGAGGACTTACAAATAGCTATGAAAAGAAGAGAAGTGAAAAGCAAAGGAAAAAAGGAAAGATATAAGCATCTGAATGCAGAGATCCAAAGAATAGCAAAAAGAGATAAGAAAGCCTTTCTCAGCAATCAATGCAAAGAATAGAGGAAAACAATAGAATGAGAAAGACTAGAGATCTCTTCAAGTAAATTAGAGATACCAAGGGAACATTTCATGCAAAGATGGGCTCAATAAAGGACAGAAATGGTCTGGACCTAACAGAAGCAGAAGATATTAAGAAGAGGTGGCAAGAATACACAGAACTGTACAAAAAAGATCTTCATGACCTGCCGGGAGCCAGCGTGAGGAATCCCGCCCGTGGCAAAGGTCACGAGGAAGGAGGCCTGACACGCAGAATGGCGGGATCAGGCCTCAGGGGTCCCCCTGGACATTCTCGAGCGTCTACCCCAAAAACCAGAGTCTGCCTACCTTACTGCATTATGCTTTCACCTACACTTCTGACATTACGGGCAGCTATCCCCCACCACCTCTCTCTGAAAAGGAGCTAACTTAGAGCTCCAGTTAATAAATCTCCTGGGTGTAACAAGAGTGTTTCAGTCCACAAGCTCCTCTGATGGCTTTCTAGCCTGCTTAACAGGTTTGTCTGGCCACATGTGATTGTTCATAGCCTCCCAACCATGAGAGGCATGAGATGCCATAAACTTTCTAAATACAGATTCTTTTGAGAATTTAGAAAATTATTAGTATAGTATTAGCGAGTTAGTCAGAAATTATACTGGTGGAGGGTTTCATTGTTGAGCCAATATTTGCTGCTAAGTCTCCATATCCCTTGCCCCTTATATACACTAATTGCTATAACTAGCATATAGGAGAAATAAGTACTAAACTTGATATTAATCACGTTAGACCTTAGGTTAAGTAAATTCTTTTCTTGATTATAGCCCACTGCTCCTTTGCCCTGTAGGAATGCAACTTTATCTGGTGCCTTTGGAGGGTGGTACCTGACTTAAGAAAAATCACCTTTGGAGAAAATAAGTTTTCTGGTTGACTAATCATCATCAGAAAGGGTCATAAAATGTTAGCAGGACTCTTGGTCAGAAGATGATGTAAATCACCTGAGAACTTTGTATATCGGAAGGAATGCAGAAAGAAAGCATGATTCAATAAGGTCAGGACTGCTGACCTCATGTGACTTTGTATTTTCCATTTATCTCTATGTATGACTTAAAGTATAAAAGCAGCCCTGGAAAATAAAGAAATGGACCAGTTCCTGGAAAGACTGGTTTCCCCTGTGTCGTCTTTTCTTGTTCTATTCTTTTCTGGCTGAATTCCCATCTGGAGTGTGGAGGCTTGCCGGGCCTAACTAATCTTGCCTGGGCTTCTAAGATCTGAATGGGGAGGCGCTTTGTGTCTCCACTCCTCTGGGAGACCGGGAAGACACCTGTGGCCTACATAGGTGGTGCAAACCCCTTGTCTTGGGGTTTTATTGTTTTTGCGCATAAACCAAGTTATTCAGCCTCTTTTCTCCAGTAATTTTCCTACAATACTATTCTTTTCTAATCTCTCTTTACATCTCTAATTAAATAATTCTTTCTTAATCTCCGACTTCGTCCCAGCTTCAAATTACACTTGATCCACCAGGGCTGGACCCCAGCAATGACCCAGATAATCACGATGGTGTGATCACTCACCTAGAGCCACACATCTTGGAATGTGAAGTCAAGTGGGCCTTAGAAAGCATCACTACGAACAAAGCTAGTGGAGGTGATGGAATTCCAGTTGAGCCGTTTCAAATCCTGAAAGATGATGCTGTGAAAGTGCTGCACTCAATTTGCCAGCAAATTTGGAAAACTCAGCAGTGGCCACAGGACTGGAAAAGGTCAGTTTTCATTCCAATCCCAAAGAAAGGCAATGCCAAAGAATGCTCAAACTACCACACAATTGCACTCATCTCATAAGCCAGGCTTCAGCAATACGCAAACTGTGAACTTCCAGAGGTTCAAGCTGATTTTAGAAAAGGCAGAGGAACCAGAGATCAAACTGCCAACATCCGCTGGATCATGGAAAAAGCAAGAGAGTTCCAGAAAAACATCTATTTCTGCTTTATTGACTATGCCAAAGCCTTTGACTGTGTGGATCACAGTAAACTGTGGAAAATTCTGAAAGAGATGGGAATACCAGAAGATGATACCACCCTTACGGCAGAAAGTGAAGAAGAACTAAAGAGCCTCTTAATGAAAGTGAAAGAGGAGAATGAAAAAGTTGTCTTAAAGCTAAACATTCAGAAAATGAAAATCATGGCATCTGGTCCCATTACTTGATGGGAAATAGATGGGGAAACAGTGGAAACAGTGTCAGACTTTATTTTTTTGGGCTCCAAAACCACTGCAGATGGTGATTGCAACCATGAAATTAAAAGACACTTACCCCTTGGAAGGAAAGTTATGACCAACCTAGATAGTATATTCAAAACCAGAGACATTACTTTGCCAACAAAGATCCGTCTAGTCAAGGCTATGGTTTTTCCTGTGGTCATGTATGGATTGAGAGTTGGACTGTGAAGAAGGCTGAGTGCTGAAGAATTGAAGCTTTTGAACTGTGGTGTTGGAGAAGACTCTTGAGAGTCCCTTGGACTGCAAAGAGATCCAACCAGTCCATTCTGAAGGAGATCAACCCTGGGATTTCTTTGGAGGGAATGATGCTAAAGCTGAAACTCCAGTACTTTGGCCACCTCATGTGAAGAGCTGATTCATTGGAAAAGACCCTGATGCTGGGAGGGATTGGGGGCAGGAGGAAAAGGGGATGAGAGAGGATGACATGGCTGGATGGCATCACCAACTTAATGGACGTGAGTTTGAGTGAACTTGGGGTGTTGATGATGGACAGGGAGGCCTGGCGTGCTGTGATTCATGGGGTCACAAAGAGTCGGACACAACTGCGCAACTGAACTGAACTGATGATCCAGCAAGTCCACTTCTAGGCACATATCCAGACAAAACTGTAATTCAAAAAGATGCAGGCATCCCTGTATTCCCAGCAGTGCTATTCACTGGAGCCAAGACATGGAGATGACCTAAATGTCCATCAATACATATATAGCTAAAGATACAGTTCAGTTCAGTTCAATTCAGTCGCGCAGTCGTGTCCGACTCTTTATGACCCCATGAATCGCAGTACGCCAGGCCTCCCTGTCCATCAGCAACTCCCGCAGTTCACTCAGACTCACATCCATTGAGTCCA
>SJXQ01008522.1:0-13416 GCA_006408695.1 Aepyceros melampus | reverse complement strand
GGACATCTAGGTTGCTTCCATGTCCTGGCTATTATAAACAGTGCTGCAATGAACATTGGGGTACACGTGTCTCTTTCAATTCTGGTTTCCTCGGTGTGGATGCCCAGCAGTGGGATCGCTGGATCATAAGGCAGTTCTATTTGCAATTTTTTAAGGAATCTCCACACTGTTCTCCATAGTGGCTGTACTAATTTGCATTCCCACCAACAGTGTAAGAGGGTTCCCTTTTCTCCACACCCTCTCCAGCATTTATTGCTTGTTGACTTTTGGATTGCAGCTATTCTGACTGGTGTGAAATGGTACCTCATTGTGGTTTTGATTTGCATTTCTCTGATAATGAATGATGTTGAGCATCTTTTCATGTGTTTGTTAGCCATTCGTATGTCTTCTTTGGAGAAATGTCTATTTAGTTCTTTGGCCCATTTTTGATTGGGTCATTTATTTTTCTGGAATTGAGCTGCATAAGCTTACATAGAAAACCCGAAAGACTCCACCAGAAAATTACTAGAGCTAATCAGTGAATATAGTAAAGTTGCAGGATATAAAATTCCTTAATTTTCTAAATCACACTCTCCACTTCTGTTTAAGGTAAATGTTAATTTCTACTCTAGGCAATTTATAGAATTGTTGTGTGAAAAGAGTGGAGCAATGGTTTAATATTACACTAAAGTTACATTAATGTTATCATCTTAGCTAGGCAGTAAAGGACTTGAAAAGCAGATAGAATCCTAGTCTGACTAGAATGTTCTAACCAAGGTGTTGTGTGACCACTAATGAACTTGGATATAGCTTGAATCTCAATTCGATTGTCACTCTCCAGAAAAATTATTATTCATGCACAGATCCATGTTTTTCATCTATCCATCTCACTTGGGGCTTTGAACATGGTTGATATTGAAACAGATATTGAACAGGAAAGCCATGTGCTTTAAAATGTTTCACAAATTACAGATTATTCCTGTCCAAAAGAGATGCTTCAAAATGTGATGAGGCTTTAAATAGCAGAAGATTTAGATCAAAACTCAGTTTATTAATCTGTCCACACAGATTGATGAATACAGTACATTATTTTACAAGTAATTTAACATTTCCCAACATGACTAAGCACCCACACTGTTGCTTCTGTTTGGGTTCTAATTCATGGTTATAAAGTTACATAGGAATCAACACCGTCTTCACATGGTGCCTAAGGAATATTTTACCATATTGAACAATTCATACTGCCCTTAAATTCTGGGTGTGTGTAAGTTAGACATAATATGTGAGAAGTGTGATAGTTCTTTCTCCATATTGACAACTAGTGGGTCATTGAACACCAGCATTCCCATTATTTGGTATAAAAAATATTTAAGATTAATTGCATTAAATTTTAAAAACTTTTCAGTCTTATTTAAATAATTTAATAAATTATTGGGTGCAAATATATGATATAATGGTGATAACATAATTGGTAATGAAAAATGTATACAAGAAGGAATTTTGGCCAAACTTAAAAGAACTCTTTAGTTATAAATTACCTACCACTTGAATATTTTACTGGAGACAGGACATTAACTGTGCCAGTAATGATGACATCCTTTGGAACAATTCAAAGATTATGTATGATATTTTTCTGGATCTCTCTAAAGATGGAGCATATTGATGGAACACATTTCAAATGTGATATGATGGGAATGCTGACTAAATCTTTTTTAAAATGTAATGAGATTAAATCTAGAGAAAATGTAAACTGTACTAAAAGAGTGCAACAAAACAGCTAAAGATTCTCCAAATAAAGAGCAAAACATGGTTAGCAGAAAGAATAAAATTCTGAATTTTCTTTACCCACAGGATTTTCTTTTTTTGCTAGTAAAAAGCTGGCAAATGCTTAATGACAACAACAAAAAAAGCTCAAGTAGAATTCAAATAAATGTATATTCAACTGTATCACTATTAAAGGGATTTATAAATATTTAGGGAAAAATACATCTTGTAAAGCAAAAGAAACTGCATGTGAAATATGCAACAACAATAACAACAATAAATAGTTCAATGAAAGACAGAAAGATCAGGGAAATATAACAAAATATGTGCATAACTTTGAAGAAGGTTCACATACACACAAAACCTGAAATTAATTTCCATAGATACCATTTTCTTGGGCATTATATATCGTGGTGTTTTCTCAATCAAAGAGAGATTTGAAAGTATTAAATAACTTCTATTTTTATTTTTTATTACAGCATATGAGTATTAAAATATTGAGGGAAAATAAGTTCTAAAATATTGTAAGTCTCAGGATGATGCTTTAAGAACTAGTAAATATTGCCATATGTTAGTAATAAAACTTATATGATAAATTTAAATATTTTACAATAATATCCATGATAAATTTATTTATTGTAAGTGATTATAACATTTAATATAACACCATTAACTATTTATAAATCTATTCTTTTACAAATAAGGAAGTTCCAGGTAATAAATTTCTCTACATTGAGATGCTTTTAAAAATAACTAAAGTTTTAAAATCAGAATGAGTGTCTAATATTTCATTGCTATCAGTAGAAGAAAAATTGTGTGAAAAACACCTAAAAATAGTAACATAATTAAAGATTCTGCTGGAATGAAGTCAAGAAAATGAAACACTGTGAAATAAATATGTAATAACGTATTAACTGAGCTTCCCAGGTGGTTCAGTGGTAAAGAATCCCTTTGCCAGTGCAGGAGACATGGGTTTAATCCCTGAGTGGGAAAAATTCCCCTGGAGAAGAAAACTCAACCCATTCCAGTATTCTTGCCTATTCCATGGGCAGAGGAACCTGGAGGTTACAGAGTTGAACATGACTTAGCTGGTAAAGAATCCTCCTGCAATGCAGGAGACCCCGGTTCGATTCCTGGGTCAGAAAGATCAGCTGGAGAAGGGATAGGCAACCTCCTCCCCCAGTATTCTTGAGTTTCCCTTGCAGCTCAGCTGGTAAAGAATCCGCCTGCAATGTTGGGGACCTGAGCTCAATCCCTGGGTTGGGAACATACCCTTGAGAAGGGAAAGGCTACTCACACCAGTATCCTGGCCTGGAGAATTCCATGGACCGCGTAGTCCATGCGGCCGCAGAGTTAGACTTGACTGAGTGACTTTCACTTTCTCTTTCCACTTTAGCAATCAAACAATAACAACAAATTTATTAATTATGCATGTTTTTATATTTTTATTCAAATATATTGCTAGTTTATCAACAGAAGAATCAGACATGTGCAATAACAATTTAACTCAGTTATACATTGCCTACTTTAAGTCAAAAAGCAGACATCTGTACTTACACATTGGGGGTTCTTTGGTGACAAAGGAGTAAAGAATCTGCCTGCCAATGCAGCAGACACAGGAGACAGGAGTTCTATCCTTGGGTCAGGAAGATTCTCTGGAGGATGTAATGGCAACCCACTCCAGTGTTCTTGCCTGGGAAATCCCATGGACAGAGGAGCATGCAGGCTACAGTAATGGGTTGCCAGAGCTGGATACAGTGGAGCACTGAGCACACACATATTTATAAATATTCTCTTATTGTGAGGAAATTTTGAAAAGATAGGTGGCTTTTCCCCACATCTGCTAACATGGTTCATCATTTCACATATGTAAATCCATAACATGAAGGTCTTGTTTCGGATTCTTGTCCCTGTCCACAAATGTTAACTGAGAGACCTATACTGAATACACTCAATTTTTGGACTCTCCTAATTAAACACACTACTCCACTATGTGCATATATTGCAAGATATAAGTCACTTCCAGGGCTTATATTTTTCAGAGACAATATTGACATTAATTTCAGAAGATATGAAATATTATATCTTGTCAAAACTATGCCAGCCTTGGATAAGTTCCTATTTCCTGTCTGTCTTATATTGACCATATCTGTGCTCTGCAGAAGAAATTACTTTTCCTATTACTTGATTTATGTGCATGTTTTCTTTGTTAAGTTGGCCTTGGGACATACAGTCAATGGTATTTTTTGAACTTTGTAAAATAATCAGCATATAAAATCAAGCATGACATATTTAGAAAGACAGACCTCTCTTGATTGTTCTGATAGGTATCTTTCATCTCATTTTTTTTCTGAAGCAATTCCATTTGATTATCAGAAATCACTATTTAATCTTGCTGAGAACTACATACATATGAGTATAACCTTTAGTTAGTTAGTTAGTTAGTTAGTTAGTTAAGTCGCTCAGTCGTGTCCGACTCTGTGCGACCCCGTGGACTGTAGCCCACCAGGCTTCTCTGTCCATGGGATTCTCCAGGCAAGAGTACTGGAGTGGGTTGCCATTTCTTTCTCCAGGGGATCTTCCTGACCCAGGGATTGAACCCAGGTCTCCTGCATTAGAGGCAGACTCTTTAACCTCTGAGCCACCAGGGAAGCCCTGAGTATAACCTTACAATCATAAATTGGACTTAGCTATGTCAAATATAGAATGTAAAAGTCAACCATCCTGCCCTTCTGTCTCTAAATTAACATGAGGAAGACAATACATTTACAAAAGAAAATTGAGGCCAGTATTATCATGAAATTAAAAGACGCTACTCCTTGGAAGGAAAGTTATGACCAACCTAGACAGCATATTAAAAAGCAGAGACATCACTTTTTCAACAAAGGTCCCATCTAGTCAAGGCTCTTGTTTTTCCAATGGTCATGTATGGATATGAGAGTTGGACTATAAAGAAAGCTGAGTGCAGA
Organism: Aepyceros melampus; assembly: GCA_006408695.1. Classification (NCBI taxonomy): domain Eukaryota; kingdom Metazoa; phylum Chordata; class Mammalia; order Artiodactyla; family Bovidae; genus Aepyceros; species Aepyceros melampus. Next base: position 8,704 of record SJXQ01008522.1, on the reverse strand, counting down.
AAATTGATGCTTTTAAACTGTGGTGTTGGAGAAGATTCTTGAGAGTTCCTTGGACTGCAAGGAGATCCAACCAGTCCATTCTGAAGGAGATCAGTCCTGGGTGTTCTTTGGAAGGAATGATGCTAAAGTTGAAGCTCCAGTACTTTGGCCACCTCATGTGAAGTGATGACTTATTGGAAAAGACTCTGATGCTGGGAGGGATTGGGGGCAGGAGGAGAAGGGGACGACAGAGGATGAGATGGCTGGATGGCATCACCAACTTGATGGACGTGAGTCTGAGTGAACTCCGGGAGTTGGTGATGGACAGGGAGGCCTGGTGTGCTGCAGTTCATGGAGATGCAAAGAGTTGGACACGACTGAGCAACTGAACTGAACTGAACTGAACTGAATGTGGTAGAGTTTATACAAAAATTATCCTGATTCTCTAGCTCTCCTTATATCCTTGCTCTTTGCTATATGACCTAGTAGTTACCGCCATTATTAAGCATGGTCTTTTTTTGTCACCTTTGGACTCTGGGTTGACTTTGTGACTTGTTTTGGTGGGGGATTATGATGGAAATGACTGTGTGTCAATTCTGTGAATGAGTCTCAGAACCTAGCATGTGCTTCCACTAGCTTTTTTAAAATAAGGCTGGACTAACCTCCTGGGTAATGAGGAATATATGACCCTGACACGGGCATTAACCCATGCATCAGTCAGTGAACCACCAGATATGTAAGTAAAGTCACCCTAGAACAGCCAATCCCATAGCCAATTCACCAGTTGATGCAGGAAGGAACCTAGCTGACATCAGCTGAACCTACCTGGCTTTAAAGAGTAGATTTACTCATGCTCAGATCCATAGATTTAGTCATAGGCTTGGGGGAATAATTCATAATTGTTTGTTTAACCTTCAAATTTTAAAGTGGTCTATCACACATCAATAGATAACTGATACAGATGGAAATGACTGGGAGAAAGTCTGGATGTTAGATACAAGGAAGAAGGGACATCAAGAGACTTTTGAACTGAGGGGGGAAAAATGATAAAATATTAGCAATGCAGGCATTTGAGATTTATCCATGTAGGAGCTATAAAAAAGCACTAAGGCACTAAGGAAGCACTAAAGAAAGTTTGTCGTATAACAAGGGAAAGTCGGTGACTTTAGCAAAATAATCAAGAAGATTAATTAAAAACATCACTGCTAAGATAAGCAGATGCCTCATCAGGCAAATTACTTTGGCCGTTGAGTAGCTGGATTAGGGAGGGCTTGTGTGCAGTATTCAGTTGTGTCGAACTCTTTCTGACCACATAGACAGTAGCCCGCCAGGTTCCCCTTTCCATAGGATTTCCCAGGCAAGAATAGTGGAGTGGGTTGCCATTTCCTACTCCAGGGGAACTTCATGACCCAGGGATTGAATCTGTGGCTCTTGTACCTCCTTCATTGGTGAGTGTGAGTGAGTGAGTGAAGTCGCTCAGTACTGTCCAACTCTTTACGACCCCGTGGACTGTAGCCTACCAGGCTCGTCCATCCATGGGATTCTCCAGGCAAGAATACTGGAGTGGGTTGCCATTTCTTTCTCCAGAGGATCTTCCCGAACCAGGGATCAAACCCAGGTCTCCCGCACTGCAGGCAGACGCTTTAACCTCTGAGCCACCAGGGAAACCCCCATTCATTGGTACCTACCCTTTCATTGGTAGGTGGTTCTTTACAATTGTGCCACCTGGGAAGTTCCAGTGAAGATTTCAGTTTAGTTCAGTTCAGTCGATCAGTCACGTCGGACTGTTTGCAACCCCATGATCTACAACACATCAGGCCTCCCTGTCCATCACCAACTCCCAGAGTTTAACCAAACTTATGTCCATTGAGTCGGTGATGCCATCCAGCCATTCTCATCTTCTGTTGTCCCTTCTACTCCTGCTGTCAATCTTTCCCAACATCAGTGTCTTTTCAAATGAGTCAGCTCTTCGCATTAGGTGGCCAAAGTATTGGAGTTTCAGCTTCAACATTAGTTCTTCCAATGAACATTCAGGACTGATCTCCTTTAGGATGGACTGGTTGGATCTCCTTGCAGTCCAGGGAATTCTCAAGAGTCTTCTCCAACACCACAGTTCAAAAGCATCCATTCTTCGGTGCTCAGCTTTCTTTATAGTCCAATTCTCACATCCATACATGACTACTGGAAATACCATAGCCATGACAAGATGGACCTTTGTTGGCAAAGTAATGTCTCTGCCTTTTAATATGCTGTCTAGAGTGGTCATAACTTTTCTTCAAAGAAGTATGCGTCTTTTAAATTCCATGGCTGCAGTCCTCCTTTGCAGTTATTTTGGAACCTCTCAAAATAAAATTTGATCCTGTTTCCACTGTTTCCCCATCTATTTGCCCTGAAGTGATGGAACCAGATGCCATGATTTTAGTGTTCTGAACGTTGAGCTTTAAGTCAACTTTTTCACTCTCCCCTTGAATTTTCATCAATAGGCTTTTTAGTTCTTCTTCACTTTCCGTCATAAGGGTGGTGTCAGCTACATATCTGAGGTTATTGATATTTCTCCCAGCAATCTTGATTTCAGCTTGTGTTTCCTACAGCCCAGCATTTCTCATGATGTACTCTGCATAGAAGTTAAATAAGCAGGGTGACAATATACAGCCTTGACGTACTCCTTTTCCTATTTGGAACTAGTCTGTTGTTGCATGTCCAGTTCTAACTATTGCTTCCTGACCTGCATACAAATTTCTCAATAGGCAGGTCAGGTGGTTTGGTATTCCCATCTCTTTCAGAATTTTCCAGTTTATGGTGATCCACAGAGTCAAAGGCTCTAGCATAGTCAATAAAGCACAAATAGATGTTTTTCTGGAACTCTCTTGCTTTTTTGAATATCCAGAGGATGTTGGCAATTTGATCTCTGGTTCTTCTGCCTTTTCTAAAAAGCTTGAACATCTGGAAGTTCATGGTTCACATATTCTGAAGCCTGGCTTGGAGAATTTTGAGCATTATTTTACTAGAGTGAGTTGAGTGCAATTGTGCAATAGTTTGAGCATTCTTTGGCATTACCTTTCTTTGAGATTGGAATGAAAACTGACCTTTTCCAGTCCTGTGGCCACTGCTGAGTTTTCCAGATTTGCTGACATATTGAGTGCAGCACTTTCTCAACATCATATTTTAGGATTTGAAACAGCTCAACTGGAATTCCATCACCTCCACTAGCTTTGTTCATAGTGATGCTTCCTAACACCCACTTGACCTCACATTCCAGAATGTGTGGCTCTAGGTGAATGACCACACCATCGTGATTATCTGGGTCATCAAGATTTTTTTGTATAGTTCTTCTGTGTATTCTTGCCACCTGTTCTTAATATCTTCTGCTTCTGTTAGGTCCCTACCATTTCTGTCCTTTATTGAGCCCATCTTTGCATGAAATGTTCCCTTGGTATCTCTAATTTTCTTGAAGAGATCTCTAGTCTTTCTCATTCTACTGTTTTCCTCTTTTTTTTTTTTTTTTTTTTTTTGCGCTGATCACTGAGGAAGGCTTTCTTATTTCTCCTTGCCCTTCTTTGGAACTCTGCATTCAGATGAGTATCTTTCCTTTTCTACTTTGCTTTTGGCTTCCTTTCTTTTCACAGCTATTTGTACAGCCTCCTCAGACAGCCATTTTACTTTTTTTGCATTTATTTTCTATGAGGATAGTCTTGATCCTTGTCTCCTGTACAATGTCACTAACATGTCCATAGTTCATCAGGCACTCTGTCTATCAGATCTACTCCCTTAAATCTCTCACTTCCACTGTATAATCATAAGGGATTTGATCTCAGTCATACCTGAATGGTCTAGTGGTTTTCCCTACTTTCTTCAATTTAAGTCTGAATTTGGCAATGAGGAGTTCATGATCTGAGCCATAGTTAGCTCCTGGTCTTCCTTTTGCTGACTATATAGAGCTTGTCCACCTTTGGCGCAAAGAATATAATCTTTCTGATTTCAGTATTGACCATCTGGTGATGTCCACTTATGGAATATCCCCTTGTGTTTCTTAGAGTTTAAGAGATGTAAATTAAGGAGAATTCATATATCTTTGAGATCAAATCATCTTCTTGGAATTAATGACAGCTACATGTTAATCTGACTTAGCTATTGCAAATCCATCAGTAAGATGGTGAGACTATTCCTTAGCGATATTAGAGAGTCATAAAACTTCAGCATCACATTTAATTCTAGAGATAAAAGTCTCTATGGAATTATAATTTCTTTTGATTAAAAATACAGGAATTTCTAGAAGCATGCTGTGCACGGGGTCCTTTTCCTCGACTTAAAGTTTGGCATCATTAAAACGCTCTGCGTGATGTGATTATGGCTGGTGATGTAGTTGTTAGGAGATGTGCCAGGCAGCCCCTACTGAGAGCTGCATAGTCTTATTTCAGGAGGTTGCTTCTCTTTCAGCACACTCTGTCTAAACTCAGCTACCTAGATATTAATCCTCAGCGATTAGAAAAGAATAATTAATGCTTTCCAACTTTGTCATATGACCTGAAATCATACAACTTCCCTGGCTGAAAGGCTGCATTTAACCAATGTATTTTCATAGGAAAGCTCTGCAGAGTCACAGCCAGGAGTCTGACTGAGACATCAATGTGGAATGACTACAAATTAATATGCCTGCCTTATGGTAATGCCTTGTGTTATGGTCAGGGTACAAACTCAGAGATGGAATGAGCTGATAAAACTACAGAAATGAAAATCCTACCTTCTAAGGACCATTTGTACAACTTGACATATGAAGCTTTCTGGTCTGTAGTTCACCAAGATACTCATTAGATCTCTCCTAGGAGTCATACACCAGTGAAAAGAACATTTTTTTAAAAAGTTCTGTCTCTTCAAAATCTAGTCGAGGAGATGTATAGTAACAAATAATTTTTTAAAAGTATGCTAAGTATCATCATTAAATTATAGGTGCAATTTGCTACCAGTCTAAGGGAAAAAAAAAAAAAACACAATTCTTTGCCCCATCTTTAAAACACAACAAAATCCAGGTCAATTTAAAAACTATATTAGATACTTTTAAAGTATTATATTATCACATAATACTTCTGAATTTTGTTAGTATAATAAGAATACTAGACATATTTACTCTGTGGATTTATCAAGAGGCTATCAACTCTGCTACTGGTTTTTAAAATAGAGGGTTTCATCTTTAATCAGTGATACAGAAAATCTGTTCTTCAGATATTAGATGGAACTTAATCTCCAATTATGTACTCCTCAGTTTTTATCAAATGCCCAGCTGAGAAAAATGATATTAAGATAGTCAGAAAACTTGGAAAACTCAGCAGTGGCCACAGGACTGGAAAGGTCAGTTTTTATTCCAATCTCAAAGAAAGGCAATGCCAAGGAATGCTCAAACTACCACACAACTGCACTCATCTCTCATGCTAGTAAAATAATGCTCAAAATTCTCCAAGCCAGGCTTCAGCAATATGTGAACCATGAACTTCCAGATGTTCAAGCTGGTTTTAGAAAAGGCAGAGAAACCAGAGATCAAATTGCCAATATCTGCTGGATCATGGAAAAAACAAGAGAGTTCCAGAAAAACATCTATTTCTGCTTTATTGACTATGCCAAAGCCTTTAACTGTGTGGATCACAATAAACTGTGGAAAATTCTGAAAGAGATGGGAATACCAGACCACCTGACCTGCCTCTTGAGAAACCTGTGTGCAGGTCAGGAAGCAACAGTTAGAACTGGACATGGACAACAGACTGATTCCAAATAGGAAAATGAGTACGTCAAGGCTGTATATTGTCACCCTGCTTATTTAACTTCTATGCAGAGTACATCATGAGAAACGCTGGGGTGGAAGAAGCTCAAGCTGGAATCAAGATTGCTGGGAGAAATACCAACCTCAGATATGCAGATGACACCACCCTTATGGCAGAAAGTGAAAAAGAACTAAAAAGCCTCTTGGTGAAAGTGAAAATGGAGTGTGAAAAAGTTGGCTTAAAGCCAAGGTTCAGAAAACGAAGATCATGACATCTGGTCCCATCACTTCATGAGAAATAGAGGGGGAAACAGTAGAAACAGTGTCATACTTCATTTTGGGGGCTCCAAAATCACTGCAGATGGTGATTGCAGCCATGAAATTAAAAGACACTTACTCCTTGGAAGGAAAGTTATGACCAATCTAGATAGTATATTCAAAAGCAGAGACATTACTTTGCCAACAAAGGTCCATCTAGTCAAGGCTATGGTTTTTCCAGTGGTCATATATGGATGTGAGAGTTGAACTGTGAAGAAAGCTGAGTGCCGAAGAATTGATGCGTTTGAACTGTGGTGTTGCAGAAGACTCTTGAGAGTCCCTTGGAGTACAAGGAGATCCAACTAGTCCATTCTGAAGGAGATCAGCTCTGAGATTTCTTTGGAAGGAATGATGCTAAAGCTGAAGCTCCAATACTTTGGCCACCTCGTGCAAAGAGTTAATTCATTGGAAAAGACTCTGATGCTGGGAGGGATTGGGGGCAGGAGGAGAAGGGGACGACAGAGAATGAGATGGCTGGATGGCATCACCAACTCGCTGGACGTGGGTCTGAGTGAACTCCAGGAGTTGGTGATGGACAGCGAGGTCTGGCGTGCTGTGATTCATGGGACTGCAAAGATTCGGATCTGTGGTGTTGCAGAAGACTCTTGAGAGTCCCTTGGAGTACAAGGAGATCCAACTAGTCCATTCTGAAGGAGATCAGCTCTGAGATTTCTTTGGAAGGAATGATGCTAAAGCTGAAGCTCCAATACTTTGGCCACCTCGTGCAAAGAGTTAATTCATTGGAAAAGACTCTGATGCTGGGAGGGATTGGGGGCAGGAGGAGAAGGGGACGACAGAGAATGAGATGGCTGGATGGCATCACCAACTCGCTGGACGTGGGTCTGAGTGAACTCCAGGAGTTGGTGATGGACAGCGAGGTCTGGCGTGCTGTGATTCATGGGACTGCAAAGATTCGGACACGACTGAGCGGCTGAACTGAGCTGAACTGAAGGGACTTGAAATATATGCTTTAATATAAATGGCCAACATTCTTTCACTTGTAGTTGGCTTCTACAAGATATTGTTTATTACTGTGATTCCTCTGAATAATAATCATCATATCTCTTTAAGAAAGTATGGATCTCATGAATTTTTCAGAGATTGAATTATTAAGCATTAACAAATAAGTTGTCAACAGCTGAGTCATGCAGTGCTTGGGAAAATGTAGTTTTCATTTCTTAAAGCTTAATTTTTTTGGTCATATATTTCCAAGTAAATATATTTAGTGGCTATCTAAATGATCTTTTCTAGTAAAGTTAGTCTCAGAAAAAAAAAATACAGAAATTTTCCACTTGCCTTGTGTACTAGCCACAGAAGGACAAGAAATAACATTACTTCTGCATTGAAATACAATTTCATATAATAGAAATGCACCTGACTTGATGCTAATGTGTTAAAATGGTAGTTCTCAAAATGTAGTCTAAGATCCATGTCATTAGTGTCACTCTGGAACTGTTTAAAATCCACAGTTTCAGCCTCCATTCACTAAATCTGTAATTCTTGGAGTGGGGCTTTACTCTGTTTAATTTTACAACTCCCCTCACCCACCATCAAAGTACTTAACATGCATAGGAAAGTTTGACAACACTCTGTAAAGTCAACAATGTTGACTCAGCTGAAGAGCAGTAATTCATGTTGACATTTTATGTGAAAAGAAATTAACAACAGAAAGAAAACAGTAAGAGATATAATCCAACTCAATTTCAGGAAGATACCTTTTCAAATTACAGTCACATCAGCAACCTAGGAAAATAATATTACTCCACAGAAGTTACATGAATAGATATGCTTTCAAGGGCATACATAGAATCTACCCAAATTCCTTACCCATATTCTTCCCTTCTTTGGAGATCAGGATAATAATTCAGTGCCTAAAATAAATATACACTACCAACTCTATACTAAAATCTTGGACGAGCTAAATTTTAGAATTGACCTATGTCCTAGATATTACATCTATCTTAGAATTTTGCTCTCAGTGCCAGAACCTTATTCCCCTTTACTTTCTGTTTTGTCCCTTGAATTATCTTTCCCTGAGAGATTTTTGTACCTCGTGCTTACTGCTGTGCCTTGAAAGAGACTGGATTTCTCCTGCTTCCTAAGATGTTCCTACCTGTAGCATGCTTCCTTGCTCTGACTTATTTATATCTATTAACTTTCATTTCTGAAGTGGCCATTTTTTAAACCTTCTGAGCCATCATTTTCTTAGCTATAGGAAAATAATTATGGTCTTCTTCCCCTTGACTGTCCTGATTTAAAATCCAATGAGCAACATTACTAAGCAATTTTTGTCCATGATCACAAGGTCAATGACAACAACAAGAATGAAAATAATAATGACTTTTGTCATACTAAAACTCTGTCAGTCCAAAGTATATTTCTGGGTTTCTTTAATTAGGATAAATTTACGTCTTCATGGAATAGGTTGAATGTTTGTTCTCCCCAAAATTTATATTTTGAAATCCAGTCACCAGTGTGATGGTATTTGGAGGTATGGCCTTGGGAAGCCTGGTCAGTTCAGTTCAGTCGCTCAGTCGTGTCCAACTCTTTGCGATCCATGAATCGCAGCATGCCACGCCTCCCTGTCCATCACCATCTCCCGGAGTTCATCCAGACTCACGTCCATTGAGTCCGTGATGCCATCCAGCCATCTCA
>SJXQ01008521.1:142435-170419 GCA_006408695.1 Aepyceros melampus | reverse complement strand
CTTATTTCTACCATTCTATCTTCCACCTCACTTATCCTATCTTCTGCCTCAGTTGTTGTACTGTTGGTTCCCTCCAGAGTGTTTTTGATCTCAGTTATTGCATTATTCATTATTGACTGACTCTTTTTATTTCTTCTAGGTCCTTGTTAAACATTTCTTGCATTTTCACAATCTTGTTTCTAGTCTATTTATCTGTAACTCCATTTTGTTTTCAAGATTTTGGATCGTCTTTACTATCATTATTCTGAATTCTTTTTCAAGTAAACTCCCTATCTCTTCCTCTTTTGCTTGGTTTAGTGGGCATTTATCATGCTCCTTTACCTGATGAATATTTCTCTGCCTTTTCATTTTGTTTAGATTGCTGTGTTTGGGGTGGCCTTTCTATAGGTTGGAAGGTTTTGGTTCCTCTTTATTGTGGAGTTTCCTCCCTGTGGGTGGGGTTGGATGAGTGGTTTTCAAGGGTTCCTGGTTAGGGAAGCTTGCATCTGTGTTCTGGTGGGTGGAGCTAGATCTCCTCTCTGGAGTGCAATGAAGTGCCCAGTAGTGAGTGTTGGGGTGTTTATGGGTTTGGTGTGACTTTCAGCAGCTTGTATTTTAATGTTCAGGGTTGTGTTCCCGAGTTGCTGGAGAATTAGCATGGTATATCTTGCTCTGAAACTTGTTGGCTCTTGAGTGGAGCTTGGTTTCAGTAGGTATGGAGGCTTTTGGATGAGCTCTTGTCAATTAATGTTCCCTGGCTCAGGAGTTTTCTGGTGTTCTCAATTTTGGGATTTGAGCCTCCTGCCTCTGGCTTTCAGTCTTATTCTTATAGTAGCCTCAAGATTTCTCCATCCATACAGCACAGATGATAAAACATCTAGGTTAATGGTGAAAAGATTCTCCACAGTGAGGGATACCCAGAGAGGTTCACAGAGAAGAAGGAGGGAGATAGAGCTGACCAGGAGGAGACTAGGGGGAATCAAAAGAGGAGAGAGCAATCTAGGCAGTAATCAATTCCCTATGTGTTCTCCACAATCTGGAACACCCAGAGAGGTTCATGGAGTTACATGGAGAAAAGAAGTGAGAGGACGGAGATAGAGATGACCAGGAGGAGAAGAGGGGGAGTCAAAAGGGGAGAGACAAATCAAGCCATAATCAGTTCCCTGAGTGTTCTCCACAGCTCAGAACACCCAGAGAGAGTCACAGAGTTAACTAGAGAAGACGAAGGGGGAGGGAGGAGATTGAGGTGACCTGGGGGAGAAGAGGGAGAGTCAAAAGGAGAGAGAGAAATCAAGCCAGTAATCACACCCCTAAGTAAAAATGGGTACTGAAGATTAGATTTTGAAAGGTACAAAATTGATAACAAATACCAAAAAGCAAAGATTAAAAATCTAGAGCAGATGGTAGATTCTCAAAAATACAATATTAAAAATACAAAACAAAATCAATCACAAAAATTATAAAATATATTTATATGAAATTTGCTTTTAAAATAGGATCTTTTTTGCAAGGTACTAGAGGTTATAAAAATGAAAATTAAAGGAGTAATAAAGAACTTAAAATAAAATAATTAAAAATGATAAAAGCAAAAATATATCTAGGACTTTCTCTGGGGTTGAGGGCAGGGTGGGTCAGTTCAGTTTCAGATAGTTCCTTGTTCCAGCTGATACTTCTTCAAAAGGTCTACAGGCCCCTTCCAGTGCTTAGTCAAATATTAACTACAGGGTTATTTATATGAAATTTGCTTTTAAAATAGGATCTTTTTTGCAAGGTACTAGAGGTTATAAAAATGAAAATTAAAGGAGTAATAAAGAACTTAAAATAAAATAATTAAAAATGATAAAAGCAAAAATATATCTAGGACTTTCTCTGGGGTTGAGGGCAGGGTGGGTCAGTTCAGTTTCAGATAGTTCCTTGTTCCAGCTGATACTTCTTCAAAAGGTCTACAGGCCCCTTCCAGTGCTTAGTCAAATATTAACTACAGGGTTTTAATCTGTTGCAGCTGTCAATTCCAGAGAAGTTCCCTCTTCCTTGTTTATTTTGACTTCCTCTTTTGCAAGTTTCTTAGTATCTAATTTCTGCCCTACACAAGGGGGCAAAGGTGGTCACTTATTTAGGCTCACTTGTTCAGTTGTGCTGTGGGGAGGGAAGAACACTGCAAACAATTATCACTGGTGTGTGTGGGGAGTGCTCACAGTGTATGGTCCACACTGGGTTTGCCCCAGCTCACGGTGGCGTGTACTTTCCTGGTCTACACTGCTCATGCTCCAAGTTGCTCTGCAGGGGTGCTGTCCAAAGCGGGCTCTCTGTTTTGTGCACTTTTCAGGTCTAAGCTGCTCAGGTTCAGGTTCTCCAGTACTCCACAAGGGCACAGACTCGGTTGTGTGTTCGTTTTGTGCCCTTCCCAGGTCTGAGCAGGTCAAGCAACCAGGTGCTTGGTGAGCACAGTGTGCCAGGTGGGCCGTGCGTCTTAATACCTCCCCAGTCCTGGCGGCTTGGTTTCCTGGGTGTGCTGTGAGAGTGCCATCTCAGGTGTGCCGTGTGTCTCCTCTGGGGAGCTATCTCGGGCTGTAATCCTCCTGGCAGATAGCAGCCATCCAGGATCCCAGGAAGACTTGATTAGCAACTGAGAGCCTGCTCACAGTTTGGTGGAGGATGCTGTCTCCGGGGCTGAGATTGCTCCTTGCCTTCCAGCTCTGGCTGCCGCACACCTGACTCTCGCCTCTGGCCGGGGGAGGCTCTGGTCCTTGTCCAGCTAGCTCTCCTTTGGTATTTGCTCAATCCTTTGTTCTGTGAGTGGGCCAGGCTGTGCCTTAGGTTAAAGCCTTTCTCGAGAAAGTTCTCTCTTTCTTTTTATCTTTCTCTGGCTATACAGTTTGGGTTGCTATCTCACATTAGCTTCCTCAGGTTGTCCTCAGGGCATTCAGACCCAGTCCTTGCCCTAAGCATGCAACCCGAGCCTCCCTGTCCAGCCCCCACTCGCTGGTGGCAGACGTGAGTGTCTGGGCTACTTCTCCACTGGGAGTTGTGGTTAGGCATGTATTCTGTGGGGTTTTTTCCTCCTGGTCATGTTGCCCTCTGAGATTCTAAAACTCCCCACACACCCATGGTGAGAGGGTTTCCTGCTGTTTAGAACCTCCTTCACTGCTTCCTCCCCAGGACGGGTCTCTATCCCTAACTCTTCTGTCTCTCTTTTCATCTTTTATATTTTGCCCTCCCTCCTTTCAGGGAGAATGGGCTGCCTTTCTGGGTGCCTGGTGTCCTCCACCAGCATTCAGAAGTTGTTCTGTGGAAGTTGCTCAGCATTCAAATGATCTTTTGATGAATTTGTGGGGGAGAAAGTGGTCTCCCCATCCTATTCCTCTGCCACCTTAGGACTGCCCCTGAGGTAGAGTTTTAAATGTAATTTTCTTTATGCTAAAACTGACATCAGGGTTTGGGATTTGAGAAAAAATTGGAGTCCTTCAACGTTGAACATCTATTATTGGCTGGAAGCAAAAGTGTTGGTCACTCAGTCTTGTCTGCAACCCCATGGACTGTAGCCCACCAGGCCCCTCTGTCCATAGGATTTCTCAGGCAAGAATTTTAAAGTGGGTTGCCATTTCCTTCTCCAGGAGATATTTCTGAGCAAGGGATTGAACCCTGGTCTCCTGCATTGGCAGGTGGATTCTTTACACTGAGCCACAAGGGAAGCCCCAGTGAAAGTGTTAGAATATATATTGTCATTCAGCTCATGGGCCTGGATTTGTCCTAAACTGGCATAAAAGATCCACACACATTAAATACTGAACTTGAAGCACACAATGCCCGTGGCATTTTTGCAAACTACCCATTTGGAAATCCTGTTGAAATAAAGATAGCATGACATGCCTAGTTCTGGTTCTTCTAGATATTTTCTCCTTTCCTATATACTCATAACATGTCCTGGATAAAAGCTAGGCTGGTTAGAGTGTGTGTACACCCATTTCTCCACTTTCAAAGGCAGAGCCACATCTGTCTGTCAGCCGCTGTTATTCTGTATCTTTGCATCCTTCACCCTTCACTAGAGATCGTGATAGAGACCTGGTGATTTTATTCACAATTTCTGAAGTGACTGGTGCATAACTCATTCGGGGACAGGCATCAATTCTTCACTGTCACCAGGTGCAATTACACACACTCACACACACTCACACACACACACATTATCTGTAAGTGATGGTTTCCCTGTCTTTGACCGCAGAGAAAGCCATTTCCTTGACATCCAAGCTAGCAACAAAACAGTAAGATTCAGATTTCTCCTGACATCAATCAGCCTGCTTCTAACAGCAGGGGATAGCCCTGCCTTTGTTGTCTGTGTTCCAAATACAATTTTTTTAAAGTGCGTTTTGAGTCTTTGGTTTGGAGGGTCATTTCAGATGGGCTCTCACTGCCTTGGTCTTCAGTGCCACACTGCCTTTTCCTCTCATCCTTTCTCTCTTTCTCTGTATGTTCTTCCTAAGCAACATTAAAGCTCCTCTCCCATTTTTATCCAAGTCTTTCTTCAAGGTTTTGATCCCCTTTGTAATCCTCTCCCTCAGGCCAACCACAAGGTCCTGACCCTAACCCTTGCCCACGGGTGTGCACACACACTCACTCATCACCTGGACACTGTAATCTGAGGACTCAGTCACCTGTTCATTGCATACTTGTGTGACTCAGCTGGATCATTGTTTTTTATGATGTCATGTGAATTCCCGTTCTGTAAACTCTTTAGCTGCACATGGTTTTCCCTGTCATGGGAAGTTCTAAAATAAAGTAGGGTCACTTGCCCACAATTCAGGTGACACTGTTCTTCACAAGTGCATGGTGCTCAGTCATGTCTGACTCCTTGTGACCCCATGGACTGCAGCCGGCCAGGCTCCTCTGTCCATGGGATTTCCCAAGCAAGAATACCGAAGTGGGTTGTCATTTCCTCTTCCAAAGGATCTTCCTGACCCAGGGATCAAACCCACGTCTCCTGTATTGGCAGGAGGGTTCTTTACCACTGAGCCACCAGGGAAGCCCTGTTCTTCACAAGTCAGCACAGATAATGAGGCAAAATGAACATGACTGGTAACCCTTTTACTCTCACCACATTTGTTATATTTAGACTGGTCTTTTCTGCTCATGTCAGAACTGAATGAGAGTTGGAACACAACAAAGAATAACTACTGAGAGATTAATTAGAGTCACGCTTGTTTTCTGTCAATTTTATTTGAACTGAACTCTCCTAAATTTAATGATTCTTAAATTTTCTTAAGAAGAATTGGTATGCATGAATTTTTGACTATATGTGAGCACAGGAAGCTTGCATTTCTAACAGAAGATTCAACTCATTAACTGAGTAAAGCACTTAGAAAAATCTCATAATGATACATGTTCAATAAATTCAAGCTTTTATAATAATTTTTGTTACTTCACCAGCATTGTTACATTATGAGAGATAGTCACAAGCCTTCATTTAATGAAGCATATGGTTATTTTAAAGTAGAATAGGAGCCCACACAGTGAATTGGCAGATGGACACGCTCTGGTTCTATCTTATGTTACTTATGATTCTTAATATAGCATTTTCATGATCTACACCAGAGTTGTATATGTTTTAAAATGCCAGTTGTTAAAGATATATCCTTGTATAGGAAGCCTTATGTTCTGGCTCCAAGAATAGAAAATTCATAACTCACACCAGAGAAGAATGATTAACAAAGGAAACTTACCTTTGGTTCTTCTGAGCAACCATTTCTACCTGGGGGTAGAAAAGGGAAGGGAAGGGGAGAAGGGAAAGGTGGCAGGGAAGCCTTGACGTCTTTGGACCTGGTTGATGGGGGCTCCGTTCAGAAGTGCCATCAACACATTGCTCTTGGAGGGAGAACCGCGAGCAACAAGCTGTTTCCTCCATCAGGGAAGCCTCACCACTAAAAGCACCTCTAATGAGGCGGGCGCTGTACATTCTGGCCTCATCTCAACATGAGCCAGTCGGCAGTGGCAGACGGTTCAAGACTTGGCGTTGTCCACAGGATGAACTTCTGTGAGATCTTGCACGAGAATATTTGAAATAACTCGATCAAAAAACCTGCTTCTTAGATAATTCAACCTGTGAGTAAAATGTGGCTGAGAGGCAGTGAATAGCTTGTGTAGTGATTAAGCAATAAAATGAAGTGATTTTTTTCTTTTTCAAGCAGCATTAGACTATCAATTTTACAGCTGCAATTCCAGGTTTACTTATGGGTTGTCAATTACAGCAAATAAAAATGCAGAGCACCCAGTTAAATTTGAATTTCAGGTAACAATTTTGAGAATACTTTTTGAGTACAAGTTTGTTCCATGTAATATTAGGGACATAATATTAAAATAAATTAAATAAATTAATTAAAATAAAATAAATTAGTAAATATTGTTTATCTGAAAAGCAAATTTAACTGGATGACCTGTATTTTATCTGGCAAACCTGTATATACAACTATGAGCTAATCCTTTAAAATAACCTGATTGCAATACTTAAGCAGTCAATCACAAAAAAAAGTACTTCCTCCCCTCCCCCCCTCAAAATCCTCTGACTTTAACTTCCTGGATTGACAGGAAAGGTTAATTAGTTGATGCTGAGAGTTAAGGATGGGTAAATTTTAAAAACTTCCACGAGAAGGGATTTTCTTGCTTATCATTCATTAATATTGATATGGCAGGTAACCAGTGAGATTCCTTTCTAATACTGTTCAAGTGTGAAATGACAAAACTGGCAGATGCTTGAAGCAAATATAATTTTTGACTGCATAGTGAGTTTTGCATAGGTATAGTGAGTGCCTATACACCTATAGTGAGTGCATAGGTATGTTAATAATGACCATTTTGCCTACATTAATTACAAGAGTATTACTTCTTCTGCTGGGTTTTCAGAATAGATAATATGCTTTAAGATTTTTTTTCAATGAAAACATTCAGTTGACTGAAGGGAACACAGAAGTTTGAGCATCATTTAAACTAGCTGTATCAGTAATCACAATTAAATGTAAGTACAAATGTTGCTGAGTTGTTGTTCAGTCACTAAGTCGTGGGATTTGAAAGAACACTGAATCCTTTAATGGTGAACACCTATTATTGGCTGAAATTGAATGTGTTAGTTGCTTGGTCTTGTCTGACTCTTTGGGACCCCGTGGATCATAGCATGCCCGGCTCCTCTGTCCTCCACTGCCTCCCAAGTTTGTTCAAATTCATGTCCACAGAGTTGGTGATGCTATCTCATCATCTCATCATCTGCCATGAAAACGGCATGATGAGTAGGGAAAGGCAGAAAATATAAATGAGATGAGATCATTTTAACAGATTTAGTGATATTTATTTTTAAAAATCTGTGTGTTGCTAGATAGTTTCACATGTATTTGTTTAAACATATACTAATGCACAGGTATTTGGATAATACGTGGACCTGGATCTGGGGGAGCCTGGTTCAAAATCTGTACTTGGAAACATGCTGCTGCTTCACATCCTTTCTGGAAGTGAGAACAGCACCTGGTTTCATGTTGCTAATGGCAACAGCTGAGGTCTTCGGTTCCCACCTCACTCCCCTAGAAGCATCCCATCACATCCCTTAACATATTCTATGTTCATGTTTGCTTACCATATTTCAATGACTCTTAAGATTATTTACTTAAAAGTAGCCTTTCAAGAATCTACTCTTGAAAAATAAATAAAAATCTCATAGCAAGCTTATTGTAAAACGATGAGGTAAATGAGCTAAGTTGCTGAAAGAAAAAATATGGCATAATCAAATTGGAACAATCCTTGACTTTTTCATTTCAATGTGTATCTGAGGGTTAATTTATACCAAAAAGTCCTTAATGGTATTATGATTAAAATGACATGAGTCTGTAGATTAATTTGGAATGCAATAATTTTATAATATTTAGTTTTCCAATCTATGAACATGGATTTTCTCTCCAATAATGTTTTATAGTTTTCTTTGTAGAACAATTCTTTTATATTTGATTCTGCTTTGTTAAAATATAGTTACTATTTGTAATTGACCTCATATCTAGCACTCTTGTTTAATACATGTGTTAATTCTAATAGTTTATAAATGAATTATTTTAGAATTAATGTACAAACATTTGTTCTGTAAAAACTGATGGTTATATCTTTTTCTTTATAACTGTTCTTGTTTTTTTTTTTTTTTTATTACAATGGCCATGGCTGCCAGTGCATAGTTGAAGAGTTGCTATAGTTGGGAAATCTTAATTTACTCCTTAGCTTGGGAGGAAACATTCCAATAGTTCACCACCAGGTACAGGCCTGACTCATTTTATTGTGCTTCACAGATATTGCAGTTTTTTACAAATTGAAGGTTTGTGGCAACCGTGGGTCAATCAAGTCTATTGGCACCATTTTTCCAAGGGCATTTGCCCTGTTCATGTGTCTGTATCACATTTTGGTAAGTCTCAATGGCACCCCACTCCAGTACTCTTGCCTGGAAAATCCCATGGATGGAGGAGCCTGGTAGGCTGCAGTCCATGGGGTTGCTGAGAGTCAGACATGACTGAGCAACTTCAACTTTCACTTTTCACTTTCATGCATTAGAGAAGAAAATGGCAACCCTCTCCAGTGTTCTTGCCTGGAGAATCCCAAGGACAGGGGAGCCTGGTGGGCTTCTGTCTATGGGGTCACACAGAGTCGGACACGACTGAAGCGACTTAGCATGATATTTCAAATCTTTTCATTATTGTTAGACTTGTTGTGATGGTCTCTGATCGGTCGTCTTTATCTTTGCTATTTCCTCCTTCTACTATCTTTGATTTTAATGTGTGGTATTTTCATTTGTTTCTTTTTCCTTGCTGGCTTCTTGAGCTATAAGCTGGCCTTTCTTGAGCTATAAGACGGCCTTTCTTGAGCTATAAGATGGCCTTTCTCGTTTCCAGTGTGTTCATTTAAGGTCAAACATTTCTCCCAAAACACAACATTAGCCACATCCACCAATTTTTGATGTATTATTTTCATTATCCTCTAAATACTTCCCAGCATTTTCCAACTTATATTGTTATGTCACTTTGTTGTTATTGTTTAGCAACCAAGTCATGATTCTTTGTGACCACATAGACTGTAGCCCACCAGGCCCCTCTGTCCGTCAGATTTCCCAGGCAAGAACACTGGAGTGGGTTGCTATTTCCTTCTGCAGGGAATCTTCTTGACCCAGGCATGGGTTATTTGAAACTGCTATACTTCATTTTGCAAAGCATGAAGATTTTGTCAGTTTCTGTTGTTCATTTGTATTATACATTTAGTTATTTTCATCCTGGTCAGAGGTTTTATTCTGTATGAGACAATCCTCTAAAATTTGATGATGCTTGCTTTATGGCTCAGTATATGGTCAATCTCCAGTAAATGTTTCATGCACAGTGAAAAAATGTGTGTTGTGTATTCCTGGCACATGGCCCTCTCTTTTTGTCAGTTACAATGGGAAATTGTAAGGTCAAGCTGGTTAATGGTGCACAGATCTTTTATGTACTTATTGATTTTTTCTCTGCCTCTATTATATATTAAGAGATATGTGTTAAAACTTCCCACTTTAGCTGTGGATTTGTCTGTTTCCTTTAATTCTGTGAATAGTTGCTGAATGTTTCTTGAAGCTACTAAATGCTTACCAATTTAGAATATTTTTGTTTTCCTGTGATGTGAATATTTTATCATTATTAAATTTCCTCCTTTTTCTCTGGTTAATATTTGTTGCTTTAGTGTTTACATTGTTTTCAGTGAATTATAGTTGAACCAAATTTTTTTGTTTTTCCTTCATTTTATTTTCAATCATTCCATATCCTAATGTTTTTTAAGTAGCCTATGGTTTTGTGTGTGTGTGTGTGTGTGTGTGTGTGTGTGTGTGTTTAATTTTTGAATCTGGTCCATCCTTTACTACTTTCATATTTTATTGAGGAATAACTTATGCACAAGTTAAGTGTTCACATTATAAGTACAGCTTTGTGAACTTTCATAAATGAAACATTACTACTTGGATGAAGATGCAAAATATAACCCAAACTTCAGCAGTCCCTCTGTGCCCCTTAGAACCATTACCACCAGAGACACCCTAGTGTCAAGGAAGCTACAAGCTATTATTGGATTCACTGTTCTCATTGGGGATTTTCAGCTCTCACTGACCCTTGCCCATGGAAAGTCTTTGTGTCCTCAGCACTGGAAAACTTCCTCTTGTCCAGAAAGTTCCACTCCTCCTCTGTAAGGCCAAGTTGAGATGCTCAGCCTCTAGTCCTGTAAATCATAAATGCAGCCAATGAATGGGCATCTGAAGACCCCACTCTGAGAAAAGAAATTGAAACTTTCTCCAAACATGTACCTAAGAGTGGGATTGCTGGATCATATGACAACTCTATATTTTGATTTTTAAGTATGTGATTTCTATTTGTTCTATCAGTTCAGTATTCTCTCTCTCTTTACCTTCTTTTAGGTGATTTAAGATTTAACCATATTTGATCATTCTGTTTTTCTCCTTTCTACATCTATTGCTTATTAGTTATATATGATTTTATTATTCTTTGGGCTGTTACCCTAAGGATTGCCACTTATATTTTACTATTACTATATTTTGAACAAAACAAGGACCTTAGGAAGCATGACCATATTTACTCTCCTTTATCAATGTATTAATACTATGTCTGTGCTTTTAATTATTTTGTAAGTTCTACAGCCTTATTATTGTTGTATTTACTGGTACACATGCAGATTTTATATATTTTTCATTTTCTATTTCTTTTTGTTGCATCTCTGAGCTGCCATCTGGGAACATTTTCCTTCTGTCTGAATTTCATCAATAATATATCCATTAGTACAGGCCTGCTGGTGATAAATTATCTTATGCTTTATTTTTCTGAAAATGTTCTTATTCCATTTTCAGTTTGAAGAGATATTTTTTCTGGATGTGACATCTAGGTTGTCAGATTTTTTTTTCAATAGTTTAGAGATATTTTATTATTTTACGGTTTCCTACTTTTCTGTTGAAAAGTTAGAAATCAATCTGATTTTTCCTATCTTGAGGGATAAGGTTTTTAATTGGGTGCTTTTACATTTTTCCCTTTGTCTTTGATTTTTAGCAATTTTACCAGAATATGCCCAAGCATATCAGGGTATGCTCAGTCGCTAAGTTGTGTCTGACTCTTTGCAAACCTGTGGACTGTAGCCAGCCAGGCTCCTTTGTCCATGGGATTTCCCAGGTGAGGATACTGGAAGGGTTTGGCATTTCCTCCTCTGGGGGATCTTTCTGACCCAGGGATTGAATCCATGTTTCTGCATTGCAGGGAGTTTTTTTACCACTGAGCCACTAGGAAAGCCTATGCCTAAGTATAGCTTATTTTTATTTTTAGTATTGTGTTGTTGTGGTGGTGTGTGTATTTATCTTGTTTGGGGCTAGTTTTTGAACTTTTTGAGCTTATTACCAGAAATCTTGATATCAGCTTTGGAAAATTCTCAGCCTTGAACTTTTTAAGCATTGCTTTGATCCATTATTTCTTTCCTTTCCAATCACAACAAAAGACATCACAGAACTTTTATTGTTGAAGTATATCTAATCTTATTAACCTCATTCAATTAATTCTTATTTCAAGAGCTTTAATTAATGTAACTTTTTAGTTCTGAGATTTAATTCATTTTTGACATATTAGCTTATTTATATACTTATTTTATGCTCTTCTCTTGTAATCATTATCCACATTTTTAAAAAGTTTTTTCTATTATGTGGTTTTCCTTGATTTCTGTCATCCCATTTTCTTGTCATTTCTAAGTCTTATTTTTGATTGAATGTCAGACTTGTGTATGATAATTCTAGGGACAATCTGGGCCAGACCTGTGTATGAAGATTCTAGAGACAATCCAAGCTTCCAGATGATCTTGTTTCCTTCAGAAGCCTTTGATCTTGCTCCCAGTGGGCATTTAGACTCTAAGTCTAGAAAACCCAAATCATCTCAATCCGGTGAGGGTCTGGGCTGAATGAGGTGGGCTCTGGTCCCCAGAAGACCTGACTTATTCTTGTTCTTTCACTCCTAGAACACAGTCTTCCATTTTCCTGCAAGCTTGGAAAATTGACAGGGTCCTGCCTCTTTAGCACATCCTGATGTCCACCTCTTACCCTTTAGCCAGAAACTCAGCTTAGCTGCTCAGGCTGTTAAAGTTCCTTTTAGAATCAGCAAAGACTCCAGAGAGAAAAGCAGTACAAGGCCTTGCTTCCTAGTCTTAGTCCCGTAGCTTCTTTCTGCTATACAGACTCCACCCCCACCCCACCCTTTTTATCCCCTTTTCTTTTCTTGATCTAANATAAAGAGAAAGGATGTGTGTTTTCCTGGGCAGGTACCAAGGTGTGGAACTTCTCTAAAGTCACCGATCAGACTGTCAATATATATCACGTGTTCTGTGCTTTTATTATCAGCCAGTACCACGCAGTAATTTTCCAATCATTCACTTTGGTAAATTATCACATGATGTTGGCTGATAATGAAAGCACAGAACACGTGATATATGTTGACTATCTGATTGGTGACTTTAGAGAAGTTCCACACCTTGGTACCTGCCCAGGAAAACACACATCCTTTCTCTTTATGTTCCGCACCCTGCTGCACACCTGACTTTTGACGCCAGGCATGTAGGGTGGGGATTCCACACATCCAGAAGCTCCCCCACACCAGCTGGGTGCCCTACATTTAACGCAGCTTAGAGAAGATCCACCCCCACTCTGTATAAATCACATTTGCAGTGAACTCTCCAAGGCGTCTTTAGTGATTAAGGATAAGACATTGATTTTCTTTTTCCCATCCTGTAATAAACAAGCTTAGTGCTTCAGGTTTATAAAAATCTTGAAAAGCAAAGTATATATGGGCAAGAACCTAGAGGTCAGAGAGGGAGAAGCTGGCCTTGCTTTTGCTGGGATTGCATTTCTATGAAGCACAGTGAATTCCATTTCTTTAGGCTGCCTGTAAGCACTTGTTTGAAAGTAAAAAGGCCTTTGTGACTTTAAGAAGCAGCCAGTACAGAGATGACCAACCCTACACAGGTCAGTCTCCAAACCTGCAACTTCTACCCTCCTACATTTCAGTAGCTTTGAAATGAGTCTATAGTCTGTTTTAAAACATGCCAAACATAGTTCTCCTGGGGTAACAGAGCATCTCCAAGTAGATTTGTTAGGTCAGGCTCTAAACCAGTGAATAGCAAAGTTTGTGATGGGCTTGCTGAAACCCTCTCAGCTCCAGAGTGGAGAGCACTAAGCTGTGATGATTAGTCTGTGGTCATTCTGTTCTCTTAGGCATCATTTTGATGGTTGATATCACCAAGCTGGCTGTTTTTCTCCTTTGATCATAAAAAGTTGAATTTTTAGTGATTATAATGTTTAAGATTTTTTTTCCTCCTCTGATGACAGAGTAGAGGAGGTCAGAGCCTTAAGAGGAGACCGAGCCCCTCTTGGAAAGTGGGAGGTGATCACTGGCAGGCTGCCACTCCAGTTTCTGGTGTCTAACAAGTCCCTTGGACAGCAAGGAGATCAAAACAGTCAATCCTAAAGGAAATCAACCCTGAATATTCATTGGAAGGACTGATGCTGAAGCTGAAGCTCCAATACTTTGGCCACCTGATGCGAAGAGGTGACCCATTGGAAAAGCATACTCTGATGCTGGGAAAGGTTGAAGGCAGGAGGAGAAGGGGGTGAGAGAGGATAAGATGGTTAGATGGCATCACCGACTCAATGGACATGAGTCTGAGCAAACTCTGGGAGATGGTGAAGGACAGGGAAGCCTGGTGTGCTGGGGTCACAAAGAGTCAGACATGACTGAGCAACTGAACAACAACAGCCATACTTTTCTGAAAAAGACGATTCAGTTCTCTGTGACTTAGTCTCACCCTCTCATTTTAGCATCTGTGGCTGTCCCCACTGCCTTCCCCAGGTTCAAAAGCAAGATGTGAACCATTTTCCACCTTCCTTTCCTCCATGTAACGTTACTTTCTTACATCCCCTCTTCCTTCCCAATGACTCTTGTAGTTTATCAGCACTGTTCTTCCTGAGCATCCTTTCTGTTCTGTTGCCCGCAGTTCTGCTGTGCTGTGTCTCTCACTGGCCTGTATGGATTCCGTCCGGACATGGACAGCCCTTACTGTCCCTGCCATCAGTTCACAAACTCAGAGGGCCCAGTATTTGCAGACACTGCTTGGAATCACCTGGGACTCTGTGTGTGAGTGCTAATTCCCTTTAAAATAATTTTTGGTTTCCAAAACCAGACAGGTGATGACTTGACAGGCTAAGTAGCAGTTGGGCATTTTTCTGTAACCTGGCATGTTGCACACTTGCTTTGAGGAGTTTTGTATTTTCAAAACTCTCCAGCTGTTCAAAACTGATACCCACAGCTCTTGCACATGGTGGAGGGTTGTTTGTGCCTCCGCTGTTTACAGCGAGACATGAAACGACAATCCTGGAATTTTTGTGGTTGCATCTGTCTCAATGTCCTGTTGTGTCAGTCAGATACAGTTCAAATCTTGAGTAGAGACAGTGGGAAAATAAGTAAAAGAAATTTTATTATTTTAAAATTAAAAAAAATTTTTTTCATGTGGACCATTTTTAAAGTCTTTATTGAGTTTGCTACAATATTGCTTCTGTTTAGTGTTTTGGCCTCCAGGCATGTGGGATCTCAGCTCCCTGACTAGGGATCAAATCTGCACTCCCTGCATTGGAAGGTGAGGTCTTACCCCCTGGACCCCTCAAGGGAAGGCCCTACATTTTAAAATTAATGCAATCAGAAAGGGTACTTATAACTCCACATCTTAATAATAAATTTAAATAAAATTCTGAGTTTTGTGTCAACTTTTCCTAGTTAAGCTCGTTTTTGTTCATATATATATGTGTGTGTGTGAAAGTTGCTCAGTCGTATCCGACTCTTTGCAATCCCATGGACCATACAGTCCATGGAATTCTCTAGGTCAGAATACTGGAGTGGGTAGCCTTTCCCTTCTTCAGGAGATCTTCCCAACCCAGGGACTGAACCCAGGTCTCCCTCATTTCAGGCAGATTCTTTACCAGCTGAGTCACGAGGGAACACTGTATATATGCAAAACTCATCTTGGTGCTTACAATAGTTCTTTTTTCCTTGCTAATCTCACTGGTCTAAACCTTTCTAACATGCTGTGACAATTAGCTGCCTAAGGAAAACCACTAAAGCTATTTGTAATTAGTAGATTCTATTGTGAAATGGAAACAGCATCCATGAGGCATTTTAGGGATGTGGGAGATTTGAAAATTGTTTATAAGCTCTAAAGAAGGAGTTGGGGAGAAAAAGTCTTGACATTATGAGTCTATTTCCAGACTGGTTTTTCTAAAAATACACTCCCACCAGGGAGAGGAAATTCAATACTGCGTAACCATACATTCATTCCCTAAATCTGTGAATCTCTGTCAGCTTTGTAAGTTCATTTGTATCATTTTTATCACTCCTGCATTTCCCCCAGATTAGTTCACTTTAAAAGAAAATGTTAGCATGAATGGTTGCATCCTGATAATCCAGAAGGTGTTTTGAAGACCTTATTCTGTCCCGTTAGCTTTTTCATCATCTTATAGTGCAGGCAGCAAGTGTGGGCTGGCGTGCAGGAAGCAGAGAGCTCTGTTATCATAAAATTAAACACAAATGGTGGCCAGTGATAGTCTATCTTAGTTTCCCTGGCCCCTCACAGCCACGTAATAATACCTCCTTTACAGTGCCTACATGCCAGCATGTCTGGATGAAACCCAGCATGCTGAGACATGAATGGTCTCCGGTGCTACTGAAGAAAGCGTCCATCTGTTATTTTGCACTAGCCGTGTGTGAGCCAGCAGGTGTGCCAGATGTGGTCTTGAGAGCTGAGAAGTTATTCACTAGAGTTCCTGACCCACAGTTATTTAAAGTGAATGTGTACTTGAAGACTGAAAATGAAATAAAATCACATGAAGGAAAAACAAAATCTGAAAAGTCCTTATGTAGAGAAAAAACATAGTCATTCACCTGAAAATGCTCATGAGAAGAAAACAAGAATTCATGGAAGTCCAGTTTCCACTGTCAGGACCTGATAGCATCACCATCTCTCTGAAGCTATTGTTTCTTATGCTGACCTGTTGGCCAGCCTGACCTGGGCCCCTCTGTCCCACTCCCATCCTCAGGTGTGTGTGCCGCCTAGCTCTAGACTTACAGAGTTCCATGCCTCAGGATCCTAGACCTCATAGTCTGCTTATTCCCTGCATTCCATTCCTGGCTTGTCTGGGGCCTCCAGCATTGCTTTCATACATGGAGCCAGTAATCCACAGCTGTTGTACTGAGACACGACAATCCGCAATGTGATACACAGGTCTTAACAATTAAGAAGAGAATCTCAGACTAGACTTGATCTCCAGACTCTGCTAATGTATTGACTGTCATTTGCAGAACTGAGGTCTTCATACCTGGCTTCTGAAGAGCTCTCTCATTCTTTCTCTAACACATGTCTTGTTGCTGAAGGACTCAGATGGTTGCTGATTATAGTCTGCTTATTCCCTGCATTCCATTCCTGGCTTGTCTGGGGCCTCCAGCATTGCTTTCATACATGGAGCCAGTAATCCACAGCTGTTGTACTGAGACACGACAATCCGCAATGTGATACACAGGTCTTAACAATTAAGAAGAGAATCTCAGACTAGACTTGATCTCCAGACTCTGCTAATGTATTGACTGTCATTTGCAGAACTGAGGTCTTCATACCTGGCTTCTGAAGAGCTCTCTCATTCTTTCTCTAACACATGTCTTGTTGCTGAAGGACTCAGATGGTTGCTGATTTAATTCAACTGCTAAGCAAGGGGGTGGGGGAATCTGATCTACTCATATCTGAAACAAAGACATCTCTGTTCAGGAAGCAAGCTCAGTTAAGTTCAGTTCAGCTCATTCAGTCCAACTCTTTGTGACACCATGGACTACAGCACGCCAGGCCTCCCCATCACCAACTGCCAGAGTTTACCCAAACTCATGTCCATTGAGTTGGTGATACCATCCAACTATCTCATCCTCTGTCGTCACCTTCTCCTTCTCCTTTCAATCTTTCCCAGCATCAGGGTCTTTTCAAATGAGTCAGCTGTTCGCATCAGGTGGCCAAAGTATTGGAGTTTCAGCTTCAACATCAGTCCTTCCAATGAACACTCAGGACTGATCTCCTTCAGGATGAACTGGTTGGATCTCCTTGCAGTCCAAGGGACTCTCAAGAGTCTTCTCCAACACCAGAGTTCAAAAGAATCAATTCTTTGGCACTCAGCTTTCTTTATAGTCCAACTTTCACATCCATACATGACCACTACAAAAACCGTAGCCTGCACTAGATGGACCTTTGCTGACAAAGTAATGTCTCTGCTTTTTAATATACTATCTAGGTTGGTCATAACTTTCCTTCCAAGGAGTAAGCGTCTTTTAATTTTATGGCTGCAGTCACCATCTGCAGTGATTTGGGAAGCCCCCCAAATAAAGTCTGACACTGTTTCTACTGTTTCCCCATCTATTTACCATGAAGTGATGGGACCGGATGCCATGATCTTCATTTTCTGAATGTTGAGCTTTAAGCCAACTTTTTCACTCTCCTCTTTCACTTTCCTCAAGAGGCTCTTTAGTTCTTCTTCACTTTCTGCCATAAGGGTGGTATCATCTGCATATCTGAGGTTATTGATATTTCTCCCAGCAATCTTGATTCCAGCTTGTGCTTCTTCCAGTCCAGCATTTCTCATGATGTACTCTGCATATAAGTTAAATAAGCAGGGTGACAATATACAGCCTTGATGTACTCCTTTTCCTATTTGGAACCAGTCTTTTGTTCCATGTCCAGTTCTAACTGTTGCTTCCTTACCTGCATACAGATTTCTCAANCTGAGGTTATTGATATTTCTCCCAGCAATCTTGATTCCAGCTTGTGCTTCTTCCAGTCCAGCATTTCTCATGATGTACTCTGCATATAAGTTAAATAAGCAGGGTGACAATATACAGCCTTGATGTACTCCTTTTCCTATTTGGAACCAGTCTTTTGTTCCATGTCCAGTTCTAACTGTTGCTTCCTTACCTGCATACAGATTTCTCAAGAGGCAGGGCAGGTGGTCTGGTATTCCCATCTCTTTCAGAATTTTCCACAGTTTATTGTGATCCACATAGTCAAAGGCTTTGGCATAATCAACAAAGCAGAAATAGATGTTTTTCTGGAACTCTCTAGCTTTTTTGATGATCCAGTGGATGTTAGAAATCTGATCTCTGGTTCTTCTGCCTTTTCTAAAGCCAGCTTGAACATCTGGAAATTCACGGTTCATGTATTATTGAAGCCTGGCTTGGAGAATTTTGAGCATTACTTTACTAGAATGTGAGATGAGTGCAAATGTGCAGTAGTTTGAGCATTCTTTGGCATTGCCTTTCTTTGGGATTGGAATGAAAACTGACCTTTTCCAGTCCTGTGGCCACTGATGAGTTTTCCACATTTGCTAGCCTATTGAGTGCAGCACTTTTACAGCATCATCTTTTAGATTTGAAATAGCTCAACTGGAATTCCATCACCTCCACTAGCTTTGTTCACAGTGATGCTTCCTAAGGCCACTTGACTTCACATTCCAGGATGTCTGGCTCTAGGTCAATGATCACACCATCTTGATTTTCTTGGTCATGAAGATCTTTTTTGTACAGTTCTTCTGTGTATTCAAGCTAAACCTGCTTAAAATATTGCAAATATTTTGGTGAGTTGGATGGGATCAGTGCATCTTGAAATCACCCAAGAAGAGGGCGTATGGCTACTGTGGGCCATTGAAGGCAGTCACTTCATATGTGGGGGATCCTTTTGTGCAAGGTGTGGGCCATTAGCCTTTGTTTGGCGTGAGGGTGTCTGGGGGCTGCTGTGGGTTTCCTTCTCTAGCTAAGATGAGGACTGGGAGAGATGATGTCCACAAACTCTTCTCATCCTAAAATGTGAATGTCACTTATATGTGGAATCTAAATACATAATACACATGAACTTATTTACAAAAGTGAAAGAGACTTACAGACATAGAAAATAAACTTATAGTTACCAAAGGGGAAAGGAGAAGGTAGGGATAAACAGGAGTCTGGGATTAACTATATATCTGGAGAAGGAAATGGCTACCCACTAAAGTATTCTTGCCTGGAGAAAGAGGAGCCTGGAAGACTATAAACCATGGGGGTCTCAAAGAATCAAGACATGACTGAGTGAGCACAAGGACCTACTGTATCGCACAGGGAAGTATATTCAATATCTTATAATCACCTATAATAGAAAATAATCTTAAAAAGATTATGAATGTGTATAACTGAGTCACTTTGCTGTTTACCTG
Source organism: Aepyceros melampus (assembly GCA_006408695.1). NCBI lineage: Eukaryota > Metazoa > Chordata > Mammalia > Artiodactyla > Bovidae > Aepyceros > Aepyceros melampus. Next base: position 151,101 of record SJXQ01008521.1, on the reverse strand, counting down.
AAACTAACACAATATTATAAATCATCTATATTTCAACTAGAATTTTTTTAAAAAGAAAAACACTGTGGCTTTAATGTTCTTGTCATTCAGTTAATAATACATACTAGTGTATCTCATTCATATCTTTAAACCACATTTTTTCATACATGTAGCAGTTTCCCTTCTTAAGTGAGGAATTTCAGTGCAGCTACTTAGCAATAACCTTGATTATTAAAATCACTCACTCTCTCCTGTACACACACACATCAACACTGTACAAGCCAGAGGAGTATGCATTGGGAAGGAAAAACGACAGTCCTAAAGGAGAAATTTGACATCATTTCAATGAATTATTTAGCATAAAAACTTATTCTTCAGAATTCAGAGCATGAGAGTTATTGAAAAGGTCAAGTGAGAAATGACAGCATTAAAAAAATATTGATTTAAATTTTCAAAATTGATTACCAGTTTGGGGCCACGAGAGCAATTTGTGTGGTGTTTTCGCTATACGAGTTGCTAAATTTGATTAGCACTTTTTGAGGAAGGTAGAGCAAATTGCTCTGCTAATCAAGGTAAATTAAATCAAGAAATGACTTGATTACCACACTCTTTGTGCTCTCAACTCTTCAGCAAAACCAGTTTGGAAAAGTCTTCCGTTGGAGCAGCAGATAAACTTTACTAGTCTCCACTCTTTCCTTTTGATTTTGGACATTGAAGTAGAGAAGAGAAGCCATTTATGCTTCATATATTTATTTATTTGGGGCCATGCCAGGCATTATGTGGGATCTTAGTTCCCTGACCAGGTATCAAACCCATTCTCCCTGTAGGGGAAGCATGAAATCTTAACAACTGGACCACCAGGGGAGTCCCAAACTATTCACGCTTTTCACCTTTATGATTTCTCAGTCTTTCAGAAGATATGTTATCACTTGAGAAGGTGCAAGTATCTATACTACTCAACACTGTGAAACAACTGATGTTTGCATTTTGCCATTTTGGTATTTTGAAAAGGCAGAGGAACCAGAGGTCAAATTGCCAACATCCATTGGATCATCAAAAAAGCAAGAGAGTTCCAGAAAAACATCTACTTCTGCTTCATTGACTAAAGCCTTTGATTGTGTGGATCACAATAAACTGTGGAAAATTCTGAAAAAGATGGGAATACCAGACCACCTGCCCTGCCTCTTGAGAAACCTGTATGTAGGTCAGGAAACAACAGTTAGAATTGGACATGGAACAAAGGACAGGTTCAAAATTGGGAAAGGAGTACGTCAAGGCTGTATATTGTCACCCGGCTTATTTAGCTTATATGCAGAGTACATCATGTGAAATGCCAGATGGGATGAAGCACAAGCTGGAATCAAGATTGCTGAGAGAAATATCAATAACCTCAGATATGCAGATGATACCACCCTTATGGCAGAAAGTGAAGAAGAACTAAAGAGCCTCTTGTTGAAGATGAAAGAAGAGAGTGAAATAGCTGGCTTAAAACCTGACTTTCAAAAAATGAAGATCATGGCATCCAGTTCCTTTATTTCATGGCAAATAGATGGGGAAGCAAATGGAAACAGTGAGAAACTTTTTTTTTTGGGCTCCAAAATCACTCCAGATGGTGACTGCAGCCATGAAATTAAAAGATGCTTGCTCCTTGTAAGAAAAGCTATGATAAACCTAGACATCATATTAAAAAGCAGAGACATTACTTTACTGACAAGGGTCCATCTAATCAAAGCTATGGTTTTTCCAGTAGTTATGTGTGGATGTGAGAGTTGGACCATACAGAAAGCTGAGCACCAAAGAATTGATGCTTTTGAACAGTAGTTTTGGAAAAGACATTTGAGAGTCTTGGACGGCGAGGAGATCAAACCAGTCAATCCTAAAGGAAATCAATCCTAAATATTCATTGGAAGGACTAAATCTGAAGCTGAAGCCCCAGTACTCTGGCCACCTAATAAGAAGAGTCGACTCATTGGAAAAACATTCCCTGATGCTGGCAAAAATTGAAGGCAGGAGGCAAAGAAGACAAAAGAGGATGAAATGGTTGGGCGGCTTCACTAACTCGATGGATGGACATGAGTTTGAGCAAGCTCTGGGAGTTGGTGATGGACAGGGGAGCCTGGCATGCTGCAGTCCATAGGGTCGCAAAGAGTCAGACACAATTTAGCAACCGAACAACAACAAATGCAATTGTAACAGTGCTGGGCCTAGTTCTGCTAATGATTCAGATCAAGTCAATTAAAAATCCAGCACATTCTGGCTTGAGTTTGGGATGCCCCCCACTCTTGCATTTTCAGTATTTTCTAATCACTTGTGAGGTCTGAGGCTCTTCAGTCTCAGCTTCCCTCTCACTCCTGGAGAATCTGGGTTCATGAGGATCTGGGTGGAAATCCAGAGTCTCTACTACCAAGAAACTCTGTTCATTAAACTGACTTGCCATAATGTTGACAATGTGTGACTTTGTCCAATGTCCACTTTTAGCAGGTAAAAACCTCATGTCCAAAGAGATAAAGCCCAGAGCACAGGGAAGATGGATGGTAGCAGAGCATTATGAAAAGCCCTAGTTGTAGAGAAAATCATCTCAGAAGCCTTTGTGGAGAAGGTGAGACTTAAAGTCAGGCCTTGAAAGTTTAGTGGAGTCTTCTAAGATATCTGAAAACTCAAAGAATTGCGGGGAGAGGTGGATACCTAACGCCCATGGCTCTGCTGATGAGGGCATGAAAGGGCTTGTCATTCTCAGTGAATGCAGTTCATGGAGTGAGGACTCCCTGGTAGACTCACGAGCAATTTCAGGATTAGCAGTGGTTCCCAACCTTTGGGATCTAATGCCTAACAATCTGAGGTGGAGCTGAAGTAATAATAATAATAGAAATAAAGTGCACAGTAGATCATTCCAAAACCACCCCTGTGCTGTCCATGGAAAAGTTATCTTCCACAAAACTGGTCCTTGGTGCCAAAAAATTGGAGATCACTGCTTCAGAGGACATGGCCATTTGAAGTGGGTTATATGGACAGAATCAGAGAAGGCAATGGCACCCCACTCCAGTACTCTTGCCTGGAAAATCCCATGGACCGAGGAGCCTGGTCGGCTGCAGTCCATGGGGTCGCTAAGAGTTGGACACGACTGAGCGACTTCCCATTCACTTTTCATTTCCATGCATTGGAGAAGGAAATGGCAACCCACTCCAGTGTTCTTGCCTGGAGAATCCCAGGGATGGGGGAGCCTGATGGGCTTCCATCTATGGGGTCACACAGAGTCGGACACGACTAAAGTGACTTAGCAGCATATGGACAGAGTCATGCCAGAAAGTGATGATGATGGTGAAAGAGAAGAAAGAGGAATGGGTCTCAGTCTCTCCATTCAGAGCTGCTTCTTCTGGGGCTTCCATCTGTGTGACTGAATGAAAGGCGAACTGTAGGGTGGTCCATGACCACTGTATCAGCGACCCTCCAACCACAGCAGATCTTAGGCCCAGGGTCGCCCCAAATCTCAAAACAGCAAGAGGTTTTCTGGTGCCTCACTGGGAGATCTGATGCCAATGTGGGTCAAGAACCCATGAGCATGCTTGCTGTGGGTGGAGTGTCTGCTGACTGAGTGATCATGGACTGCCCCACAACTGCATGTGATATACGAGCTGCAATAACTCCCAACACTCTCAGTGCATCCCTTCCAGGCTAGCAGACACCAGCTACTTCTCAAAGCTGAGCTGGAAATATTCGGCCAATTAAGTCTTTCATAGAAGCAGTGGTTTATAATGTAGTTTTTCAAAATTCCTGAGCTCCTGTTGCTGTTTATCCCCTTGGGAATTCTTTAATCAGCTCTCAAGCTCAAGTCCAAGTAAAAGCTGAATCTCCAGCCACCGCAGATTCTTGTTTTTATTCTGACAACTTGACCAATTAGTGGTTTTCCTGAAAATAAAAGCCACCTCAACTTCAACTGACTTGGTCTTAATGAGCGAAATAAACTAGAGGTTGACTGTTTGCATAGAAAAAGAATTTTTTGCTCAATACTGGGATCCCCTTGAGCATTCTTTAGTTCTTTAAATATTGAGTGTTTACCTTGTCCTAGGTCCTCTTCTGGTCTTTGGGGACACAGTGGTGGACAAAACTGACAATGTTTGTGTCTTCCTGGAGTCTACATCCAGTGGAGAAAACACCAGAGATCAAAGAAACATTCACACACTGTGTTTTCAAGTCATGAAAAGTGTTTTGAGGGAAAGTAAAGCAGGGTAAAGTGTTATCAAGTTACGGATTGTGAGGAATTATCATAATTTGAATGGGAAAGTCTCTCTGAGGCTGTGACCTTGGAGCAGAGAAATGAATGGAGTCGTTTATCGGCGTCCAGACCAAGAAATGGAGCCAGAGCCATCCTCCAGGTCGGGGGTGGGCCTAATAGAAATCCACAGAGGGCCAAGGAGGACCGGACCACATCTTAGAAGGTGCTGCCCAATAAACATCAACAGGAGTGAAAACAGTCCCCAGAAAATAAGTAACAAAGACACTGATAGACTGGAAAATACTTGCTCCAGGCCAGGTGAGCTGGTTACCCCTCCACAGTGTGAATTGAGTGTGTGTCCTGAAATAGATCATCATGGTTGCTTTCAAGGAATTAGAACTAAATTCTATTCAATCTTTGCCTGATGTGGCTGGTCCTTGCTAAACTCAATTCCTGTGTTGCTTCGATGTATAAGCTAAATTCCCGCAACTGCACCCAAGTGACAAGTTGGCAAAGCAGCAGTATTGGCTGAGAGGGTGATTTAAGACAGTGGGACCGGCTGCACTGTCACATGGTAATGATCCTCTACTCTTTGCTGTGGGCTGAACACCTGCAAATCCTTCACAGTCTCATTGTAAAAGAGCTCAGAGGAGCCCCCAGGAGATCTTCCGGGTTGTCTAAGAAAACACATGTGATTATTGAACAACTATTTCTAGAAGATTGTTGTCCTGAATTTGATTTCAAAAGAAAACTATAAAGAAAATTCTGGGGAAGTCAGCAGATCTGGAGCTCGGTGGGTAAGAGAGACTGGACATGGAGGCAGCTGAAGGTTAAGATTTCACGTCTTCAGGTTTCTGGCCAACCTGAGGCCAGAAAGTGGCTTTCTTGTGCTTTCCCACCCAAAACATGCCCAATAAAAATGAGCATCACTCAAACGTTTCTTGCTGAAAGAGAACTCAGAATCAGCTCCTCACAGGCATCATGGGCTTCTCCCTCTCCTCTCCTCCTCTTCCTTTCCCCGTGGTCTCTGAGACCATCCCCATGTCACTGAGTTACATTGTTACACTGAGAATCCATCAGTGTAACAAGTACCTGCTAGGTCCCAGACACACATGGGGCCTTGTCAGTCACAGGCCTCCACAAGAAAGAAAGGTTAAGTCAATGTCCAACTAAGCCCATCGGTGATGAAGCTAGAAGTTGTATTCCAGGTAAGACCTTAGCAACAGCCTGTGTCTTAGTTGCTCAGTTGTGTACAACTCTTTGTCACCCCATGGACTGTAGCCTGCAAGGTCCTCTGTCCATGGGATTCTCCAAGCAAGAGTACTGGAGTGGGGAGCCATTCCCTTCTCCAGGGGATCTTTCCAATCCAGAGGTCATTCCCAGGTCTCCTGCATTGCAGGCAAATTCTTTACCATCTGAGCCACCAGGTCTCCTCTCTTGAAAAATATACAAACTGAGAAAAGTACGTGCCAACTAGTGCTGGTTTTGACTTTGCATCTCCTGTGTCCCAGTGCCGTCCCCCCTTTTCTCTGTTGGAAATCTCTCTTCTGCTGCTGCTGCTGCTAAGTTGCTTCAGTCGTGTCTAACTCTGTGCAACCCCATAGACGGCAGCCCACCAGGCTCCCCCATCCCTGGGATTCTCCAGGCAAGAACACTGGAGTGGGTTGCCAAAATCTCTCTTCAGCTCTTAATCTCTTCAGCTTAATGACAAGCTCCAATGCCCTCTCTGGGTCCCACCTGTTAGGATGGGTCCCTGTTCTGTGGCGTCACCCATGTCTGTCCTGGTACCACCCAGTCTCTCCTCTGGGTCAGAAACTTCCTGGGGTCAGAAGCCATTTCTGACTCTCCTTGCCATCCCCCACACAACCTAACACAGTTGTCAAAGGTGGATGTTTGAGAAAAAGTTCAGTCCAACTATCCAAGACAGGTCCTTGAAATTACAGCTTCTCAGGCAGAAAGTTAAAATGTACTTTTTCCCCCCATACAGACTCGGTGATCAGTGGGGTCTGCCTCCAGCCCAGCAGTGGTTCATGAGAGAACTCTTTAAATATTCGTGAATTGTATGAGCCTGGCGTGAAACACAGCCATTAATAAAAATTGAATTACATAAACTTACACTTAAATGCATTTATTAAAAACAAAAACAACAGACTAAAATAGTCTATGCTCTTTAATTGCTTTTACTTTTACTCCTATCTGTGCTGTTGAGAATATTTTCATATGTCATATAAACCTGGTGGACAGGCTACACAGGTGGGCTCCTGCGTTTTTCTCCCTGCCTGGACATATGGTGCTGGGCCAGGTGCTTGCAATTGCCAAGATAGGAGCCTTTGCTTCTTGGAAATCAGAAAGCTCCAAATTAGGGGCCCTCCCACGCCAGGGCAGAGTACATGGCTGACTTGTTCTGAAATCATTGCTTCCATATCCAGATCAAGCACTCTCATTTCTCACCTTTTCTAATTAACTGAAATAAAGTAGAATTCTCCTTACACACAGACTGATAACATTCAAAGATTTAGAATTTAGGGTAAAGAATTTAGAACATAAAACACTGCATTTTAGAACTAAAAAGGCAGTAAATACCATTATACTCTTGAGCTAAGTTAGAAGCCAGCATAGCGCTTCTGCGGTATCACAAGGTCACAGTCATGAGCTCAGTTTTTATTATATGATCTGGAAAATAATCTCTGTCACTTGAACTCTCATTTTCCAGAGTTGAGAAAGATGGGGTCCTCTATAATTTTTCATCAGAATACAAAATGAATAAAATAGAGTACATGCTCCCATCAGTCGAATCACCATAATATTAATACATACTTTTAGAGAGAAAACACTTTTTAAGCATTTAGTGATTTAATGTAAAATCAGGATGAAGCAGTAAAAAGCCCCGGTGTGATTTCATGGGAGGGCTTCCCTGGTGGCTCAGTGGTAAAGAATCTACCTGAAATGTAGGAGACTCAGATTTGATCTCTCGATCAGGAAGATCCTCTGGAGAACAGAATGGCAACCCACTCCAGAATTCCTGCCTGGGAAATCCCATGGACAGAGGAGTCTAGCGGGCTACAGTCTATGGGGTCACAAAGAGTGGACACAACTGAGCACTCCCTCATGGGATTATTTCTGTATCTGGTTTATTCTCCCTTGCTTTCCCCCCAACTCTCATGCTTTCTTTTCTCTCCCTGTTTCAGAAAGTCTCTCTCTGAAGTTTTAAACTTTGAGTCATAAAGCAGATGGGTTTAAAGAGAAGCAATGATACACGGCAGATTGCCTGTTGTAATGCACTTGACATGTTTGTGTGGGGTAATTTGGGGTGAAGTGATGTTTGGGTCACTTCGTGTGCAACCAGTGCTGCTTTTGAATGGGAAGTTGGCATTTTCAGCAAGAAAAACAAAGTGGCAACACAAAGGAAGTCCCATCTTTCCAAAAGCTGAGAGAAACAAGATTTCATTTTCAGTCATTTATTCCTTTCTCTCCTAATTAACTCCCATTTTTGCCCCATATTCTCTTCAATAATAACTCTTTCCTTCTTAAAATCTGCTTCAGTTCAGTTCAGTCACTCAGTCATGTCCAGTTCTTTACGACCCTATGAATTGCAGCACGCCAGGCTTCCCTGTCCATCATCAACTCCTGGAGTTCACTAAGACTCACATCCATCGAGTCAGTGCTGCCATCCAGCCATCTCATCCTGTCATCCCCTTCTTCTGCCCACAATCCCTCCCAGCATCAGAGTCTTTTCCAATGAGTCAACTCTGCCTGAGGTGGCCAAAGTACTGGAGTTTCAGCTTTAGCATCAGTCCTCCCAAAGAACACCCAGGACTGATCTCCTTCAGAATGGACTAGTTGGATCTCCTTGCAGTCCAAGGGACTCTCAAGAGTCTTCTCCAACACCAGAGTTCAAAAGAATCAATTCTTCAGCGCTCAGCCTTCTTCACAGTCCAACTCTCACATCCATATATGACTACTGGAAAAACCATAGCCTTGACTAGACAGATATTTGTTGGCAAAATAATGTCTCTGCTTTTGAATATGCTATCTAGGTTGGTCATAACTTTCCTTCCAAGGAGTCAGCGTCTTTTAATTTCATGGCTGCAGTCACCATCTGCAGTGATTTTGGAGCCCCCCAAAATAAAGTCTGACACTGTTTCCACTGTTTCCCCATCTATTTCCCATGAACTGATGGGACCGGATGCCATGATCTTCATTTTCTGAATGTTGAGCTTTAAGCCAACTTTTTCACTCTCCTCTTTCACTTTCATCAAGAGGCTTTTTTGTTCCTCTTCACTTTCTGCTGTAAGGGTGGGGTCATCTGCATATCTGAGGTTATTGATATTTCTCCCAGCAATCTTGATTCCAGCTTGCACTTCTTCCAGCCCAGTGTTTCTCATGATGTACTCTGCCTAGAAGTTAAATAAACAGGGTGACAACACAGCCTTGATGTACTCCTTTTCCTATTTGGAACCAGTCTGTTGTTCCA
>SJXQ01008521.1:122271-142157 GCA_006408695.1 Aepyceros melampus | reverse complement strand
ACCAGGCTTCTCTGTCCATGGGATTCTCCAGGCAAGAATACTGGAGTGGGTTACCATTTCCTTCTCCAGGGGATCTTCCTGACCCAGAGATCGAACCTGGGTCTCCCGCATTGGAGGCAGACTCTTTAACCTCTGAGCCACAAGGGAAGCTCTTACACCTAAAGAATAACTGTACAAAAAAGATCTTCATGACCCAGATAATCATGATGGTGTGATCACTCATCTAGAGCCAGACATCTTGGAATGTGAAGTCAAGTGGGCCTTAGAAAGCATCACTATGAACAAAGCTAGTGGAGGTGATGGAATTCCAGTTGAGCTATTTCAAATTCTAAAAGATAATGCTGTGAAAGTGCTGCACTCAATATGTCAGCAAATGTGGAAAACTCAGCAGTGGCCACAAGGACTGGAAAAGGTCAGTTTTCATTCCAATCCCAAAGAAAGGCAATGCCAAAGAATGCTCAAACTACCACACAATTGCACTCATCTCACATGCTAGTAAAGTAATGCTCAAAATTCTCCAAGCCAGGCTTCAGGAATACGTGAACCGTGAACTTCCAGATGTTCAAGCTGGTTTTAGAAAAGGCAGACGAACCAGAGATCAAATTGCCAACATCCGCTGGATCATGGAAAAAGCAAGAGAGTTCCAGAAAAACATCTACTTCTGCTTTATTGACTATGCCAAAGCCTTTGACTGTAAGGATCACAATAAACTGTGGAAAATCTACTTACCTAAGTGGAAAGTGAAAGTGTTAGTCACTCAGTCCTGTCTGACTCTTTGCTACCTCATGGACTGTAGCCCGCCAGGCTCCTCTTTCCATGGGATTCTCCAGGCAAGAATATTGGAGTGAGTTGCCATGTCTTCCTCCAGGGGAATATTCCCAACCCAGGGATTGAGCCCAGGCCTTCTGCATTGCAGGCAGATTCCTTATTGTCTGAGCTACCAGAGAAGCTCTAACTGGGGTGTGACCCAATTTGGAGTGATGATCTGGATGGGAATTTTACATCTATTACTGTAAAGAAAAAAGCATAGGGAGAAGTATGATTTATACAACTCGCTTTTTAAAATGAAGATCAGGTTATTCTCTCAAAGATATGAGTGCTCAACTGACCTAGAACTTGTCAATTAAAAAAAAATCATTGATCAAATGACTTTCTTTATAGTGGAGCAGTGAAGGAAACTCTAATAAACGCAGTGGTTTTATTTTTCCATCTATACACTCCTTTTTCCTGCATAACATCCACTCATGTTGTCTTCTATCAAATAGTTTACCATTCAAAGCTGTTACATCTTGCAGAAGTGTCCTTGGAGAACTTTTTAAAATGAAGATCAGGTTATTCTCTCAAAGATATGAGTGCTCAACTGACCTAGAACTTGTCAATTAAAAAAAATCATTGATCAAATGACTTTCTTTATAGTGGAGCAGTGAAGGAAACTCTAATAAACACAGTGGTTTTATTTTTCCATCTCTACACTCCTTTTTCCTGCATAACATCCACTCATGTTGTCTTCTATCAAATAGTTTACCATTCAAAGCTGTTACATCTTGCAGAAGTGTCCTTGGAGCAAGTTTTTGAAGGACATGCTGTGTATCTGTCCAACCCAAAAGGTTGTTTATTTATGGGCTTTAAGAAAGGGTTTGAAGGGTGTCACAGAGGGAGGAGTTGGCTCTGGGAGGTCTGCACCAAGACAAGTTGGTGGGCCTCCTTCTTGCATGATATCCAGACCCAGGCCCCATCCTAGAGTAGAAGGCCAGGGTCAGTCCTGGTTCAGGGCAGAGCTGATGATGGGCCCCAGCCATCTCCACTGGGAAGCTGTTTTCTATTGGTCTGGATCGCTGAGCAGACAGGGGACGAGCCTGTGACTGTGGGCAAAGGACTCTTGAGCAGAGGGAGGAAGAAGCCAACATAACTGCCCTTCCGCGAACCTTCCATGCCTCTGAATGTGTTGGCACTCAGAATAGACAACAGACAGATAGACAGCAAGAACAAGATGGTCTAGATGAAGCAGGCAAGATTTACTTCCAGCAGGGTGCCTCCTGGCACATGGAACATGGGTATGTTGGAAACAAAACACCCAAGTACAGTTCCTTGTCTGTGTTGAGGGCACCAGCTCTTCCATACGACCTTCAAGAAAGCACATACTCGCCTGCTGCCTCAGTTTCAGCATCTGTGAAATGGGCACAGAGGCTCTATTTCCTGCACCAGGAGCCTGTTGAGAAGTACCTGGAACTTCTCTCAAATCACGAAGTATTACAATAGTTTGGAATCCATCTTCTAGAGGCATGTCACTGGGAAAAAAGAGGACACTGACTGTCCAGGGTCTGGAGAAAGCCTGCATTTCTGCCATGCCTTCTCCCATAGGACCAGGCAGGCTACCCTTGGAAGTGCCAATTAAAAAAAATTAGACCAGGGACTCCCCTGGTGTCCAGTGGTTAGGACTTTGAGCTTCCACTGCAGGGGGCACGGGTTTGATCCCTGGTCAGGGAACTAAGATCTTACATGCCATGCGATGCAGCCAAAAAGAAAAAAATGAAATAAAGAAATGACAAAAGAACTAGACCACCTGGAAACTGTGTGAGAGCTTGTTAAGCCCCGCGGCCTCTGAAATCAGTTCCTGTCTGCAAAGAATCCATGCAACCTAAAATTAAGATGTTGTGGCACGCATGAAGTGGGGACCCATGGCAGGTGTCTTTCTGGGTCCATGTAGTGAGCTGGACAGGGGAGAGGGTCTTGCAGGGCAGCGTGTGATCTGCATGACCTACAAGGTGGACAGGTGTGCCCACCATCCTATGCTCACCTGCAAGGAGAGCCCACCTCTCCCACCACAGGAATAGCCAGCCCCCAGCCTCCGACAGGGGCAGGGCGTACAGGCTTCTCTCCCTAAGACTGGGTTCCAGCTGTCTTGCCCCAGATGGGACCTTTGGAAAGTGAGAGGTGAATGCTTTCATATCCATGTTGAGTGGATTTTTATTATCCCTTTCTCAGTTGACAGGAGAAAAAAAAAAGAAGAGAAAGACATTTGCTGGAGAAAATAAGATGCACTCGCTCCCAGGTGCCAAATGCTTTGTGACAGGGAGTTATTTAGGTGGAAAACTACCAGTGCAGTACCCAGAGGGGGAAGGGAGAGGACAGAGCAGCCTCTGGTCTGAGCAGTGTGAGCTGTGTCTGGAGGGCAGTGCCAGGAAGTGAGCCCCACCAGCAAGCCCCCCAAGCAGCAAGGCTGTGAAGGCTGGGGAGAAGTGCCATCCACACAGGCCTGGTCTTCTTGATGGGACACTCCCCCAGGGCAGCTGCTAACCAGCCCAGGACATTCTGTGTCCATGTGATCCCCAGGATGCTGGGAACTTCAACTGTCCCTGTTTCATTTTAAAAATCTCACCACCTGCATTCTTGCTGTGAAACAGGGCTCAATCAAGGGCTGACATGGATGGCTGTTCTGACCGACCTGGCCTCAGCAAACCTGAGCAATCTGCCCTGCACTTGTAAACAGGAGGCCTGGGAGGAGGGCATCTGGTCACAATGTCTCCAAAACGTCACCGCCCAAGCGCTCACCCAGCCCAGCCTGTCATCTCAGCGAGAGGAGGAGGAAATGGAGATACTTTGATCCAGTGTGTTCACAGAGAGATTATGACATACACACATGTGAATGTGCATGCAAGTGTGTGCATACACACACATAAACAGGAACACACACTTGAGCACACATGACATGCATACATGTGCAGGCTGTGAAGGCTGGGGAGAAGTGCCATCCACACAGGCCTGGTCTTCTTGATGGGACAACTCCCCCAGGGCAGCTGCTAACCAGCCCAGGACATTCTGTGTCCATGTGATCCCCAGGATGCTGGGAACTTCAACTGTCCCTGTTTCATTTTAAAAATCTCACCACCTGCATTCTTGCTGTGAAACAGGGCTCAATCAAGGGCTGACATGGATGGCTGTTCTGACCGACCTGGCCTCAGCAGACCTGAGCAATCTGCCCTGCACTTGTAAACAGGAGGCCTGGGAGGAGGGCATCTGGTCACAATGTCTCCAAAACGTCACCGCCCAAGCGCTCACCCAGCCCAGCCTGTCATCTCAGCGAGAGGAGGAGGAAATGGAGATACTTTGATCCAGTGTGTTCACAGAGAGATTATGACATACACACATGTGAATGTGCATGCAAGTGTGTGCATACACACACATAAACAGGAACACACACTTGAGCACACATGACATGCATACATGTGCACACTCAGGTATGTGCACACACACACACACTCATGCTCACCCTTTAAACACAGTTCCCTGAATCTCAGTGTGACCCTGCTAATGCAGGAAGGGTGTGTAGCAGTTGGGTAGCAGGTCCTGTGATATTTAGATCAATTCATTTTTTCTATAACAGTGATTCTGAATTCTTGCATGCAGTTCATTTTCTCTATTTTTTACATAATAACTTCTCAGTTTTCTGCCCAAACTAAAGGCAGGCTGTCAGTCTAAGATGACAAACCTGCTGCTCGCTCCAGGCTTTCTCTGTGACGCTATACTTCCATCACATGTCCTTCCCTGACCTTCCAAACTGGAACAGACATGCCGGGACCATAGCGAGAGGAGGGCCAGCATGGCTCGCCCCCTTCCTTCTGTTTTTCCTTCCTGATCTGATACATAAATTACAGCCACATCTCATTCTAAGTGAGTTTTGCAGAAATCAAATCCTAATCATGTCAGCGCCATTACATTCTTAATCTTTTATTGAAGAGCATTGTGTGGAGACAACATTTTCATGTATATAATGCTGCTCCATAGACAACTCCTGGATGGAGACACAGAAGGTGACCAGTAATTCCAGGAGTCCTCCTGCCCAGTCCACTTACTGCCTCCCGCTGAGTGGACCTCGATTCTGGCTCCTAACAGCTTGGATTCACTGGTCTCACTGACCACAGTGTTTGTGATGTTCATCTGTTTGTACTGTTTCGGCACACACAGCAGTATAACATTCCATCGTGTGAGGACGGTAGCTTCCCTGGTGGCTCAGTGGTTAAAGCGTCTGCCTCCAATGTGGGAGACCTGGGTTCGATCCCTGGGTCGGGAAGATCCCCTGGGGAAGGAAATGGCAATCCACTCCAGTATTCTTGCCTGGAGAATCCCATGGACGGAGAAGCCTAGTAGGTTACAGTCCATGGGGTCGCAAAGAGTAGGTTACAGTCCATGGGGTCGCAAAGAGTCGAACACGACTGAGCGACTTCCCCCCTATCCCCCTCCGTGTGAGGACACTGACATCGCTTCATCCCAGCCACTGGTGGGTGTTTACTAAGTTCCAATTTTTGGTTATTATAAGCAGTTACATTATGAGCATCCTTGTACCTGCCCTTTATGAGAACATGTACACAACTCTGGGGGTATTAACCTAAGCATGGGATTTTTATGTCGTGTAATAGGAAAGTGAATGGCCTTAGTCGATACCGACAAACAGGTCTCACTGCAGTCAGCAATGTGTGTTTGTTGGGGGATGTGTGCTTAGTCACTGAGTTGTGTCTGACTCTCTGCGACCCCATGGACTGTAGCCCATCAGGCTTCTCTGTCCGTGGGATTTCCCAGACAAGAATACTGGAGTGGTTGTCATTTCCTTCTCCACAGGATCTTGCTGACCCAGAGATCAAACCCACATCTCCTATGTTGGCAGACAGATTCTTTACCATTGAGCCAACTGAAGTTTATAAAATGTGTAAGCACCAAATAAACAAATAAAAAATGACTTTTCCCATTCTAAAAATAATAATACTCTCCATATAAACTTAGAGAATGATGACAAAGTAACAAAATCACTGTAATCCCATTATCTAGAAGTTTTTCTAGATAACTGTATTTCTTTTAGGGCATTTTTCCCTTCATGTACAAATGTGTTTTTCCACAATTGGGATCATTTGGGCCACAGAATTTTGATGACTTTTGCTTCACTTTCTGTCTTACCAGGAGCATTTTGCATGCTGTTTGATATGTTTTAAAGACTATTTTCAATGGCTGTAAAATGTTTACTTGTGTGAATGATTATGATGTATTATGCACGTCTTCCTGCATATTCTAGCTGGTTTTTTTTTACCCTACTATATAAATATCAGGCTCTTCCCTGGTGGCTCAGATGATAAAACGTCTGCCTGCAATGTGAGAGACCTGGGTTCGATCCCTGAGTTGGGAAGATCTCCTGGAGAAGGAAATGGCAACCTACTCCAGTACTCTTGCCTGGAAAATCCTATGGACAGAGGAGCCTGGTAGGCTACTGTCCATGGGGTCACAAAGAGTCGGACATGACTGAGTGACTTCACTACATAAATATCGAAGATACGTAAGTTCTCTTGCATACCTTAATCACATTTCTGATTCTTTCCTGATGATATGTTCCCAGGAGTATCCTGAGTCCAAGTGTCCAACTATTTTTGGGCTCTTGCTGTGCTGTGTCAAGGACGCAGTCATCACAGCAATGAGGTGACAGCCTACGTCTCCTGTGAGCCTGCCTTAACTTATACTGTCCATCCAGCCCCCAACATATAACTTAACATCAGAACATGCATATGGGGAAGATGTAACATAGGTTTTAAAAAAAAGATGGGTTTTGGAGAATCAAGGAGAGTCTTTAGTTAATGAAACAAAGGGGAAAAATACTTTTCTTTAAGCTGCTGAAAGATAAAGCAAAGTTTGCATCCCTGATTAACAAGTTTTTGTGGTGTTTTTTTGTTTTTTGTTTTTTGTTTTTTTTTTTTTTACATCATAGTCAAGAAAGTTTCTATCTTCCCAGAAAATAAAGCTTAGCACTAGGACTCCTGAAGAGTTATTTTCTGGCTTTGTAGCTGAGGAGGTAATATGTGCGATCTTTCAGGAAGGATAATGGCTGTGCCTCCCATGCATAACATTTTTAATTAACTTTTTATTTTGGAACAAGAAAGCACAGATTAGAGCTTGCATCCTGGTGGTATGAGACAGAGAATTCATCTCACAACTGATTATATGTAAAGAGGGATTATAAACACCAAGTCAGTAAATCTTTTCAGAATATCTAGTGGTTTTTTCTACTTCTCAAACAGAAAAGCCATGCATGAGGGTTTGTATTAATGCCAACAGCAGAATGTAAGTGAGGGTTCTTGAGGCTTGCTTGAGCATTAGAATGTTTTCATCACTTTGGCTGCTTTCCACACAAGGGCTTGCAGAATTACACATTGCATTTTTATACACACACAGTCAGAGCGGACTGATAGTCTGACATGACTTCAGTGTGGGGTATATCCTCCTTCCTCATGCCAGCTGTCTTTTCACACCCGGATGCTATGATCAGTCTCCTTGCCTTTGCTTTGTTATCTCTGTCTTAAAAAAAAATAAATTATTGGACTCTAGTTGATTTACAATGTCGTGTCAGTTTCAGGTGGATAGTAAAGTCAATCAGTTATACACATACATATATCCATTCTTTTTTAGATTCTTTTCCCACATAGGTCATTTCAGAGTATTGAGTAGAATTCCCTGTGCTACACAGCGGGTCCTTGTTGGTTATCTATTTTATGTACAGTAGTGTGTATATCTCAATCCCCAGCTCCTAATTTATCCCTGCCCCCTTCTCCTTTCTGATACCTCAGCTTATAAAGAATCTGCCTGCAATGCAAGAGACCCCGATTCAATTCCTGGGTAAGTAGAATTCCCTGTGCTACACAGCGGGTCCTTGTTGGTTATCTATTTTATGTACAGTAGTGTGTATATCTCAATCCCCAGCTCCTAATTTATCCCTGCCCCCTTCTCCTTTCTGATACCTCAGCTTATAAAGAATTTGCCTGCAATGCAAGAGACCCCGATTCAATTCCTGGGTTGGGAAAGTTCCCTGGAGAAGGGATGGGCTACCCACTCCAGTATTCTTGGACTTCCTTTGTGGCTCATCTGGTAAAGAATCCACCTGCAATGCGGGATACCTGGGTTAAATCGCCGGGTTGGGGAGATCCCCTGGAGAAGGGAGCAGCTACCCACCCCAGAATTCTGGCCTGGAGAATTCCATGGACTACATAGTCCATGGGGTTGCAAAGAGTTGGACATGACTGAGTGACTTTCACTTCACTTCTTTGCTTCCCTTTTGGTAACCATAAGTTTACTTTCTATGTCTGTTTTGTAAGCTCATTTGTATCTTTTTTCAGATTCCACATAAAAGCAGTATCATATGTTATTTGTCTTTGTCTCTCCTACTTCACTTAGCATCATGATCTCTGCCTCCACCCATGTTGCTGCAAATGGCATCGTCTCATTCTTTTTAATGGTTGAGTAATGTTCCATTGTATATATGTGCCACACCTTCTTTATTCATTCCTCTGTTGATGGGCACTGCAGGACTCCTCTGAAAGCTCTTTGCTCACCAGGCTGATGTTCTGTGGGGCAGAGATCTAGAGTCAGCCAGGCACTCGTCCCCTTTGATAGGGCAGTTGGTGGGGCCTGGACTTGGACCTGGACATGGAAACAACGGTCTTTGGGTTTATTCTTGATTCCCACCAGAATTCTGGGGCATACTGGAAAAAGGAGCAGAAAGTCCTCATTTTTTACCGTGGGCAGGTGGCTTGCTGGCTCAAGGGAGGGGACCTCCATCCTCTGTTGATGGGCACTGCAGGACTCCTCTGAAAGCTCTTTGCTCACCAGGCTGATGTTCTGTGGGGCAGAGATCTAGAGTCAGCCAGGCACTCGTCCCCTTTGATAGGGCAGTTGGTGGGGCCTGGACTTGGACCTGGACATGGAAACAACGGTCTTTGGGTTTATTCTTGATTCCCACCAGAATTCTGGGGCATACTGGAAAAAGGAGCAGAAAGTCCTCACTTTTTACCGTGGGCAGGTGGCTTGCTGGCTCAAGGGAGGGGACCTCCATCTGAAGGAATGCATGTCTAAGCCCAGACCGCTGTCTAACAATGGATGAGGCTCCCCATACAGCTCAGCCTTTGGTTACCGGGCAGATTTGGAGTGTACAGGTTTGAGACAGTGTGTGGCTGAGATGTAGGCAGAGCCTGGAATGTTCTCTGCTATGTTTTCACCCTGAGAGAAGGACATGAGTGTGTGGGCTGTAATCACCCATGAATTCAACCTCCACTGATAAAGTCGCCAGGTCAGATCATCAGGTCTAACACATAATGTGAAGCCAATGTGTGTTAGAAGTTAACAGTTTCAAAACTGCTTGAAATTTGTTCCCAATGGACTATGTAGTCCATGCGGTTGCAAAGAGTTGGACATGACTGAGTGACTTTCACTTCACTTCTTTGCTTCCCTTTTGGTAACCATAAGTTTACTTTCTATGTCTGTTTTATAAGCTCATTTGTATCTTTTTTCAGATTCCACATAAAAGCAGTATCATATGTTATTTGTCTTTGTCTCTCCTACTTCACTTAGCATTATGATCTCTACCTCCACTCATGTTGCTGCAAATGGCATCGTCTCATTCTTTTTAATGGTTGAGTAATGTTCCATTGTATATATGTGCCACACCTTCTTTATTAATTCCTCTGTTGATGGGCACTGCAGGACTCCTCTGAAAGCTCTTTGCTCACCAGGCTGATGTTCTGTGGGGCAGAGATCTAGAGTCAGCCAGGCACTCGTCCCCTTTGATAGGGCAGTTGGTGGGGCCTGGCTTGGACCTGGACATGGAAACAACGGTCTTTGGGTTTATTCTTGATTCCCACCAGAATTCTGGGGCATACTGGAAAAAGGAGCAGAAAGTCCTCATTTTTTACCGTGGGCAGGTGGCTTGCTGGCTCAAGGGAGGGGACCTCCATCTGAAGGAGTGCATGTCTAAGCCCAGACCGCAGCCTAACGATGGATGAGGCTCCCCATACAGCTCAGCCTTTGGTTACCGGGCAGATCTGGAGTGTACAGGCTTGAGACAGTGTGTGGCTGAGATGTAGGCAGAGCCTGGAATGTACTCTGCTATGTTTTCACCCTGAGAGAAGGACATGAGTGTGTGGGCTGTAATCACCCATAAATTCAACCTCCACTGATAAAGTCGCCAGGTCAGATCATCAGGTCTAACACATAATGTGAAGCCAATATGTGTTAGAAGTTAACAGTTTCAAAACTGCTTGAAATTTGTTCCCGCAGTTGCCTAACTCTAACAAATAATTTAAGAACTATCTCAGCAACCCTAAAATGCCATACAGTAAAACGCTTTCAGATATAGGCCAGTAACAAGGGTTATTATAGAAGATGAGGACAGAGAATGAAAACGTTCATTTCTGTTTTCTTGTTATCACAGGTTTGGCACTATAGTGGGTATTTTACATAGGGTTCAAAAAGTAGAAATGCAGTTAAAAAGTGGTTGCAGTGGTTGGTATATTATTTTCTAAGTGATCTGAGTTTTCACAAGGGTCAAAATGACCAGCTTCAGAAGGACAAGTGTGTGTCGACCATCACCAGGGAGGGGCCAGAAAACATTCCATCTCAGGTGGATTCGGTGGGGTTTTAGAGGAGGTTGGGTACCAGTCATGGAACTGTAGGCTATTCCATCATGAATCTCTGCTTTTTCAGAGATTTATTCAGTTTTGTTGCAGAAAATGTAAAACAAGTCAGGAGAGCATTTCATCTCAAGTCAGTAAACAACAAATACATTGACTTTGTCAATGTTTGACATTTAACTGGCTTCTCCCTTCTTTCATCTGTTTTGTGAGTTCACCTACTGACTGCAGTTTTAGCAAAGGAACCTTGGTGGGGAGGGTCTGGATGGGGGTGGGGGACCTGGGGACAGTGTCTGGAAAGGAAGAGGGGCCTTGTGGGGGGAGGGTATGGAAGAGGATGAGGAACCTCAGGAGGAAGTTTCAAAAGGGGAGGGGGGATCTGCCTGGGAAGGTCTGGATAGGGAGCAGAGCCAGTGGCCACACTGAGACTGGCCAGGCAGCAGCTGAGAGTGGCAAACCTGTGACTGTGACCACTCTGACTGTGCAGGTAGTTCAGCAGCTTCTCTGCTCTCCACATGCCCCCTACCATCCTCCAACACACACTCAGACTCACAAATAGATAGCCAGTGGGAATTTGCTGTATAATGCTGGTACTCTGTGACAACCTAGAAAGTTGGGATGGGGTGGGAGGGGGATACGAGAAGAAGAGGACAGGTGTATACCTGTGGCTGATTCACATGGATATTTGGCAGAAACCAGTACAATACTGAAAAATAATTATCCTCCAATTAAACAATTTTTAAAAACTGAATACATAAGTTAAAAAACAAAAAGACAACTGGTGTGAGTTTCTAGTAATAGGTCCAACTCATCCTTGGAAGCTGAGTGTCACAAATGAGCCCACAGGCCACAGGTGCAGCTGGATGGATGTCAGCTTGACTAACATGAGAAGGAGTCATCCTCACTGAAGGCAGAGTTCTGTTGGGACATTCACAGGAACAGGCATATTTAGAGAGCCAGGCAGGTGCTCTGGGAGAAGGAGAGGTGTCAATACCAATGACCCCCAGGCCCTGGGCAGTTCCAGACGTGGGACCCTAGGACACAGGTGAGGGTAAAGTGGGCAGGACGGTGGGGGGGTGGACAGCTAAGGTTCCAAAGTGATGGATGTTCCTGATGCTGAGATGAGCTTTGCCCCCGGAATCAAGTCTGGTTATCAGACCTCAGCTGTAAAGTGCAGACAGAATCTGAGGAGTGAGATGGAAATCAGGTTATTAGGCTTGAAATCTGAAGTCAGAGTGGGCTTGATCGCATTACCCTCTCCCCAAAGTATTAGATGAGGGCTGGCCTCCTGGAGGGAAAGCCAGTGCTTGGATGTGGAAAGGGAAGAGAATAAGAGGTGACTGATGTATTTACCTACCTGTGCCACAGCAGGTGCAGCCCTGAGTTACTGATTTCTTTCCTCGTTAAATCCTCATAACCATTCTATGAAGTGCTATTGTTCCCCCGTTTCATCCACTGAGACCCTAGTTCCAAGACTTGCAGAAACACTAGTATGAATGGCTGTCTTCAGATTTCTTGCTGAGCAAAGAAGGATCTAGCTTTCCCAAGAAAACTTTCTTCTGGCAATTTCTTGTACCCATCTCTGGTCAAAAGAAGCTATTTCTTTTATTATGACAGAGGACTAGGGAGCACAGGGTCCTTTCCTGAACGTCCTAAACAAAAGTGCCGACATTCAAAGGTTTTCTGCCACTCACGACAGGGTGTTTTACCAGTACTGCATTAAGGAGATAATGAGGCTCAGAAGTAACCTGATGGAGAGACTATTTTCAGGGAGGAACTTGCAGTGTTCAGGAGGGCTCAGGGGCCTGCCTGACACCCAGGATCTCAGTGTCCATAAATATTGAACAGAGTTGGTTTATTTTTGTAACTTAAAGCCCGGGAACCACCGTGTGAGTGGTTTTAAATTCAGCTCATCATAAAATAACCTTCCAAATCAGTCTATTTGGTTCTTGAGGCCTCCAGACCATGTTTCAACTTTACAACCACCTCTGACACAGAATGATGGTTCCTCGCCAGCCAAATCTGGATACCTTTGCACCTTTACCAACCTTGCAAAACAGGAAGAAAAGTGGAAAGGGAATTGTTCATTAAAATATCTGCTTGAAGTTTCATTAGCTCAGAGTAACCCACCTAAGCTTTCCGGCCCCCTGTGGTTGATAAATAAATGGAATAAACACAGCACGCACAGTGACAATGATGGCACAAGGATAGTTCGCTCTTAGAGAGGAGCAGTCTTCTAAGCTCTTTCACATTAATCAAGATAGATTGTTTTTTAAAAGACCTCTAATTACTTTCCTGTTAATTATTTATATTCACCAAGAGTTTTATGCTTGCTTGCTAGTTAGTAGCCTCATGAGGTACGGTGGGTATTAAATATTGATTTATGCCTGGCAATTGTGAACAGAGCTGGCTTGCCCAGCCGCATCCTTGGCTAAAGTCACTCGTCCTCCTCAGTCTTCTTCGGCAGCGGCTTATCACCAAGCACACGCCCAAGAACACCTCGTGTGTCCAGTTAACACTCTTGTTTTCATCATAGACACATGGAACTTATATATCCAAGAGATCTCTTCTTACAATTCCATCAGGAGCCACATAAATGATGCCCTTAGCATCACTGGGTTGATAAGTGGATTTCAGGGTATCCTTGTTTCCACCTCACACTCAAAGCATACACCACTAATCCACATTGGGCTGGTCTAACTGGTCCCCAACCCAATTATAATGCTTCTTTACACAGCTCTCTGAGCAATTTCCTCCAATCGATTGGTTTTTATCTCCAATGCCAGTTCATATTTGTCATCTGTTCTCTGCTCATGAAAAACCTTAGCAAGAGTGAGCTTATTACTGCCCAGGACAGCTTGCTCCTCTATTAAGTCTGGCTGCAGGAGCAGCTCTTTGTAAATAATCTCCAATAAGATGACCTAAGTGACATTCTAAAATTTCTGTTCTTCTTTATCTTTCTATTATCCACTCTATATTTTTTTAACCTCTATTTATCCATTTGCTTGAAAGTATAAATTTCAGTCATGGTGGAAAGAAAATATACAATGCTCATATTTTTCAGGGTTTTTTTTAATTTAAAATCTATCCATGTTTGCAAATCCAACTCAAATGGATGTGAATTTGAGCAAATTCCAGGAGACAGTGAAGGACAGGGAAGCCAGCCATGTTGCAATCCATGGGGTCACAGGGTGTTGGACATGACTTAGCGAAATGGTGGAAAGAAAATATACAATGCTCATATTTTTCAGGGTTTTTTTTAATTTAAAATCTATCCATGTTTGCAAATCCAACTCAAATGGATGTGAATTTGAGCAAATTCCAGGAGACAGTGAAGGACAGGGAAGCCAGCCATGTTGCAATCCATGGGGTCACAGGGTGTTGGACATGACTTAGCGACTGAACAACAACAATCCACGGTTTAAAATAAACAATCTCTGTAAGATTTTGTGGATACAGAGGACCATCCAGGCAAGAAAATAAAGGCTCTCAGAACTGCTCTTAAAAACTGTGATAGAGGTTTTCTAAGAGAGCACCGATGGTGGGGAATTAAGAGAAAACTCAGAGTTGAGAGCCAAACCGAATTTTGAAGGGTCAAGAAGAGTTTTGCCAGACAGTTAGTAAGGAAAGTACAGCCTAAGGAGAGAAGCTGGACAGGGATATGTGTGCCCATAAAAGTTGTGCTAGGTTAGTGATTCTGGGACTTGGGCTGGAGAGCTTATGAGAAGACAGCTCAAAGGTCTCCTTTATCTATGTGTCTGATTCCAAGGACCCAGGGTAGAGTCCAAAAACCTGCATTTCTAGCAATTTTGATGCTGATGTTACTCCAATAAGATGACCTAAGTGACATTCTAAAATTTCTGTTCTTACTTCTTTATCTTTCTATTATCCACTCTATATTTTTTTAACCTCTATTTATCCGTTTGCTTGAAAGTATAAATTTCAGTCATGGTGGAAAGAAAATATACAATGCTCATATTTTTCAGGTTTTTTTTTAATTTAAAATCTATCCATGTTTGCAAATCCAACTCAAATGGATGTGAATTTGAGCAAATTCCAGGAGACAGTGAAGGACAGGGAAGCCAGCCATGTTGCAATCCATGGGGTCACAGGGTGTTGGACATGACTTAGCGAATGAACAACAATCCATGGTTTAAAATAAACAATCTCTGTAAGATTTTGTGGATACAGAGGACCATCCAGGCAAGAAAATAAAGGCTCTCATAACTGCTCTTAAAAACTGTGATAGAGGTTTTCTAAGAGAGCACCGATGGTGGGGAATTAAGAGAAAACTCAGAGTTGAGAGCCAAACCAAAATTTGAAGGGTAAGAAGAGTTTTGCCAGACAGTTAGTAAGGAAAGTATAGCCTAAGGAGAGAAGCTGGACAGGGATATGTGTGCCCATAAAAGGTGTGCTAGGTTAGTGATTCTGGGACTTGGGCTGGAGAGCTTATAAGAAGACAGCTCAAAGGTCTCCTCTATCTATGTGTCTGATTCCAAGGACCCAGGGTGGAGTCCAAAAACCTGCATTTCTAGCAATTTTGATGCTGATGTTGCTGGTTCAGGGCCCACACTTCGTGCCCCCTTGCTTTCAGCCTAAGTAGGCTGTGCATTCCTGCCCCCAGACCCATGAGGGTGGGTTTTCTTTTCCATCTGTCTTGCTTTTTTGAACAGTGAGCATGGAAAAGAATGATAAATGTTCAAGCAAAACCTGAAGGCTTGTCTGTCAAGGTGACCTTTGTTTGCTTGGGCAACGTGAGCTCAAGGTGGGACAAATTGGTGATTGTTAGGAGTGAGTCTGTGGCTGCAGAGAGAGAATGCCCACCAGGGATGGGGGCAGGACTCCAGGAGTTGGCACTGGGGGGAGTCCCCTCCAAAGTTCCACAGGAGGGTCCACTGTGTTCTCAGGAGTGCCTGAGACTCAGGCTCTGGGTCTTTAAGGCATGTTTCCTCTAAGTCATCTGCCGCTCTCACCATGGGGTAGTCACCGCTCCCTCCTTCTGTCTTTCCCCTGAAGGACTGGACTTGCCTCCACTTATGGAACTGTCCCTTCAGTTCAGTTCAGTTGAATTCAGTCACTCAGTCGTGTTTGACTCTTTGTGACCCCATGAACCACAGCACGCCAGGCCTCTCTGTCCATCACCAACTCCCGGAATTTACTCAAACTCATGTCCATTGAGTTGGTGATGTCATCCAATCATCTCATCCTCTGCCATCCCCTTCTCCTCCTGCCCTCAATCTTTCCCAGCATCAGGGTCTTTCCAAATTAGTCAGCTCTTTGCATCATGTGGCCAAAGTATTGGAGTTTCAGCTTCAACATCAGTCCTTCCAATGAACACTCAGGACTGATTCCTTTAGGATGGACTGGTTGGCTCTCCTTGTAGTCCAAGGGACTCTCAAGAGTCTTCTCCAAGATCACAGTTCAAAAGCATCAATTCGTTGGCGCTCAACTTTCATTATAGTTCAACTCTCACACCCATACATGACTACTGGAAAAACCATAGTCTTGACTAGGTGGATCTTTGTTGGCAAAGTAATGTCTCTGCTTTTGAATATACTATCTAGGTTGGACATAACTTTTCTTCCAAGGAGTAAGCGTCTTTTAATTTCATGGCTGCAGTCACCATCTGCAGTGATTTTGGAGCCCAGAAAAATAAAGTCAGCCACTGTTTCCCCATCTATTTGCCATGAAGTGATGGGACTGGATGCCATGATCATAGTTTTCTGAATGTTGAGCCTTAAGCCAACTTTTTCACTCTCCTCTTTCACTTTCATCAAATCTCTTTAGTTCTTCTTTACTTTCTGCCATAAGGGTGGTGTCATCTGCATAGCTGAGCTTATTGATATTTCTCCCAGCAATCTTGATTCCAGCTTGTGCTTCTTCCAGCCCAGCGTTTCTCATGATGTACTCTGCATGTAAGTTAAATAAGCAGGGTGACAATATACAGCCTTGATGTACTCCTTTTCCTATTTGGAACCAATCTGTTGTTCCATGTCCGGTTCTAACTTGCTTTCTGACCTGCATACAGGTTTCTCAGGGGGCAGTTTAGGTGGTCTGATATTCCCATCTCTTTCAGAGTTTTCCACAATTTATTGTGATCCACACAGTCAAAGACTTTGGCATAGTCAATAAAGTAGAAATAGATGTTTTCTGGAACTCTCTTGTTTTTTTCGATGATCCAGCAGCTGTTGGCAATTTGATCTCTGGTTCCTCTGTCTTTTCTAAAACAGCTTGAACATCTGGAAGTTCATGGTTCATGTATTGCTGAAGCTTGACTTGGAGAATTTAGAGCATTACTTTACTAGCGTGTGAGATGAGTGCAATTGCATGATAGTGTGAGCATTCTTTGGCATTGCCTTTCTTTGGGATTGGGATGAAAACTGACCTTTTCCAGGCCTGTGGCCACTGCTGAGTTTTCCACATTTGCTGGCATATTGAGTGCACCACTTTCACAACATCATCTTTTAGGATTTGAAGTAGCTCAACTGGAATTCCATCACCTCCACTAGCTTTGTTCATAGTGATGCTTTCTAAGGCCCACTTGACTTCACATTCCAGGATGTCTGGCTCTAGATAAGTGATCACACTATCATGATTATCTTGGTCATGAAGATCTTTTTGTACAGTTCTTCTATGTATTCTTGCCACCCCTTCTTAATATCTTCTGCTTCTGTTAGGTCCATACCATTTCTGTCCTTTATTGAGCCCATCTTTGCATGAAATGTTCCCTTGGTATCTGTAATTTCCTTGAAAAGATGTCTAGTCTTTCCCATTCTATTGTTTTCCCCTATTTCTTTGTATTGATCACTGAGGAAGGCTTTCTTATCTCTCCTTGCTCTTCTTTGGAGCTCTGCATTCAAATGAGTATATCTTTCCTTTTCTCCTTTGCTTTTCACTTCTCTTCTTTTCACAGCTATTTGTAAGGCCTCCCCAGACAGCGATTTTGCTTTTTTTTTTTTTTTGCATTTCTTTTTCTTGGAAATGATCTTGATCTCTGTCCCCTGTACAAAGTCACAAACCTCCATCCATAGTTCATCAGGCACACTATCAGATCTAGTCTCTTAAATCTATTTCTCACTTCCACTGTATAATCATAAAGGATTTGATATAGGTTGTACCTGAATGATCTAGTGGTTTCCCACTTTTTTCAATTTAAGTCTGAATCTGGTCACAGTGAGCTCCTTGTCTTGTGTTTGCTGACTGTATAGAGCTTCTCCATCTTTGGCTGCAAAGAATATAATCAATCTGATTTTGTTGTTGACCACTTGGTGATGCCCATGTGTAGAGACTTCTCTCGTGTTGTTGGAAGAGGGTGTTTGCTATGACCAGCGCATTCTCTTGGCAAAACTCTATTAGCCTTTGCCCTTTTCATTCTGTACCCCAAGGCTAAATTTGCCTGTTACTCCAAGTGTTTCTTGATTTTCTACTTTTGCATTCCATAATGAAAAGGACATCTTTTCTGGGTGTTAGTTATAAAAGGTCTTGTAGGTCTTCATAGACCTGCTCAACTTCAGCTTTTTGAGCATTACTGGTCTGGGCATAGACTTGGATTACCATGATATTGAATGGTTTGCCTTGGATATGAACAGAGATCATTCTGTCATTTTTGAGATTACATCCAAATACTGCGTTTTGGATTCTTGTTGACTAAGATGGCTATTCCATTTCTTCTAAGGGATTTCTGCCCACAGTAGTAGATATAATGGTCATTTGAGTTAAATTCACCCATTGCATTCCATCTTAGTTCACTGATTCCTAGAATGTCATCATTCACTCTTGCCGTCTCCTGTTTGACCACTTCCAATTTGTCTTGATTCATGGACCTAACATTCCAGGTTCCTATGTAATATTGCTCTTTATAGCATCAGACCTTGCTTCTATCACCAGTCACATCCACAACTAGGTGTTGTTTTTGCTTTGGCTCCATCCCTTCATTCTTTCTGGAATTATTTCTCCACTGAAAATGGTGGCTGCACAGTGCAGGAGCAGCCGAGAGGAGCTACCTCTACATCCAAGGTAAGGAGCAGAGGCTGCACATTGCTAGAGCATCCCTGAAGAGACACCCCATATCCAAGGTAAGAGAAATGCAAGTAAGACAGTAGGCACTGAGAGAGGGCATCAGAAGGCAGACAGATTGAAACCACAGTCACAGAAAACTAGCCAATCTGATCACACAGGCTACAGCCTTGTCTAACTCAATGAAACTAAGCCATGCCATGTGGGGCCACCCGAGACAGACAGGTCATGGTGGAGAGGTCTGACAGAATGTGGTCCACTGGAGAAGGGAATGGCAAACCACTTCAGTATTCTTGCCTTGAGAACCCCATGAACAGTATGAAAAGGCAAAAAGACAGAACACTGAAAGATGTACTCTCCAGGTCAGTAGGTCCTAATATGCCACTGGAGATCAGTGGAGAAATAACTCCAGAAAGAATGTCCCCTCAACATCCTTTCAAAGAAAATTCCATTGTGTTTCACCCTCTAATGGAACAGATCCTATATTTCTCTCCCTGCCCCCATGCCCTCACTAGAGTGACTTCTGAACTCTCAATACCACCCCCAACCCAAGTGAGTCTGGGACTATCCCAGCATCTACCGCTTCCTATGAGATCTTGTTGTTACTTGCTGATTCCACCGGACTTTCTCTTTTCCCTGCAAGTAGTAAAGTGATTGTGCATGCTCAGTCGCTTCAGTCATGTCTGACTCTTTGCGACTTTATGGACCGTAGCCCATCAGGCTCCTTTGTCCACAGGAATCTCCAGGCAAGAATACAGGAATGGGTTGTCATGCCCTCCTCTAGGGGACCTTCTGACCCAGGGATCAAAGCCACATCTCCTGAATCTTCTGCATTGTAGGCATATTCTTTATGGCTGAACCACTGGGAAAGCCCAGTAATTACTGGGTAAATATTTTTCTTTAAAATCACAGTGTACAGGTTTATCATTACCATCATTCTAAATTCCATATATATGTGTAAGTATACTGTATTGGTGTTTTTCTTTCTGGCTTACTTCACTCTGTATAATCAGTTCCAGCCTCATCCACCTCATTAGAACTGATTCAAATGTATTCTTTTTAATAGCTGAGTAATACTCCATTGTGTATATGTACCACAGCTTTCTTATCCATTCATCTGCTGATGGACATCTAGGTTGCTTCCATGTCCTGGCTATTATAAACAGTGCCACAATGAACATTGGGGTACACATGTCTCTTTCAGTTCTGGTTTCCTTGGTGTGTATGCCCAGCAGTGGGATCGCTGAATCATAAGGCAGTTCTATTTGCAATTTTTTAAGGAATCTCCACACTGTTCTCCATAGTGGCTGTACTAATTTGCATTCCCACCAACAGTGTAAGAGGGTTCCCTTTTCTCCACACCCTCTCCAGCATTTATTGCTTGTTGACTTTTGGATCGCAGCCATTCTGACTGGTGTGAAATGGTACCTC
>SJXQ01008521.1:0-121759 GCA_006408695.1 Aepyceros melampus | reverse complement strand
AATCGCCAGTCTAGGTTTGATGCAAGATGCAGGATGCTTGGGACTGATGCACGGGGATAATCCAGAGAGATGGTGTGAGGCGGGAGTGGGGAGGTGGGGGTCGGGATTGGGAGTTCATGTACACTCGTGGCTGATTCATGTCAATGTATAGCAAAACGAATACAGAATTGTAAAGCAAAACAAATTAAAAAATAAAAATTAATTAAAAAAATAATAAAAATAAAATCACAGTGGATTTTCATGATTTTTCTCTCAGCACTCACAGCATCCCTAAGTGACCTGGGATGCTCTAGGTTAACCCCACTTCTCAGTTGGAGATGCTCATCAGTGTGGTCCATTTTCTGAAGCTCTCCTTTCATCCCCATCGCCAGGCTAAGTACAAATTTGTCCTAAAAACAGGGAAGGCTGAAGACATTAGGAGGGACCCAGGCAGGGAAACTCTCACAAGAGGCCTCTGTGTCATCTCCTCCCTGAGTCACTGGGCCTTTGTCAGGGGACAGCTGCGGCCCAGGAAACAGGATACCCTGGGCCTTGGGGGACATGCCAGCTGGATCCTCTCATCGTGTTGTTTAAAATCCAAGTGGCTAATCTTCTCTGCAGTCCCCAGGGGAATGAGAAGGTGCTGACGGCCGAGAAGTGCCTCACCTTGTGAAGGTCCTGCCTGCCCCCACCCCCAGCAGCCCCCACACCGAGCAGGCCCAGCACAGACCTGGCTCTGGGTCAGCTCTTCTCTGAGTGTTTAAAGTCTTGGCATTTCTATCTCCGTTTTGGCTGAAAACAGGATACCCTGGGCCTTGGGGGACATTCCAGCTGGATCCTCTCATTGTGTTGTTTAAAATCCAAGTGGCTAATCTTCTCTGCAGTCCCCAGGGGAATGAGAAGGTGCTGACGGCCGAGAAGTGCCTCACCTTGTGAAGGTCCTGCCTGCCCCCACCCCCAGCAGCCCCCACACCGAGCAGGCCCAGCACAGACCTGGCTCTGGGTCAGCTCTTCTCTGAGTGTTTAAAGTCTTGGCATTTCATCTCCGTTTTGGCTGAGGGAGAGAACATTTTTCAATAGCACTACTGAAACGCTGCTTTCTACTTCAGTGCTTTTTCTTGCAAAAGGCTTTGCTGGGACAAGACACAAAGAAAAGAGAGAAATGGCCCCAAGAAACCAGATGCCAGCACCTCCATTCACAGCTCCACCGCTCGCGGCTTCTCTTCCCAAATCTCCCTCCTTTCCCGGAGAGGGTTGCCTCCTACCTGAGGACAGTGTCCCATCCCATGCCCTTGACTGTGCCGTCCTCCTACAGCAGACATTAGAGACTGTGACAGCCCTTGGGTCCAGTGAACAGCCCACTCAGTGCCGGGTCCAGTCCGGATCCCTTTAGACATCAGAAGCCAAGGGCTGTGGGTACCATGACCTGAAGCAACAAGTGCACCCCATCTGTTTCCGTAGCAAAACCCATCTTCAAAACATGTACAAACCTGCTGCCAGTACAAAGAAACATAAAATTCAATAGTGTATATGCCCAAACCCTGACTCTCAGTTGGCTTCACTTTCTATTTGGTAAATCCAAGAAATTTTCTTTTTTCCAAAGAAAATTTTTAACGAAACGGGTTGTTGTTATTCAGTTGCTAAGACATGTCCAAGTCTTTGTGACCCCATGGACTGCAGCATGCATGGCTCCCCTGTCCTCCACTATCTCCTAGAGTTTGCTCAAATTCATGTCCATTGAATCAGTGATGCCATCCAACCATTTCATCCTCTGGTGCCTCCTTTTCCTCCTGTCCTCAATCTTTCCCAGCATCAGGGTCTTTTCCAGTGAGTCTGCTCTTTGCATCATATGGCCAAAATACTGGAGCATCAGCTTCAGCATCAGTCCTTCCCATAAATATTCAGGGTTGATTTCTTTAAAGATTGACTGGTTTGGTTTCTTGACAAAATATGAGAGTCCAAGGGACTCTCAAACGTCTTTTTTAACACCACAGTTCAAAAGCATCAGTTCTTAGGCACTCAGCCTTCTTTATGATCCACTCTCACATCTGTACATGATTACTGAAAAACCATAGCTTGGACTATATGGATTTTTGTTGGCAAAGTGATGTCACTTTTTTCTAATACACTATCTAGGTTTGTCATAGCTTTCTTTCCAAGGAGCAAGAAAAGAACTATGGACAGAGATCAAATATTACCTTGAAGAAAATTTTGGTGAATTGTTTTTCCAGTGCCTTCAATATTTTGGAAATGCATTAGCTTTAGAATTTATCACATTATGCTGCAGTATTTATATTCTTCATTAAACTGTGGCCAACTTCGAACATTGACATCTTTTCTTATTAACCTCTGCAAGCCCACTGACTGCACATTGTAAGAGTTTAAATACCTCTGACTGGGGATAGGGAGGAAGGAGAAATCTTATCATGAAAGGCTTTGGGCCAGTGAAGTGTGCTGCACACAACCACCAAAAATCTATGAAATAACTGAATTCACAATTCACCATCCCTTAATGCTTAATTGATTCCTTAATATAAAAGCTATTTTAAAAATTGAACAGGAGAGCTAAGGCAGATAGTTTTGAATTCAAGACCATCTACTGTGGAATTTTGCCAGGTAAAGCTGATTTTAAAAGTTGTTCTGAAAGGTGAGAAGTGACTGCTGATTCATGACTGCGTAAGTTAAGACGTGAGCATCTAAAACCATCACAGTGATGTAAGTACCTGAACCAATATGAAGTAGCTGGCAGCACAGACAGTGAACACTTAATAAACAAAAACCTCATGTTTTATTCATAGTTTTGGCAAGAAAGTTAACAATGGGGATGAAGATTGATTGAAAAATCTAAGCCCTTCAGCGTCTCACTCAAAATAATTAGAAAATAGGTGGATTTAAAGACATGAGAAAATCAAGTGTCATTTCATAATCTTCTCTGCATATTTATCAGGAGAGAAATGGATTAATTCTTAATTTAAGGCACAAGATGAAATTAATCAAATCCCATGTCTGCTGTCACTTTTTTACTCTGTTACTTTCAGTAATGATCTAAAACATAAAATGAGCTCTGTTAAAAACAGTGAACAAATTTAAATATTACAGTTTTCCCATAATGGTTATTTTGACTATTTGAATTAATAAACAGCATGGGTTGATATTTGCATATCTGTATAATATTAACAGTTATGTAGATAGAGTAGAGCTGCTAAGGTTCAGGGGCAAATAAATCCTAAGAGATTAGAAGCTCAGATGGATTTTGTGGTGAGTTCTCAGCATTTTTTATGACCTTAGGAAGCCGTTTCTCTCTGAAGGAAAGCCATTCCCAGTTCTTTCATTACAAAAATTTCACTTCAGTTACAAAATAATAACAGGCAATATATTAATAGTATACCTTACTTTAAGGAAAACTCAAATTCAGAAATACAGGAAACAAGTAAACAGATGATTTCCTGCATTCTAAAACAATTTGATCATATTCATTACTAAAGTACCTAGAAAATATGGCTTGACTTGATATAAAAAGCATGTACAATTTTTCAGGAACACATTTGTTGTACAAAAACCATCTACATTTATGATTTGATCCATCAAGATACAATTACTCAAATTCCACAACTGTTAAGTGTTGTGATTCATGATCTTTTCACAAAGTAACTGCATTTTAAACTTCATTTTAAGCTAGGATTTTGAGAGCTTACTCAAAACACAGAAACACCTTCACAGACAAGGCTGTAACTCTGAGAATCACTGAGCTTAGATTCCTAGTGGTCTGGATGGGAATGTGAAGTAATAAGACCATTCTGATTCCAGGCCAGATCTGTGATTCTCTGCTTGATGAGGCCGGGGAAGACAAAGTATGTTTTCCTGTCCAGGGAGAATCATTTTTCTATGGGAGGGGGAGAAGTAAATATTTTTTGCAAGACTTTTATTCATCCACCTTTCCATTTTTAACCTGAATAACTTTGTAGTTGTCATTGTTCAGTCGTTAAGTGATGTCTGACTTTTTGTGACCCTATGGACGGCAGCCCACTAAGCTCCTCTGTCCATAGGATTCTCCAGGCAAGAATACTAGAGTGGATTGCTATTTCCTCCTCTAGGGGATCTTCCCGACCAAGGATCAAACCCATGTCTCCTGAATTTCCTGCATTGGCAGGGGGATTCCTTAATTCTGAGCCACCAGCAAAGCCCCCAAATAGCTTTAGCACTACAAAAAAACCAAACTTGAGTTTAAAAGTGTTGTGCAAGTCTGCTTTTCAGAGACTAGAAGAGATGTTGAAAACATTTCAAAGTTCTCGACATATGGATACCCAGTCCTGTAGGCATGTCTACAGTCCAAATTGAGAAGCAGGCAGACTGCTGTGGGGGACAGAGAGCATCTTATTTAGTCAATGGCCCACACTTTGGCCAGACGAAATAGCTTGTAATTTGACAAAGCCTTGGATCTCAAAAGATATTTTTTGTTTTTTCTCCCCTGAGCACAGGTGGTCACCTACCCTCCTATGTGCAGGGAGCGTTGGTGAGCATCTCATATGTGTATATGCCAGCCAGGGCCCTGGGGGTGCAGAAGGACATCTTCACCTGTAGATGAGACTTACAAAGTGGGGAAAGGGCTTAACTCAGAAAATCCTACTTGTTTTGCCAGACTCTTGGGGGAATTTTCAAAGAAATGTGCCTCTTTACTCTCCTGATATGTACTGAGGGACACAGCACACCCTTGACTTTTCTTTCTTTTTCTGAAGCCAGGATGTGGCTGAACTCCTGTTGTCTAAGTGATGTACAGGCTTCCCAGGTGGCTCAGTGGTAAAGAACCTGCCTGCTAGTGCAGGAGACACGAGTTTGATCCCTGAGTCCAGAAGATCCCCCTGGAGAAGGAAACGGTAAATAACTTCAGTATTCTTGCCTGGAGAATCCCATGGACAGAGAAGCCTGGTGGGCTACAATCCATGTGGTCACAAGTCTGACATGACTTAGCAACTAAACCACTACGAAGTGATGTCCTAGGAGAAGAAGCAAAGATTTTTTTTTTAAGAAAGTAGTTGTATAAGCATTAGATATTAATGTCCTATTAAGCAGTGTGGAATCATGCAGGCTTATGTGTCCAGTCTCCAAAGCCTCTCCCATCACTCAGGGACCATCCACATGCCTTCCTGTGACCTCTAGCCCCTGAGGCTCCACATGGAGCTTTGCCTAAAATAAACTGACAGGAGGCACACATTAACATGTACATATGCATATACCACCCTTTGCTACTCTCAGCATAGAAATAAAAAATAACTAGACACTAACACAGTGAGTGTAGGCTCTGATTCAAAACGTTAAATTGCATGCATCCATGATGACTACAGGGTTGGCAGTCTCTACTGGGGAACCAGTCAGGTTACCTTTTATTACAAGAAAGGGAGACCAAGTTGAGTGATTTTAGAGCAAGGGGAGGATAATACAAACAAAAGCTGCTCACATTTGTTGTGCCTCACATTCATCCATTCACTCCCCATGGCAACCTCCCTGAACTGGTACTTGGATGACACTCGTCTTAGAGGTGAAACCGCTGAAGTGTGATCAGATTAAGCACCTTGACC
This sequence comes from Aepyceros melampus, assembly GCA_006408695.1. Taxonomy (NCBI): domain Eukaryota; kingdom Metazoa; phylum Chordata; class Mammalia; order Artiodactyla; family Bovidae; genus Aepyceros; species Aepyceros melampus. The sequence continues at coordinate 116,204 of SJXQ01008521.1, read as the reverse complement.
GAGGCCACAAAGCCAGCAACTGAAACCCGTTCGTCTGAGGAGCTCAGAGTCTCATAGGAATTAAAAGATGCAAAATAAATTGCAACCAAGCTTCACAGTATTTGAAAGGGATTGGACCAGGGCTGGGAGCTTCCCTGGTGGCTCAGATGTTAAAGAATCTGCCTGCAATGCAGGAGACATAGGTTCAATTCCTGGGTCAGGAAGATCCCCTGGAGAAGGGAATGGCAAACCACTCCAGTATTCTTGCCTGGAGAATCCCATGGAGGAAGGAGCCTGGTGGGCTATAGTCCTTGGGATTGCAAAGAGACACGACTGAGTGACTGAACAACAACAAGACCAGGGCTGAAACAGAGCAGGACCCCATATGGTCCTTGCCCCGACCCCCACCCCAGCCATGTCCTCCACCTGCCTTTCGTCTGTGGAAAAACTTTAGCCAAAGAATAAGTTTAATCAGAAAAGTGAGAAAATTCAGTAGCAAAGAAAATCAGTCAAACAGGACAAAACAATGATGGTTTAGTCAGTAAGCAAAGTCAAGGACCTTTAGCTCCTATGCAAGAGCGATAGATAATATTCTGGTCACGCCCTGTGAGCTGTCTTGTAGATACTGAAACCTCCACCAGGTGGAGAAGTTAACTGCCTGATGATCAGAGTGTAGCTGGGACATAGGCTGCCACAGTTCAGAGCATCGGCCTCAAGGAAATGGGAGAAAACTGACCCTGGAACTGATGATTAATTCTGTCTAAAACAATTGAGATGATGCTAGTCAGACCACCTATGATCAAAATTCAAGATGACTGTCAGAACTGACTGTGCTGTTTCTGCATGGAGCCCCCTCCCTCTGTTCCCTCTGTCTACAAAAGCTCTTGGCCCTTATTGTCAGTCGGGAGAAGTCAAGCTTTGGACAGATGTCTGCCCTCCCCCTGACCGCCAGTTGTTGGCATTCAAAATAAAGCAAACTTTCCTTTCCACCAACTTGATCTCTTTATTGGTTTTTGAGCAGTGAGCAGCTGGACTCCACTTTCAGCAACAGAATGATCTGCCATGTCATTCAACTTGTGTAGGCACAATTCACTAGAATGTGAAATCAAATAAAAACACAGAACCACACTATCCCATTTTAATTTTCTTTTAAGTCCTGTGTCTATGATGATAAATGCAATGGCTTATTGCAGAAAATCCAGAAATTATGGGGAAGCCATCAAAATCATGCACATAGGCACATGGGCACTGTGGAAACTCATTTTAATGGAAGCAAAATCTGGGAAAATATATATAATTGTCATCAAGCTGGCTTCCTCTCTGCCATCTCAGAAAAGTTTTAAAAAATTATTTAAGATAATGATTGTTGCTCCATTTGGTTTGGCTTAATAAATTCCCCTTGACTCCACTGATGCCCTGTAATGTAGGTCATTGTGCAGGTTATTCTAATTTAATAAATAGCTAAGTTTATAGCACATTTATATTACACACAGTGAATGGGATTTGACTGCATTGTCCTTTCTGAAACAGTTGCCAACTTGGCATGCTATTTTTTTCTAGAATCATCTCTATACACTCCATGACTTCCCCTTATCTCTGCCTGGCCATGCTATAGGTTTTTTTTTTTTTCCTAAATAATCTAGTAGTGAAATTCCATGTGTGCAATTTCTAATTCCATGTCTGTTATATAGCACATGCTCAAAAAATGCCAGTTAGTATTCACACTATTGACCACAATGTAAGATTTTAATTTAGTAGCACTTCTGCAAATGAGTGATAGAGAAATAAATAAAACAAACATGACTTGGCTAGTAAGACCATCATTTATTAGGTATGGAAACTTGTGCAAGCAACTACAACTTTATGAACCCCAGATTTCTTATATATAAAGAAAGAATCACAATTTCTTCTCAGAGTAGTGTTACTGGAGTAAAATATATGAAAATGCCTAAAGCAGTACTTAGCACAGTCTGTATCACTTAGTATGTTCTGTACCTTCTTTTCTTTATTTGTCCATTCTTTCTCCCCAGCAGAGTGTCTGCTGAGTTTTATAAAAGTGGAAGAATTTAACCCCAAGCATCAAAACAGTTGAGACTTGCTTTTTCTGTGTGTGCTAAGTCACTTTTGTCATGTCCAACACTTTGCAACCCTATAGACTGTAGCCCACCAGCTTGCTCTGTCCATGGAATTTTTCAGGCAAGAATACTGGAGTAGGTTGCCATTTCCTTCTTCAGTGGATCTTCCTGGCCCAAGGATCAAACCTGCATCTCTTATGTCTCTCGAATTGACAGGCAGGTCCTTTACTACCCTGGAAGCCCTGTAGATACAGGAAAAAGTCAGGTAAAATGGATAGACAAATGCCTGAATGAATGAAAGACTCATGTGCTGGCTGCTTTTATTCCAGATCTGTCCTAGAAATAGACAGATGGGGCAGGCAGGTGAGTGATGTACCTGCGTATATCAATTAATGTATCGCACGTCACAAATTAACCCACAGTCAGTGGCTTCATGGCTTCCCTGGAGGCTTAGTCGGTAAAGGATTTGCCTACAATGCAAGAGACCCAGGTTCCATCTGTAGGTTGGGAAGACTGCCTGGAGAAGGAAATGGCAACCCGAACCCAGTAGGCTTGCCTGGAGAATTTCATGGACAGATGGGCCTAATGTGCTAAAGTCTTGGGGGTCAAAAGAGTCAGACCCAACTTAACAACTAAACCACCACAGTGGTTTTAAACAAGAGTTGTTATTGCACAGTTTCTATGGGTCAGTATGTGGGTTGCCTTGGAGGGTTACCTCTGGTTCGGTGTTTCTCGTGAGCTTGTGGTCAAGCTGTTGGTTTGGGTTGTGGGTGCATCTGGAGGCTCTAATGTGACAGGCGCACCTGCTGTTGAGCATCTCATGTGGCTTTGACCAGCTTGTCCCTTGCTGTGTGAAACTTTGAACAAGACTACTCATGACTGACTTTAGCAGTCCAAGAGAATAAGAATGTGCTGAATAGCTTAAAATAAAGGAAATTGATTCTCTCATGGTTTCAGGGGCCAGAGATCCAACATCAAGGGGTTGGTGAGTCAAGCTTTCACTAAATGCTCTGGGGAAGACTCCTTCCTGGCTTCTTTAGGTGTCTGGAGGCTCCTGGAAATTCTGTGCATCCCTTGGCTTGTAAATGCCTCCCTCCAAAGTCTGCCTCCATCTTTACATGGCCTTCTTCCTGTGTCTCTGTGTCTGAAAGATCCTCTCCTTAGAAGGATACTAGTTGTTGGATTCAGTTCAGTTTAGTCGCTCAGTCATGTCCAACTCTTTGCGACCCCATGAATAGCAGCACACCAGGCCTCCCTGTCCATCACCAACTCCCGGAGTTCACTCAGATTCACATCCATCGAGTCAGGGATGCCATCCAGCCATCTCATCCTCTGTCGTCCCCTTCTCCTCCTGCCCCCAATCCCTCTCAGCATCAAGGACCACCCTAATTCAGTAAGTTCCCATCTTGACTTGGTTACATTGACCAGGACCCATTTCCAGGCTTCCGGGCTGCTGTCTTCAGTATGTATCCTGGAGAGACACAGCATAAACCATAAGAGGAGTAATATAGGCAGTCAGGTGCATGGAAGCTTCCAGGGGCTTTCCCAGAATCACCTGCAGGTGTCAAATTGTGACAGAAGCTTCCATGACTACTAATGTGATTATTTATTCTTCTTGAGTCTGCCTCCTATGAAAGAGACCAAGGGAGGAAGTAGAGATGACAATAGACCGTAGAACAGGGTTCAGAAGAGGACAAGTGTCTTGCTAGGATGCTTCCCTTGTGTGTTCAGTCACTTGGGAAAGGAAAGGGGCCAGGGTCTCCTACACCTCATTTGGATCTACAGGGATCAACCAACCAATCTGTGACACACTCTTAGCTCTCCTTTGATAATAAAGCAATACATTCATGTGCGTGTGTGCGAAGTCACTCAGTTGTGTTTGACTCTCTGCTATCCTAAGGGCAATAGCCCATGTGGCTCCTCTGTCCATGGATATTCTCAAGGCAAGAATACTGGAGTGGGTTGTCATGCCCTCCTGCAGGGGATCTTCTCGACCCTGGGATTGAACCTGCATCTCTTATGTCTTCTGCATTGGCAGGTGGGTTCTTTACCACTAGCACCACCTAGGAAGCCCACAGACACTCATACATCACCATGATAAGGGAAAGTAAATAGGAAAAAAAAAGTCTCCTACACCTCATTTGGATCTACAGGGATCAACCAACCAATCTGTGACACACTCTTAGCTCTCCTTTGATAATAAAGCAATACATTCATGTGCGTGTGTGCGAAGTCACTCAGTTGTGTTTGACTCTCTGCTATCCTAAGGGCAATAGCCCATGTGGCTCCTCTGTCCATGGATATTCTCAAGGCAAGAATACTGGAGTGGGTTGTCATGCCCTCCTGCAGGGGATCTTCTCGACCCTGGGATTGAACCTGCATCTCTTATGTCTTCTGCATTGGCAGGTGGGTTCTTTACCACTAGCACCACCTAGGAAGCCCACAGACACTCATACATCACCATGATAAGGGAAAGTAAATAGGAAAAAAAACATCATGATACAGGTGAGGAAACGTGATTCAAAGGATGAGGACCCTATGAAAACTCATAGTAAGAAATTTCCTAAAATAGATTTGATCTAAGAAACAGGGGAAAGTTTAGAAAATTGTTATTTAGTCCTCCCACCAAGAAAATTAAGGAGCACTCATATTAATGGTGGCAAATCTGAGATCAGAGGAATTCAGATACAAATTTTAAAAACAGGAATTCTGCACTAAAAGTATTAGAAAAATGCTTCTTCGAAGAATAATGCTGAGGATTTAAAGGGCTGGAAGGAACTTAAAGGAAAGTTTAATAAAAAAAGAGAGAGAATAAGAGAAAAGATGAAGGCAGTCCTATAAATGCAGTTTAATGTTTATAGCACTCTCAAATTAATAGAGGAAATCTTTTTCAAGTAAAATGCAGAGCACCAAATCTTGCAAAGTACTGATAAGTTAGTAATAAGTTCCAATCTGAGAATTTTAACAATATGGACCAAGATGATAGTGATGAAATAAGAATCTCTTCTGAAGAGACCAAAAATAAACAAGAACCATTTATTGAGCCATAGTCCATTTATTAGTAGATGTCCATCCATTTCACAATCAATCCACAAACAATCACACATACTAGAAACAACATCACAGAACTGAGAGAAAACAGCATACCATCTGTTCTTCCATCAGAGGCACCCCAGTTTTTGCTAGTATGTTTCCCTCTCAGATTTCTCTGCAGTTCAGCTCAGAGTCCCTGAAAAGCAAAAGATTAATTTTCATAAGTTCAGATTAACCTTCAGCATGGCGGGAAAAATGACCTCCAGCTAGATGACCTGTGTAAATGGGAAGAAAATATTGAACTATATCAAGGAATTAAAAAATCCATTCCTAAAACCCCCACAGTGCAAAATCTAGGAGTCAAGCAAATAGAATCCAAAGTCTGAAAACCAGTTAGCAGCTATTAAATGGAAATTTGAGCAGAGAATCATCTATGTCTGGATAAAATTACACTTAAATCTTCTCTAAGTAACTTAGAACTTTCAAGTATGTAGGAGATTTTATAATACTCTAGTGTCTGAAAGTGTTCATGTCAAAAGTTGAAAAGTTTTTATGCTGCATCCTAAAATATGACTATTTAGTCTATTATTAGGGGAAGCAAAGAATGGCTAACTGTTATCTTTGGAGTCAGATATCAACTCTAAAAGAATCTGATTATTATTTTTATCCTTCAGTCACCAGTAGGATAGAGCCTTACAGCCACCCTTTTTTGATTTAGGATTTATGGATGATAATACCTTCTTTAGAACAAGTAGAAAATATTTTTGAAGTATTTTGAAAATATTGGTATTAAGTCTTTATTTAAAACATTGATTTATTCTTTTCTGTCTTCTTCAGCCTCTGTAGATAAGTCTGGATGGTGGACTAGGAGACAAGGTGGAAAGATAGTCTTCAGAGCTGAGTCCATGGGAACACAGGAGGTGTGTGAAATTGGAAATCTGAGCCAAGAAGTGTGTACCTATGCAGTGGACTCAAAGGAAATCTGCTATTTCTATTCTTATTGAAAATTGAGAGCTGGGCTGCCCCTGGGGTCTGAAACTAACTTAACTTAGCAGGAGCTTGAAAAAGGAAAGCTTTGAAAAAAAAAGATGGGGACTGAAACTGTTAGTGAGAGTTAATTACAACAGTCACCATTCTAGGATGCCACCTAGACTGGAAGAAAAGAAAACTGAAGTTGCAGCTTAAGAATATTAAAGAGAAGCTAAGATGCACCTGGTGGCTCAGACAGTAAAGCATCTGTCTACAATGCGGGAGACCTGGGTTCGAGCCCTGGGTTGGGAAGATCTCCTGGAGAAGGAAATGGCAATCCACTCCAGTACTGTTGCCTGGAAAATCCCATGGACAGAGGAGCCTGGTATGCTACAGTCTATGGGGTTGCAAAGAGTCGGACACAACTGAGCAACTTCACTTCAACTTCACTTCAAGATGCACCTATAGGAAAGCTGCAGGGGAGAGAGCCGGTCAAAGTCAAGACAAGTGAGGTCTTCAAGAAGGAAGATCCATTCAGACTTGTTGTTCAGTCACTAAGTCATGTCCAACTCTGTAACCCCATGAACTGCTGCACACCAGGCTTCCTTGTCCATCACTACCTAATGCCCAGGAAATATTTGTTGTTTTGTTATTACTGAATTATGACTCAATTCCAACCCAATTCATGTGCATAAGCATATTTCTTTTTTTTCCGTAAACTTTTTTTTCTCTCAAATATATCCATGAGGTCGAACTCTCCAGCAAAGGTTTGCGACTCTGTCACAACATGGATTAGGAGCATAAAAAGGGCCCTGCATCACACAGTTCTCCTGGACCTCCCTTCCAAAACTGGGAGCAATTTCATTGTTTCTTTGGAAAAATATTATAGCAGTTTTATCAAAGGACAAAAGCCCATTTTTCTAAGAGTGAAATTTCTACTGTGGAGTAAATTGGGGTTTCCACGAAGCTACTTTTGAAATATGTTCATGTGAGCATATGATTGTGAGCCCGCTGAGCCCTGCAAAACAGAAAGAGAAACACAAACACTGAAGTCTTGCCTTGTCAGCAGTTAACAACTATCAGCAGCAAACCCCATGGCGGCAATTGGTTGAGCTTTTCTTGGTTTTCCAGAAGTTGCTACTTGGAGCCAGGAGCAGAATGCCTCAAAGGCAGACAGAACCCTGTTTCCCAGATGATCAGAGTCATTATCTGCAGAGCAGTTTGACAGCAGCTGCAGCAGGAGCAGCTGGATCCAGAAGCAAACCCTAGGGTGTCTCCCTTTTATGACAGCATCTGACACAAAGCAAGGCCAAGCCAACTGGCTGAACCAAGGTCCAAAGTTACTCTTTGTAAAAAAGACAAGAATTGTCCCATGCAGTGCTTTGAAGGCACAGCCAACATCATGCAAGATACTTAGAAATACAGTCCCTAAATGCCTTTGGTAATTGTGGATTGTGAAATATTAAGAGAAAGTTATAAACAGGGAAAGGGCTTCCCTGGTGGCTCAATGGTAAAGAATCCATTGCAGGACAGGAGATGTGGGTTTGATCACTGGGTCAGGAAGATCCCCTAGAGAAGGGAATGGCAACCCACTCTAGTATTCTTGCCTGGAGAATTCCATGGACAGAGGAACCTGGCGGGCTACAGTCCATGAGGCCACAAAGAGTCAGGCACACTTAGCGACTGCACACACACACACACACACACACACACACACACACACATAAAATAGAGGAAGGATATCAACTTGATAGCCTTGCAGATAGAGCAAGAGATAAAGACAAACACATCAGTCTTCTTCTCATCTGACCCAAGCTCAGAAATGCTTCCTGGCTGTAATTTCTAGCTGCTAATCCAGAGCTGAAACCTACTTCTAACTCAGCTGCTGCCCCCAGTCTTCCAGGGGACATTGTACAAAGGACTCTCTGGCCCCCAGTTCACACCATCCCCCCCAACACTGTGAGCTGCCTGTCCATGAGAGATTTTGGGGACCACAGTAGTCAGTGTGAGGAACACAGATACTAAGATGATGAGAAAGTCATGTGACAGGAGTCCAGAGGGGACCAGGAGGCCCAGCACAGGGCGATGCTGCTGATGAGAAACATTATCCTTGGTTTTAGTTTCCTTTTTCATGGAGTTATTTTCTGGTCCCTTGATGGGTGTCTGTCCACCTTTACCTTTTCAATGTTTGAGTCCTGATTTAAAAAGTGAGTTAACATTTTTATCTTCCTGGTGATAGCCAACAGCATGTCTCTAAGACCCAAATCCCTCCCGCTTCCCCAACAGTTGTCCAAAGAAGTCTGTATGGATGGAGAGGTTGAGAGGACAAAAGGATAAAGAAAGGACCTTACACTGACCCCCAGGGCACAGGATTTGGGATAAAAGATGAGGCTGCCCTTGGGTGGTGGTTTCCTGGGAATAATAAATGATTTAAGAAACAAGTGCAATATTTGAGTTTTTTCTTCAAACACTTGATTATGAAGATTCATTTCCATTTATCACCTTATTTTTAAAGCTTGTTGAGACAAGGCAAAAAAGCAGAGAACTCAGTCAATAATCATGCTCTTTAAAACTGACACCATGCAGCCTGGATGGGAGGGGAGTTTAGGGGAGAATGGATACAGGTATATGTATGGCTGAGTTCCGTCACTGTTCACCTGAAACTATCACAACATTGTTAATCGGCTATACCCCAATGCAAAATAAAAAGTTAGAAATATAAAATAAAGTCTCCATGGTTGATTGACTTCTGTAGTCACAATAAACAATTATTTTTGGTGCTTTTATGGATTTCTTTCAACAAAGTGGTTGTCACTTTTAACTTTCACAGTTGTTCAGTCACTAAGTTGTGTCTGACTCTTTGCAACCCCCTGGACTACAGCACACCAGGCTTCCCTTTCCTTCACTATCTCCAGAGTTTACTCAAATTCACATCCATTGAGTCAATGATGCCATCCAGCGATGCCATGCCAGTCAATATCGCCCCCTTCTCCTCCTCCTGCCCTCAATCTTTCCCAGAATCGGGGTCTTTTCCAATGAATCAGCTCTTCTGCATCAGGTGGCCAAAGTATTGGAGTTTCAGCTTCAGCATCACTCCTTCCAATGAATATGCAAGGTTGATTTCCTTGAGGATTGACTGATTTGATCTCCTTGCAGTGCAAGGGACTCTCAAGAGTCTTCTCCAGCACCACAATCCGAAAGCATCAATTCTTCAGCTCTCAGCCTTCTTTATGAGTATTTCAGTAAGAGAAGTGAATTAAGCTAATTAATTCCATTTGAATTTAGCCAATTTACACTCCTAGGTTCATCCTCACAAGTGTTCATCTAACTTGTTTTATGTTTCTTCCTCCAGATGGAATGGTCAGCTCAGCTGTCCTTTACCTCTGCTTTTATTTACCTCACTCTTTTTCTAACCATGCTTTTCCCAAGACTTGAATTCTCTTCCCTGTTTATGTAAATTATACACATAACTGTTCTAGCCTGGAGCAAACACTGTTCTCTTTTAAGTTTGCCAAATTTATTATCTATAGCCAATATTATCTTGTTGGCATTTAATCATATTTTCATTCATTATAGCTCTTGCATTGTTATTTATTTTCCCAAGACTTGAATTCTCTTCCCTGTTTATGTAAATTATACACATAACTGTTCTAGCCTGGAGCAAACACTGTTCTCTTTTAAGTTTGCCAAATTTATTATCTATAGCCAATATTATCTTGTTGGCATTTAATCATATTTTCATTCATTATAGCTCTTGCATTGTTATTTAACTTTTTCACATTCTGTGAACTCTGACTGCAGAAATCATATGTTCTATTTCTTTGTTTTCCCCCAAAGGCTACAGTGCAGCATGGAGAGCATACAGAATATATATTGTTCAATGACTGCTCATTGTCTTGCCTTTGCAAATTATATTTCAATGCTGGAAGAGTGGAAGCATTTAAGCAGACTATTAATCTTAGAGACTCAATATAATTGTATAAAATAGAAAAAATATAAGCAGACTCTTGAATATCTCTAGAAATTTGAAATGTTTAGTTTCTTCAGAAGGCTTGAACATGATGCTTTTCTCTAGTATGTTTACATATTTGTTGATCATGAATGTATATGGTACAAGATCNCCTTTCCTATCCGCCTGCTCCGTCCCACCTTTGAATATCCCTGGATCCACCGGGGCTGGACCCCGGCAAAGGAATATAGCTAATATTTTATACTATCTTTAAATGGATATAATATATGAAAATATTAAATCACTATGCTGTACACCCACAATTAATATAATATTATAAGTCAACTATATTTCAATAAAAAGTAATACATTTTTTAAAAAAAAAAGAATGGATGGCCTATTGGGACTTCCCTTCCAGTCCAGTGGCTAAGATCCTGCTTCCAGTGCATGGGCCCTGTTTTGATCCCTGATTAGGGAATTAGGTTCTGCAGGTCCCAGCTGAGACTCTGTGCAGCCAAATATACAAATGAATAAAAAGATAAAAAAAGATAGCCTATTATAGTACCTGCAAAATCGATATTTCACTCTTTTGTTGGATTTCTAATATGAACACCATGTAGAGAACAATGAAATTAATTAATAGAACATACAATCTCAAAGTAACTTCTGTGGAAATTTCTAGTAGGGTTGTTTCCTTTTGTTTTCTAATATTGTTTTCTTTTATTGATTATATTTTTATAGCAGATCAGACTTCCTGAAGCTTGGTTGGTTTGAGTAGTAAATTGAGAATATATTCACTCAGTTAAGCCCCGTTTAGCCCCAGGAAGAATTGACTGAAATACTATATAGGACCATGTAAAGTTGTCCTGCATTAGAAATTCCAACAGATAACCCAGAATTTGCTACATGGCACTATTTAATCTTTGGTTCCTGATAATGTGCTTTCTAACTTGATGGATAGCAACACTTCCTCCACTGTGGATTAGAAAAAAATATCAAGGGATCCTCCAAAGAGCACACAAACCTCAGACCCATTTCTCCAATTATAGGCTTTGACTTTTAGATCAAACCTTATGTTCATTTTCAAAATTTGAATCATAGATGGTTTTAAAATATTCCTAATTGCAAAAAGCATAAACATAGAAGCAATAAAGATATTAAAAGTGAGCAATCGTCCTGAAAATGTTTTCTCCAGTTGAATTTCTCAGCTCACTAATGATAGTGGGATGTGGGTGTTACTTAGTTATCCACTGTAACTGACAAAGACATGGTGCAATGACATGAAACACAGGAGAGACTGAGGGGATGTGAAGACTGTTGAGTGGAAAAAATGGACACGAACGGGATGGTTATGGAACTGGAAGAGTATGTTCACTTAGGGACAAGATAATTGTCCTGTCATTCTAGACATGTGGACTTAATAGTCTCCTGGGGTATTTTTCTGGTTGTGAAATTCCCTTATGACTGTGAGAGCCACTGTTACATAAATAGAGCCATTTAATAATCTTGATATAATGGGTCAAGATTGGCAGCCATTTATGGAATAAGATATTGCTTCAAACTTAAACTGAGTGAATCATAAAGGTAATAACAATGGTTCACACTCACCATGGCCAGGCATATTTAAAATGCGCTATCTATTGAATGTTCATTTAATCCTCAGAACAGTCCTCTGAGATAAGTACTAGTATTGTCTGCATTTTATAGTTGAAAAAGTATCACTGTCAAATTCCTTTAATAACTTTTCTGGGTTTCTGTGTGCTTTAGAATGTTTAGTGAGGGTGTGTGTCTGTGTGTGTTTGCATGCACACACAGACACATACACACACGCCTGCTACAGAAGGTTGGAGAAAGTAGATTGTAGAAAGAATCAAACAGTCACTGGAAAAATGGGTAGAAGAAGGTCATTATAATCCCAAATCTGCAGTGATTTCCTTGTTGAAGAGGCTTCCAGTAGGTGAGACTGTGCTTTGCTAAGAAATTAGAAGTGATTTCTTCCAGGGACAGGGAGAAGCCCTGGGGTAACAGTAGTGGAGTAGACAGGGTGGATAGTATTATAGGAGGAGCATTTGTTGAGGGCATCATTAACTGATAGTGTTTAGAAATGACCTCAACTCAAGCAAATGTTTAGCTGCAGCAACTTTACTTAGTTTTGTTTTTATTCTATTTCTCAACACATTTAATACTTTTCAGGACAACAGAGAATATTTCCATGTTTCTTTATTTCACAAAATTTGGGAAGAACTGTACTATCCTTATCTCTCTCTGTTATTTATCTATTATGTGCACACGTGTGCAGTGGCCATGACATTGTAGATGTTAGTAAAAGCAATTTCATCAGATGCAGATGTCTTGAGTTACAGATGATGGAGACAAGTGTTTTTTTTTTCTTTTTTTACTGAAATATAATTAATTTGTGTGTGTGTGTGTGTTTATTAGCTACTCAGTCATATCTGACTCTTTTAGACCCCATGGACTATAGCCCACCAGGTTCCTCTGCCCATGGGATTCTCCAGGCAAGAATACTGGAGTGGGCAGCCATTTCTTTCTCCAGGGGATCTTCCCAACCCAGGGAATGAACCCAGGTCTCCTGCATTGCAGGCAGTCTTTACCATCTGAGCCACCAGAAGCTACTGTTGATTCATAAAGTTGTGTTATTTCAGGTGTGCAAAAAAGTGATTCAGTTATACATACACACATATGTATCTATTTTTTTCAGATTTCTTTCCCTCATAGGTAATTACAAAATATTGAATATAGTCCCCTGTGCTTTATAGTAGGTCCTTGTTTGTTGTCTGTTTTATATATAGTAGTATGTATCTGTTAATCTCAAACCCTAATTTATTACCTTCCTCCTGCTTTTGCCCTTTTGTAACCATAAGTTTGTTTTATATGTCTGTGGATCTATTTGTTTTGTAAATAAGTTCATTTATATCATTTTTTTAAGATTCCAGAGGTAAGTGGTATCATATGATACTTGTCTTTCTCTGTCTGATTCACTTCACTTAGTGTGATCATTCCCAGGTCCATCCATGCTGGTGCAAACGTTCAGGCATTCTTGTGATGTATTCAAGGCTGTGATGCTAAACATGGCTGACCAGGACTGGAACCTGATTGCCCCTCTCCTAGGAGAGCATCTTTTCCATGACACAACTGAGCCTCCATCACCAGCTGCTATATTAAATGGATAAGCCAATTTCCTTTTGCATGGTGTGGTTCTTATAAGAAGAGCTTTAAAAATGTTAGTTAATTTCCCCAGTGAACATCTGAGCTGGAGTGATAGGTTTATTCCTTCCGCACACATGAAGGGAGGCGTCTGTGCGAGGCTGAGGGATTGGCGCAGGTCAGAAGAATGAGGGTTTGAATTAGTGATCCTCCTCGGATATTGGAACAGCACTTTCTCGTGGCTCAGAGAACTAGACCGTGTGCAAATCAGAATGCTGTGTTCTGACTTCAGCCCATCTGGACCCTGATTAAGTGAAGGCTGTTTCCTCATAATCCTGCTTCCAGAGTCTGTGTCCTCACTCAACTCCTGAGCCATTTCTACATGAGGCAAGTTCCGTCTGAGTGACTTTTCTTCCACTTATTGAACTCTTGTTTTCACCTAGACTGACTGGCTATTTTGTATTTACCCTTAGCAATATGAGAAGCTATTTGTGCAGGTGTGTTATCATAGGGTGTGGAATTCCAGTGTCTAGAAATTGTCTCCGGCTTCCTTACAGGCTCAGATGGTAAAGAATCTGCCTGCAACACAGGAGTACCCTGGGTTGGATCCTTGGGTCAGGAAGATCCCCTGGACAAGGGAATGGCAACCGATTCCAGGAAGCTTGTTGGAGAATTCCATGGACTGAGAAGCCTGGCAGGTTATAGTCCATGGGGTCACAAGGAGTCAGACATGACTGAGCAACTGAAACACACATACACACAGAAATTGTCTCAGATTTGTTGTCTTCTGTAATCTACTGTTACTCTGCCTAGTACAAAACACAAGGAAAACTCAACCAACCGGATGGCTATATTCCTCTTTCCAGAAACATAAGCACGAGCCTTAAAGCGCACCACCCAAGCCGCCCAGATGTCCAAGGCTGCAGTCTTCACTTAGGCAGAAAGTGTGCTAAGACTGCACCCACTTGGCTGTGTGGAGGGGCTCAGAAGTTGTGATGAGGCAGAGCTAGAGCCAAGTAAATATGGTCTGAAACAGTCTCCAAAATTTCCTTCATGAAAAACTTACAGACAAATCTATTTTTATGCTTTTAAACCTTGAGAATTAGATCAGAAGTACAAATTTCCACCCTAAAGCAAAGGACAGATGGTTTGCAGAATGCAGTGTGTGTGTGTGAGAGAGAGAGAGAGAGAGAGAAGAGTGTGTGTGTGTGTGTGTGTGTCTGAGATAAAGAACACATGCCTTAGAAAGACAGGGACAGAGGCAGACACTGATAATAGAGAGAGAGAAACACAGGACCGGAACCCTGGTTGACCCAACAAACACACTTCTCCTGACTGGGTTAGTTTCTTCTTTTCAGATGCTTTTTTTAATATGAACCATTTTTAAAGTCTTTATTGAATTTGTAACAATATCACTTCCATTTTATGTTTTGTGTTTGTTTTGGCTTTGAGGTGTGTGGAATCTTAGCTTCCAACCAGGGATGGAACCTGCACCCCTGCACTGGAAGGTGAAGTCTTAACCCCTGAACCACCAGGGAAGTCCCAGCTTCTTTATGATTTCTTCTTTCACCTGACCTAGGGGTTATTTGGCTATTCTTTTACTAAATCCTTAAAACAAATGCTAAGTTTGTTACTTTTCAGACTCCCCTTTTTGTTCTAAGATCAGCATTTGGGAGAACCGATGTGTTCTCTACAGCCACATTCAGTAATTCTTGAGTCTGTCCTGTCACCTCCAAATGCTCGTACAGGTGGGTCTGGATCCTTACAAGACTCGACAGGTCCTCCCTGGGGCTGATTTAGGCCAGTGAAGATCCCAGCACCCAGACCAGCTTGGTCATCTTGAGACTGAGCCACCTGTTGCTGAACAATGGTGCTGGTGTCTGGTTCTTCCTGACCCACTGGCTCTGTCACGTAGGTGTCTCTACGGATACTGTATCTCTGGAGCAGCTGCAGCACATGATCACTCCCTGCTGCCCTGTCAGGTAGCAGCCTGCACGACTCCAGGGAGCTGTCACAGCTGTTGCAGATCTGTGTGTTCGCTACAGGAGAGCTTTAGCTGATGGAGGAGTGAGACGTCGAGGAATGCACAGTCACTTTCGAGTCTGCACAGCATCTCCAGGTGGGCTGTTTTTGGGCTGCTTTCCTTGATTAAGCTGAGACGCTCAGGGCTCGCCTTGACTGTGGGTTCCACAGTGGTGTTCAGACAGCAGCCTTCATCACCTCTGACCCTAAAAGAGGAGATTGCCTGACCCCAGCCCTGCTCTCCCTGCTCACAGCTACGACTTTGCATCAGACAGCAGTGGTCGTCCCCTGCATTACCACAGCAGATGCAAGCACTGCCTGCCCATCCATTACCACACCAGACAGGTGCACTGCCTGCCCCATGCACACATCTGCGTGAAATGTTGGTGTTGCCACTCCAAACTGCATGAAGATAATTCAAGCCCACATGGGCTCTGTGAGACCAGCACCGGGCTCTGGGAGGGAGGCCCTCCCTCTGAAAAGCACTCAGCAGACACCACCCTTGCTGCTGTCTTCTATTTTCTTTCCTAGGTATTCCCTGTCAACCACATCATTCTGAAATGTGGGTTTAGTCTGAGAGGGGGACAGTCCAAGCCATGAAGTTCTGAGACTGTGGGGTGGGGGGAAGCCACTTTCCCCTCCTTGAATATCCTTCTCTCTTCCTGGGCTGGTGTGACTCCCAGTTTTTCCCCCCTTCTAACACCTTCTTATTAATTAATTGCTCTTGGAGTTAGTTGCTTTACAATGTTGTTAGCTTCCACTGTTGCTGCTGTTAAGTCACTTCAGTTGTGTCCAACTCTTTGCAACCCCATAGACTGCAGTCCGCCGGGCTCCTCTCTCCATGGGATTCTCCAGGCAAGAATACTGGAGTGGGTTGCCATTTCCTCTTCCAGGGGATCTTCCTGACCCAGGGATCAAACCAGTGTCTCTTAAGTCTCCTAAATTGTCAGGTGGACTTTTTACCACTAGTGTCACCTGGGAAGCCCCTGTTAGTTTCTATTACGTATCAAAATGGATCAGCTATATGTATGCATATAACCCTTCCTTTTTGCAGTTTAAATAGAGTTCCCTGTGCTATACAGTAGATTAATTATCTATTTTATATGCAGTTATCTATTTTATATACATTTAAAATATAAATATAAAATTTATGTATTTATATTAATTATCTATTTTATATACAGTATCAATAGTGTATATGTGTCAATCCCAATGTTCAGTTCATTCCACCCCCTACCTTCCCTCATTGACATCAATATATTTGTTCTCCACAGCTATATCTCTATTTCTGCTTTGCAAATAAGATCATCTATACTGCTTTTCTAGATTCCACATATATATTAATAAACAATGTCCATTTTTCTATTTCTGACTTACTTCATTCCATACGACACTCTCTAGGTCCATTCTCATCTCTACAAATGACCCAATTTTGTTCCATTTTATGGCTGAGTAATAGTCCATTTTATATCTATACCATATCTTCTTTATCCATTCCATTCCCAGTCTTTTAAATCCAGGAGACACAAATGTAAGATTTCAGGTGGGTGTAGAATGGACTTAAGTGGATATTTGATGAAAAAACAGGGTCTTAGATTTATTTTCCAGATTATAGCAGAAAAGGTAAGGGGGGGGAAATGCCCTGTGCACTGCTGTAAAGCAGGAAAAATAGAAACAGAGAAAACAGCACATTGCTAATGAAGACGCTGTGTTGGCAGAGGTGACTATTTGATGTCCTGGTCATTTGCTGAGCTATGAGGTTGCCTGAGGTCAGTAACATCTACTGCTGTGTTGAGCTGTATCAATTCTGCCAGTGCCCTTTTAGATCCAGACTGACAGCCTGGATCTAAAAACTGCACACACACACAGCAGAGGCTGGCGGGAGCACAGAGGCTGTGTTCCAGCTAATCCGTCGGGCTCCTTAATGCAAAGAGACGTTCTGCCTCCCCATTATTGTCAGCCAGGGGATAAAAAGTATTGCATTTGGCACATCTTTTATACGGCTCTGCTTATCTACGCATTTCTATGGCAACGATCAGTGTAGCACCCGGATCTTCATTAATCCTCTCAACGTGCCTATTGGGGAAGCTGCTGACAGCGAATACAATCTCTGTTCTGTGGGCGAGTGAAGTCTTCCCATCATTTGTGGATGCTGCTGGACAGGAAGAAATGTTTAAAACTCCTAGAAGCCGAGACAGCACTATATCCATCTTTCTGGCCAAGACCTGCTTGTTTCTTTCAGTGTTTCTCTCCTGTGCGTTCATCTCCCCCACATCCTGCCTTCAGAAGCCTCCACTTCTTCCATTTTAAACAGAAATGTAGAGCCACATTTTCCAGTTTCCCATGTTTGCAAACAAGTGGATGGAAGTGTCTCCACCACCCTTTGCCTCCCATCTGCCTCTGGTGAAGGAGACCCTCACCAAGTTTGGGTCCACTTTCTGGTTCTGATGGGGCTCCTCACTGAGTTGGCCAGCACTCATCTTTTCCTTCAGCAATTTTAGGTCATTCCCTGTGCTTGCTTTTGTTCAGTCAAGGAAGCCTGCATCACTGAAGGGGCTGGTACTTATCAGACCTGCCCAGATGAGAATGAGCCTGCCCAGAAGTGAATGCAGGTGCCGTTTGCCCTCCCTGAAGGCAAGGCGACAGATTCCCTTCAACTTGCATATGACATGGGGGGCCCGTGTCTTTACCAATTTTAGGTAAAGAACAAGTGGTTTGGAAGGCCATTACCAGTGTAGTTCTAACTCCTGTTCTATTCATTTATTGAAATATTGAGTTAATATGAGCATTGTTTCAAATGTGGAAAGCTTTGAGTCAGCCAGAGAACATCTCTTTCTAAAGGGGGAAGTGTCTCTAAAAGCCAATGTTCCAAGAACTCGTCCACTGACATTTTTTTTTTTTTTTGACTGCTCTGAGTGGTATGTGGAATCTTAGCTCCCCGACCATGGATTGAATCTAAATCCCTCACAGTAAAAGCAAAGGACCATCAGGGAAGCCCCTGGTCCACTGACATTAAACAAACAGTATTTATATAACAATTGGATATAATGAAATAGGATTGGATATTGACTGAGATTTTCTTATAATATATGAAAATAAGATAGAGACATTGTATTTTAGCCTTCTCATCAAGTTCCCTGTTCTATGTTGCAGCATTAATATATGGTAGAAATAGTAACAGACTAGAAAAGCAGTGAAAGTGTCTGCGGTGAGTTTAAAAATGCCCTTGGCTCAGAGCCTTAGAGAGGACATCAATCAAATAGGAGAGGATGATATATCCTCCAGTGATTAAAAATAAATTGTCCATATAGGTAACAAATGTAAGAAATTTTAGTACTAAGATAAAGATATACATTTCCTTTCATATTAGAGTTTTCATGTTGCTTTGTGAAATTCTGAATTCTCCCAGTCCAGTCGCACTAGAGGAAAGCAATAAGAATTATAATAAAACCTAATAATAATTACCAACTCATTGGACATGAGTTTGAGCAAGCTCTGGGAGTTGGTGATGGACAGGGAAGACTGGTGTGCTGCAGTCCATGGGGTCGCAGAGTCGAACATGACTGAACTGAACTGAATAATAATAATATTTTATAATAATTCATTACTATTATAATTTGTTATTATAATAATGAAAATGAGGGGCATAATAAAACTTAATGATAATGTGTTATGATTATTATTGCTATAATTTGTTATTTATTATAATAATGATAATAAAACCCAAAACAATATTGTAGTGCAGGTCCATACCCAGTGGACCTCCTGGGACTGGCGTTTCTCTAGTGCTTCCCGTCCCTGTGGGACCATCTTCCTGGAGGAAGATGCTCTGAACTCTAGGTTTTCTCTTCCTGTCTTGCCCTCTGGTGCCTGGTCATAACAGGTACTTTTGTATCTGCTGAGGCTCTGCAGAGGCTCGGCTGCCTGTGCCCATGATCTTCACCCACAACTGTCGAGGCTTTTCTCAAAGGCACAGCAAAGCTCCTTCCCGTCAGAAATTTCTTTCCCAATGGTGACCTCCATCTTGGTTACCAGTCTTGGCTGAACTACCTCTTGAGGACTGGGAACAAAGTCCTCCAGGGCTGAAGACCACAGGAGTCTCAGAGTTCCCTTCAGCAGGGATCTATCACTGTCTCAAGATGAGGCTCCATCTCCGCGAGCTCAGGATGGGGGTCTGGATGCTGAGGGTCCTCAGAGGACATGATATCTGAGCATTTCCGTCCCCGTGCTGTGAAATCTCCACAGTAGATCTCAAATCTCCTCCACTGTTTGGACAAAAAACCACTTGCTTCACTTACCTTTTCGGTGATTATTGTGGACTGAATTACGCGCACCTCCACCCCCCTATAAATTTGTATGCTGAAGTCCAGACCTCCAGGGGCTTCTCTGGGGACTCAGTGGTAAAGAATCCTCCTGCCACTGCAGGAGATGCAAATTCCATGCCTGGCTTGGGAAGGTCACCTGGAGAGGGAAATGGCAACCCACTCTAGTGTTCTTTCCTGAAGAATTCCATGGACAGAGGAGCCTGGTGGGCTACAGTTGCAGAGTAGGACCTAGTTGAGCCTGCATGTTTATACCAGACCCCCAGCACCTCAGAATGGGCCTTATTCAGAGAAAGGATCTTTAGAGAGGTGATCAAGGGAGCAGTGAGACCTTCAGCGTGAGCCATAATCCAACATGATTGAGATCCTATGAGTAGAGTACATTTAAACAAAGATTCACGAGCAGAAAGACAATGAGGACCCAGAAGAAGACTGTGTGCAGCCAAGGAGAGGGACCTGGAGCCAACCCTGTGGACACTTTTACCTCAACTTCTAGCCTTCAGAACTGCAAGACATGGAGTGTCTGGTGTGCAAGGCCCCCCGGTCTGGGGCACTTTGTCACAGCCACCCCAGAGTACTAGCCAAGTGGCCAACAAGGGCACAGAGATTCAGATTTTAATTCCCAGTGATCTTTTTAGGAATCAAATACAAGAGGATTGTGATAGCTGTGTAGGATGACCATATTATTAACAGACAAATGTTTTGAGCCAGATCAGGGGTGCTGTCCTACACACCTAAACAAACAGAGATAACTTGGACCCTCCGGAGCAAACAGAGGGCAGGTTGTTCTGCAAGGAGAGCTCATAGCAGTGAAACCAAGTCATTGTTTATGGAATTTTTTGCACCTAGATTTTTCTAACTAAACCCCTGTAGTGTCATTTTATATATCCATTAACTCCTTCCCTTTCACAGATCTGCTCATTGGGTTCTAGAGACCAGCAGATTCAGCTTAAATTTTTTTTGCAAGAACACTTGTTGGTGCCCTGTGTATTTTCCCTTGAGTGCTGTCAGGAAGCACACAGTGGACCATCGCCCCTTCTTTTGTGATGTTAACATCTAACAAAGGATCCCAGTATCAACAGCCCGAGCCAGCCCCTGCGGATTCCCATCAGACTTTCCTCTGAGGGTACTGTCAGCTGCCTGTGACGGCTGTTTGGTCTGTTTCTTTCCTTTCACTTGGGCTTGCAAAGTGATGATGTGTTGCTCATCCTTCTAATAATTGGGGCTTTTCCATAAAGAAGAATTTCTGTTAACAAATGTTTTGTTACTCTGCTGCATGATTTATGGGGAGGGCAGGAGAAATCCCTGATCCTTTCCCTTTATTTGCCAATTTTCAGAATACAGTGATGGCCTAATAACCTCCAGAGTTAACTAAAGCTTGGGTTCATCTGCTTTCATTAGCATCTCATGGATTTTAGCACACTCGGAGGGTCTCAATTCATCATAGTCTCTGCTTTCTGAACGCTTCCTTTGTCCCAGTTTTGGCTGATAAAGTGCATTCATTTGGCTCGTGTGTGCCTATGACCCCAGAATTCTTCATTAGTGCCTCTGCTTTCAGTTCCACTCTATTCCAGACTCATGCATTTTCTGCCCTAAACTTTGGATCCTTGGTTCTTTGTCAAGGAATCTTGGTTCTTTGTCGTGGGAAATACTATTAAGAGACCACAATTTGAAAACTAGGCATGCTCATTGTAACTGAATTAAGTCCTTGCTTCTGGGCCTTTCCAGTACAGAGCGATGGGAAATGCACATTATTAAAAGAAAATTACATAATAAGTTCATATGGATAATTCCAATTCAAATTTAAGATTATCATCTTTTACATAGCATCTTGGATTTTATGCTTAAGTTCTTAATATCATTCACATAATTATTTGCTTTATCCTATTACATATATAATAATTTCAAAACAGTAGTGTAATTTTGTTCTTAAAGTCTCATTATTCGTTGAAGTTTAAGATAGCTCTGTCACTTTTTCTGTCTTTAAATCTCTCTAGATAATTTTCTTGGGCTTCCCAGGTGGCTCATGGGTAAAGAATCTGCCTACTAATGCAGGAGATGTGGGTTCCATCCTTGGGTCAGGAAGATCCCCTGGAGAAGGAAATGGCAACCCACTCCAATATTCTTGCCTGGGAAATCCCACGGACAGAGGAGGCAGGCTACGGCCCATGAGGTCGCAGAGTCAGACACAACTGAGTGACTAAACAGGTAATTTTACTTGGAATTGCCATACTCTTCTCTGTGGCTGCTGAGTCAGTTTGCATCCCCAACACAATTATGACAGCACAGTATCCCCCAGGCTTTTCCTCACAGTCTGACACACTTCTAGATGCTGTTCAGTCTGATGGGTGAAACAGTTTTGTTTTTGTTTTTTTAAGTTTTCCTTTGTTCAGTTCAGTTCAGTTCAGTCACTCAGTCATGTCTGACTCTTTGCAACCCATGAATCGCAGCACACCAGGCCTCCCTGTCCATCACCAACTCCCGGAGTTCACTCAGACTCACGCCCATCGAGTCAGTGACGCCATCCAGCCATCTCATCCTCTGTCGTCCCCTTCTCCTTCTGCCCCTAATCCCTCCCAGCATCAGAGTCTTTTCCAAGGAGTCAACTCTTCGCATGAGGTGGCCAAAGTACTGGAGTTCCAGCTTTACCATCATTCCCTCCAAAGAAATCCCAGGGCTGATCTCCTTCAGAATGGACTGGTTGGATCTCCTTGCAGTCCAAGGGACTCTCAAGAGTCTTCTCCAACACCACAATTCCTTTGTAAACTTATGTTTTTTATCTTGAAACATTATTCTGAAAAAGAGCCTTGTGGGTTGGACTCTGGTCTAGAGGGATCTTGTTAGTATTCTGGACTTTTTTTAATAGCAGGATTCTGCCAAGGAAGTGATTGTCAGCAAGACTTTTCCAAGGGAAGAAGTTGAGGTCACTTTGAATTTCGCTTACACAATTTTTTACTCTAATTTCTCCAATAATAATAAGTTAGACTAAACATCTTTTCAGTTTTAAAGGCCACTTGCATTTCTTTTTGAATTCTCTGTTCTTCTCTCTTCCCCATTATTCTGTACAATTTTTCTTCCACTTTTATAGTCTTCTGATCTACTTTTGGAAACGTTCTTAGGAATAACAGTGCTTTGGGATGTGAATTATGAATAAATTTTTCATATTTTATTTATTATATTGTTATTTTGATTTTTTTCAGGTAGAAGTGTTTGAGGTTTGTTTTAGTAGAATTTATCCTTTTCTCCATTACTTCTGGTATTCCTCATAGCTCAGTTGGTAAAGAATCCACCACCAATGCAAGAGACCCCGGTTCAATTCCTAGGTCAGGAAGATCTTCTGGAGAAGGGATAGGCTACCCACTCCAGTACTGTTGGGCTTCCCTTGTGGCTCAGCTAGTAAAGAATCCACCTGCAGTGTGGGAGACCTGGGTTTGAACCCTGGTTTGGGAAGATCCCCTGGAGAAGGGAAAGGCTACCTACTCCAGTATTCTGGCCTGGAGAATTCCATGGACTATACAGTCCATGAGAAGCTTATGTTTTTTATCTTGAAACATTATTCTGAAAAAGAGCCTTGTGGGTTGGACTCTGGTCTAGAGGGATCTTGTTAGTATTCTGGACTTTTTTTAATAGCAGGATTCTGCCAAGGAAGTGATTGTCAGCAAGACTTTTCCAAGGGAAGAAGTTGAGGTCACTTTGAATTTCGCTTACACAATTTTTTACTCTAATTTCTCCAATAATAATAAGTTAGACTAAACATCTTTTCAGTTTTAAAGGCCACTTGCATTTCTTTTGTGAATTCTCTGTTCTTCTCTCTTCCCCATTATTCTGTACAATTTTTCTTCCACTTTTATAGTCTTCTGATCTACTTTTGGAAACGTTCTTAGGAATAACAGTGCTTTGGGATGTGAATTATGAATAAATTTTTCATATTTTATTTATTATATTGTTATTTTGATTTTTTTCAGGTAGAAGTGTTTGAGGTTTGTTTTAGTAGAATTTATCCTTTTCTCCATTACTTCTGGTGTTCCTCATAGCTCAGTTGGTAAAGAATCCACCACCAATGCAAGAGACCCCGGTTCAATTCCTAGGTCAGGAAGATCTTCTGGAGAAGGGATAGGCTACCCACTCCAGTACTGTTGGGCTTCCCTTGTGGCTCAGCTAGTAAAGAATCCACCTGCAGTGTGGGAGACCTGGGTTTGAACCCTGGTTTGGGAAGATCCCCTGGAGAAGGGAAAGGCTACCTACTCCAGTATTCTGGCCTGGAGAATTCCATGGACTATACAGTCCATGAGGTTGCAAAGAATCAGACAGACTGAGCAACTTTCACTTTTCACTTTCTGATTTGTGAGTTACAGATAGAAAAATGTTCCTTTTCCAGGTTTTTAAGAGATTCACCCATCTTCTAATACTTTTAAGGTGTTATTTATTTGTTCATTAGTTCATTACTTTTCCATTTAATTTTTTCAACAATTTGGTTTATCATGTTTGGGGAAAATGGATTCAATTTCATCTTTTATCACATTGGTTCCAGTTATCTGAACACTTCTTTTTCAGAAGTTTATCTTTCCTTCACTGATTTAAGAGGCAGCCTTTCATATCATATTATCTTATCATTCTCCAGTCTTAATACTTTTCCAGGTTTTTAAGAGATTCACCCATCTTCTAATACTTTTAAGGTGTTATTTATTTGTTCATTAGTTCATTACTTTTCCATTTAATTCTTTCAACAATTTGGTTTATCATGTTTGGGGAAAATGGATTCAATTTCATCTTTTATCACATTGGTTCCAGTTATCTGAACATTTCTTTTTCAGAAGTTTATCTTTCCTTCACTGATTTAAGAGGCAGCCTTTCATATCATATTATCTTATCATTCTCCAGTCTTAATAGATTAAAATTTTGCTAACTCTATTCTATCTAGCTAACTTCAGTCTATCTAAATGCATTTAAGGTATGCAATTAGTATAAAAAAATAAAGTATTAATATAAGTCCTTAAAACTCTCCACTGTAATGTCATTCTGTTTTTGAACCGTCTTTCCTTTGAGCTCCAGTTTTCATGATATTAAGGCCTTATTAAATTCTTCTGGAACATGAAAGATTCAAGAAGTACTTCCTCCTCTTCTTTCATTTTTTTCCAGCCCCTATTCTTGATCTTGTCCTGCATCTTTTCCTCCCTACCATCCCCGCTTCACATAATGTGAGCAAATTTGCCATAAACTCTCTTTTCATCTTGATCAGCACTGAAACAAACTCCCTTGTTCAGACTTTCTGTTTTCTCTAACTTCAGGGCAGGTTAATTCATCCTCCTCCCCCTAGGTCTGATTTTAGCTGGCTATTTCCTATTTCACCTGTTTTGGTGAGGCCTAAGCTGGGATGCTGTGGAGTGGGGGCAAGTATTCTATGGGGCCCAGAGAAGACCTTGCAGAGTTCTTATTAGAGACAGGGCTCTATATTTCCTTCTGAGATGCAGGTGAGTATGTCAGGGTTCACCTTATCAAGTGGGTGCATATTTTATTTTCAAATAAAGATAGTTATTAGCTTTGAATCATTCTCCAAATCCAATTGTTCCTAAAGCTTTGCTTTGCAACATTCTATCTCATAAAGAAAATTAGAAATGAGAGTTTTTCCTAAGTTCCAGAAGTTTACTATGTTACTAGCCTCTTCAGCTCCCAAAGAAGGGGGTCAGAATTTGATCCCTGGTCGGGAAACTAAGAATTCTACATGCCGCAACTAAGAGTTTGCTTGCTGTGACTAAAAGCTGGCACAACCAAACAAATAAATATAATGTTTTTAAAAATCTGTTTTTCTTCTCTTAGCTGCCCCTTTGGCAAGCTGGCAGCATGAGGCTGTGCTCCCTCTTTGTGTGTTGCTAGCAAATTTTCAAATACTACAGTTGCTATTTCATTAAGTTCCGGGCAGGGGTTTTGTGATCTGGCTGTTCCCCACCATCTCTACTCAGAAGTGTTCAGGAGTGTGTTTCTGAAAGTGTGATAAGAGAAGAGCACACACCAGAAACCCTTGGATGCTCTTTAAACATGTGGCTTCCTGCTCTTATCCAAGGTAAAGATACTGTAACAGAATCTCCAGGAATGAAGTCTAGTTTATGCATTTTAAGTGCATTTCCTGGTGAATACTGATCACAGTAAAAGTTGAGAATCTTTGACTATGCAATGTTATGAAAGCTTCTGCTTTTTCTCTTTCCAGCCCATTAAAAATTCTAAACACAGTATTTTCTTTCCATTAACTTTGCAAAATATTGTCTAACTATGGTGTTCATCACAAGAAATAACGAGATCCCATCTTGGTACTCAGGAACACACACAATTCCATTCATATTTGCTCAGCCTAGTTTAGTAGAAAAATGACCTGCTATTCTCCTTCCAGACATCTCTACAGATAGAAGAGAAATATACACAAAGTGCTGGTGTCTGCACACCCAGAGGCCCCATTAAGGCCAAATAATCATAATTTGAGCTAATGTCTGGATTCATCTATAACAACAATATGTAATAATTAGTGCTAAGTTTTACAGAATTTCTGCCTATAGTTTTCTCAAGAAATGAAGATGAGTTGTATGTATTATTGTTGGGTAACTATAGGGAGCTCTGGCAGAACAGAATAAAGGTTTGCTTTCCAATGTGTTTATTTCCATTTTCAGGAAATTGCAATATTGTTCACCAGCATTAACTCCCCTTGCAGAACAACTCACCTTCTTATATATTTTCTCACAAAAGTGTCTGACTATACTGCTTATGTAGTTCTTAAAATCTGATATTATAATACAACAAAGGTACACGTGAAACAAAGGGATTAATACACATATAGGTTCTGTCCTTCTAGAATTATGAGGAAAGCATTGAAACATTGGAAAAATGGTCTCATCCTCTTCCTCCATGGATGTCCATTCCTCCCACGTGTTTCTAGTCCTTCTTTATAAACATTACTCCTGATACAGGATCTGACCCTTCTTACAACTTACTCTGGATAAAATTCCATGTTCCACTTTCCCAGGAATATTAGACCATAAACCAAGTTTCCTTTGCAGGTGATAGTTTCTAGTTGTTGTTGTTCAGTCAATATGTCATGTTCGACTCTTTGCAGCCCCGTGAACTGCAACACGCTAGGCTCCCCCGTCCTTCACTATCTGCCAGAGTTTGCTCAAACTCATGTCCATTGAGTCGGTGATGCTATCCAACCATCTTCTGCTGCTCCCTTCTCCTTTTGCTTTCAATCTTTCCCAGCATCTGGGTCTTTTCCAAAGAGTTGGCAAGAATCCCTTTGAAGAAATGGAGTAGCCCTCATAGTTAATAAGAGTCCGAAATGCAGTCCTCAGGTGCAATCTCACAAAATGACATAGTAATCTTGGTTCATTTCCTAGCAAACCATTCAACATCACAATAATCCAAGTCTATGCCCCAATCACTGATGCCAAAGAAGCTGAAGATGATATTTTCTAGGGATTCCTCTAATTAATTTACATACTTTTTCTACAACTATACTGTAAGCCAGAATTATTTACCCAGTACTGTTCTCTAGGGATTTCACAACAATACAATTTCATACAAGAATTCTGATTTGAATTTTTATAACTAACCTCATTGCAAACTATGTATCTCTAGAGTATTTAGCTGACATGCTTGCAAGTGATCACCAGATATGACTTTATTCTTCTGTTATTTCCCAGAAAGTCACACAGGCCCTCCCAGCTATGCTTCTTTCTTCACCATAGTTTAATTAAGAACTGTTGAATGGACAGAGTCTGAATTATCTATTTTCTTAAAATAATTATTCAGTGTTAGTGACAGCCTGAATGGGAGGGGGGTTTGGGAGAAAATTGGTACTTGTGTTTGGCTGAGTCCCTTTGCCCCGCACCTGAAACTATAGCAACATTATTAATTGGTTATACTCCAATACAAAATAAAAAGGTAAAAATAATAATTTTAAGGAAAGGATCCCCCAGATCATATAGGATATACAGATGCATGTGTAAAAGCAGGAGAGGAAGATGAAAAGTCATGTGGCATTTGGAGAAAATGTTCCTAAAACTCTCAGCTGGTGCCCGAGGAAGAACAGAGGACTCAGGCTATCATTTTGTTGCATAAGTAGCCCAAGAACAGGCTGAGGGCTGGTACCCTCCCTCCCTGCCAAAAAAAATGACAGGGTAGAAGATTTTGTTTCAACAAAGATTTTGATCCAACAAAGTAGTAAAAGAGCTCACTAGTACTTCCAGGAAAATAGCTGATTGGCACCAAAAAGAATTCAATGGCTTTCTCACATCTTTGTGCAATTTTGTTTCACTACTCTATGAAGACTAAATGCTATCAGAATGCCTCAAAGAGGGTCAGAGAAGGTTTGTACAGGTGAGGAAAGAGCCTGCCAAGCTGAAGAGAAGGCTGGTATTTTGTATCAGTCTAATGTTTCTCTTAAAATCTCAATATTTAGGGAAAAACAAGTAGAAAGATTGTCTGTCATACAGAGTGAAGTAAGTCAGAAAGAGAAAACCAAATATAGTACACTAACCCATATATGTGGAATCTAGAAAAATGGCACAGAGGAACTTCTTTCCAGGGCAAGAGTACAGACACAGATGTAGAGAAAGCATGTGAGGACATGAAGGGAAGGGCGGGATAAATCGGGAGGCTGAGACTGACGTACATACACTCCTATGTGTAAGACAGAGAGCTAGTGGAACGTTGCTGTATAGCACAGGAAGCTCAGCTCTGTGCTCTGTGATGACCTAGAAGGGTAGTAGAGAGGTCTACAAGAGAAGGGATATATGTATACATATAGCTGATTCACTTCTTTGTACAGCAGAAACCACGTAACATTGTAACGCAATTATACTTCAATTAAAAAAGAAAACAAAGGGTGTATCATGGCTTGGTGTTTTCAAGTGCACTCAGTATTTCTGCTCCCAGTTGGTTGGAAACTCTTGCTCATGACCCTCCCTGGGGTGTTCTGTAGGTTTCCCAAGGCTTAGTTAGCAGTCATTAGTCTTTCTCTCTAAAAGCCTGGTGATGATATGTTTTACCCACTTTCAAAAATTAGCTGAAAACAGTATAACAATTGGAAATCTCCCATTTGTGAATCATTTAATCCTTGAATCGCCATAGGTATTGACTATGGCCTTAAGCATGAAATAGTTTTAAATTAAGAACAGCAGTCAGTGTTTCTGCCGGTTTTAAAATCAATTCCAAATGCCACATGATTGAGCTGCCACAGGGGCTGTTATTGTCCAGCAAGGGAGCTAAAATAATCAGATTCACCACAGAGATGTCTATAAAGGCAGTGCCATCATTCCTATTTTATGAGAGAAATTGTGCCAGTAAGAAGGGGAGAAGTGTGAAAGGGGTCACCAACCTCAGCTTGATAGGAAGTTAGCTGAGAGTAACAAGAGGTGGCCCCTTCACCTAACCGTCCAGTGGCCACCTAATCCCACCAAGCAATTTACCAGCCCCACCCCAACACATCTATCAGTCCTCCAAAAATAAGTCAGGGGCCAGAAAACTCCCCCAGTGGCCACCTGGCAGGAGTTTTCCCACTCTGGCACATGAGCACCCCTCACACTATCCTGTATTAAAGTAACTTTTTGTGGCCCTTGGGCTCATTATCTGTTCTTAAATATCCCATGAATACATACATAAATTATAAGACTGAATTATGGGAAAGATATGTGCAGTAGAGCATCTTGTTATATAACCTGCAGTTGTCAATCAAGGCTGTCAATCAATGACCCCCTTGGATTATACAAGTGTTGTTCAGTTGCTGAGTCACGTCTGACTCCTTGGGACCTCATGGACTGCAGCACCCCAGGCTTTCCCGGTTCTTCACTACACGCCGGATTTGCTCAAATTCATGTCCATTCAGGGTGTATAATAGACTCACAGTTTTTCAAATTTACTTGGGAAGAATGAGGATAGTCCCTGGCTAAAGGGAACTCTGATGAGCAGGCTAAGTCGGAGTGGAAAAATGAGTGGACATGCCCAGGAAGGAAGAAAAGGTGGGAAATATAGGATACACAGACAAGAGACTGTAGGCATTTATGGGATATTCTTCCTTCAAGAAGAATAGCAAGGACTTGCCTTGTCCAGGGGTTAAGACTCTAGGTTTCAATGCAGGGGGCATAGGTTTGATCCCTCGTCAGGGAACTAAGATCCCACATGCTCTGCAATGCAACATAAAACCAAAACCAAAAAACAAAAACAAAACCATAAATTGGAGGAAACAAATGAAGAAATAAGATAGCTAACTTCCAGGAAATCAAGACAGTAATTCATCATTCCTTCGTTTATACTCCTTTATGTTGTGCAGACCTTGTCTTTTAATCGACCTCCTTTCTATTAGGTGTTTACAGGGAGATTTTCCACTTTAAAATCTTGCAGCATTATTCACAGTAGCCAGGATTCTTTACTCTCTGAGCCACCAGGGAAGCCTTTCTTTACGGAAAGGAGCGGGCAAAGAGAACCCCAAATACTGCAAGAGTCCTGAGCTCTGTGAGCAAGGGAAGGCAGTTAGAGACACAGAAAAACTAGAATGATGTTAGAGTAAATGATTCATGACTCCAAAGCTTGGGTTCATGTGAAAGGTTATCACAGTAAAAGACATACATGTAACTTTTATTTTTAAAAAAATATTTTATGAACTACAGAAGGAAGAGCTTTCAAAATGGAATTTTGTAGAAATTTAGTCTTTGGGTGACCCAGAAAACCATGATGGTGTGATCACTCACCTAGAGCCAGACATCCTGGAATTTAAAGTCAAGTGGGCCTTAGGAAACCTCACTACAAACAAAGCTAGTGGAGGTGATAGCATTCCAGTTGAGCTATTTCAAATCCTAAAAGATGATGCTGTGAAAGTGCTGGACCAATATGCCAGCAAATTTGGAAAACTCAGCAGTGGCCACAGGACAAGAAAAGGTCAGTTTTCATTCCAATCTCAAAGAAAGGCAACGCCAAAGAATGTGCAAACTACCACACAGTTGCACTCATCTCACACACTAGCAAAGTAATGCTCAAAATTCTTCAAGCTAGGCTTCAACAGTATGTGAACCATGAACTTCCAGATGTTCAAGCTGGATTTAGAAAAGGCAGAGGAACCAGAGATCAAATTGCCAACATCCCTTGGATCATTGAAAAATCAAGAGAATTCCAGAAAAACATCTACTTCTCCTTCATTGACTATGCTAAAGTCTTGGTGTGGATCACAGCAAACTGTGGAACATTCTTCAAGAGATGGGAATACCTGACAATTTATCTGCCTCTTGATAAACCTGTATGCAGGTCAAGAAGCAACAGTTAGAACTGGACATGGAACAACAGACTGGTTCAAATCTGGGAAAGGAGTACGTCTATATATCATTACCCTGCGTATTTAACTTAAATGCAGGGTACATCATTCAAAATGCTGGGCTGGATGAAGCACAAGCTGGAATCAATATCAACAGCCTCAGATGATACCACCCTTATGGCAGAAAGCAGAGAGGAACTAAAGAGCCTCTTGATGAAAGTGAAAGAGGAGAGTGAAAACATTGGCTTAAAACTCAACATTCAGTGCTCGCTTTGGCAGCACATATACTAAAATTGGAACGATACAGAGAAGATTAGCATGGCCCCTGCGCAAGGATGACACGCAAATTCGTGAAGTGTTCCATATATTTAAAAGCTTCTGCACAACAAAGGAAACTATAAGCAAGGTGAAAAGACAGCCTTCTGAATGGGAGAAAATAATAGCAAATGAAGCAACTGACAAACAACTAATCTCAAAAATATACAAGCAGCTTATGCAGCTCAACTCCAGAAAAATAAATGACCCAATCAAAAAATGGGCCAAAGAACTAAATAGACATTTCTCCAAAGAAGACATACGAATGGCTAACAAACACATGAAAGATGCTCAACATCACTCATTATCAGAGAAATGCAAATCAAAACCACAATGAGGTACCATTTCACACCAGTCAGAATGGCTGCGATCCAAAAGTCAACAAGCAATAAATGCTGGAGAGGGTGTGGAGAAAAGGGAACCCTCTTACACTGTTGGTGGGAATGCAAATTAGTACAGCCACTATGGAGAACAGTGTGGAGATTCCTTAAAAAATTGCAAATAGAACTGCCTTATGATCCAGCGATCCCACTGCTGGGCATACACACCAAGGAAACCAGAATTGAAAGAGACACGTGTACCCCAATGTTCATTGCGGCACTGTTTATAATAGCCAGGACATGGAAGCAACCTAGATGTCCATCAGCAGATGAATGGATAAGAAAGCTGTGGTACATATACACAATGGAGTATTACTCAGCTATTAAAAAGAATACATTTGAATCAGTTCTAATGAGGTGGATGACGCTGGAGCCGATTATACAGAGTGAAGTAAGCCAGAAAGAAAAACACCAATACAGTATACTTACACATATATATGGAATTTAGAATGATGGTAATGATAAACCTGTACGCAAGACAGCAAAAGAGACACAGATGTATAGAACGGCCTTTTGGACTCTGTGGGAGAGGGAGAGGGTGGGATGGGTTGGCAGAGTGGCAGTGTAACATGTGTGATATCATAAGTGAAACGAATCGCCAGTCCAGGTTTGATGCAGGATGCAGGATGCTTGGGACTGATGCACAGGGATAATCCAGAGAGAGTGTGAGGGGCGGGAGAGGGGAGGTGGGGGTCGGGATTGGGAGTTCATGTACACTCGTGGCTGATCCATGTCGATGTATAGCAAAACGAATACAGTATTGTAAAGCAAAACAAACTAAAAAAATAAAAATTAATTAAAAAAAAAACTCAACATTCAAAAAACTAAGATTAGGTCACATCAGTTCAGTTCAGTCCAGTCATTCAGTCGTGTCCCACTCTTTGTGACCCCATTGACTGCAGCATGCCAGGTTTCCCTGTCCATCACAACTCCTGGAGCTTGCTCAAACCCATGTCCATTGAATCAGTGATGCCATCCAACCATCTCATCCTCTGTCGTCCCCTCTCCTCCCGTCTTCAATCTTTCCCAGCATCAGGGTCTTTTCCAAAGAGTCAGTTCTTCACATCAGGTGGCCAAAGTCCCATCACTTCATGTCAAGTAGATGAGGAAACAATGGAAATAGTGACAGACTTTATTTTCTTGGGCTCCAAAATCACTGCAGATGGTGACTGCAGCCATGAAATTAAAATATACTTTCTCCTTGCAAGGAAAGTTATGACCAACCTTGACATCATATTAAAAAGCAGAGACATTCCTTTGCCAACAAAGGTTCATCTAGTCAAAGCTTTGGTTTTTCCAGGAGTCATGTATGGATGTGAGAGTTGGACCATAAAGAAAGCTGAACATCGAAGAATTGATGCTTTTGAAGTGTGGTTTTGGAGAAGGCTCTTAAGAGTCACTTTGACTGTGAGGAGATCAAACCAGTCAATCCTAAAGGAAATCAGTCCTGAATATTCATTGGAATGACTGATGCTGAAGCTGAAGCTCCAATACTTTGGCCACCTGATGCAAAGAACTGACTCTTGGAAAAGACCCTGATGCTGGGCAAGATTGAAGGCAGGAGGAAAAGGGGAAGACAGAGAATGAAATTGTTGGATGGCATCACTGACTCAATGGACATCAGTTTGGGCAAGCTCAGTTGATGAACAGGGAAGGCTGGCATGCTGCAGTCCATGGGGTCACAAAGAGTCTCAAACAAGTGAGTGACTGAATTGAACTGAACTGATTCCTTAGCATAGTAAGAAAAGTGAGATGTTCCCATCATGACCCACCTAAATGTTGTAAGTCATATCTGGTAAATTGTTGAAGGTCAAAGATTAGTTTCAACTATCACATGAGAACGTGAGGACACAGTAGGTTACAGCCAAGAACACTACCTTTTGCATCAGAGAAAGGGGTGAGATTTAAACCCTCATCTCAGAATCACCTCTCTGATACTTCTCATTGAGGCTGAGACAGAAGAGAAGAAAAACATTTGGGGAATTTAATGCCTTGTGGGTATAATTTGCTGATTTTTAAGAACATGTATAATGTATGTGTGTGCGTGTGTGGAAATTTCTTTCTCTTGTGAACCTGCACTGAAACATGAGCAGCAAGAATACATTTTATGTGCTGCCTAGAAATCAGTGCTGACTGAAAATTCACTAATCATGAAGAGCATCAGATGTGACTGCATCTCTCATGCAGGTGGATTCAGTAGAAATACCAGGAGAAAGAGACAAGGCCACTGTCACCTTATCACCTGACATGGCCATATTCAAGTTGGCCCTTTGTAATATACTCACCAGGATTCTTTGTTTATAACACAGATGTGGTCTCTGACATGTTCTCATTTAGGGAAAGTCTAAACAGCTAAAAACAAAAAAGGAATTTAAAATTTGTTCAATGTTTCAATCCCAAACATTATTAAATATTATTTAGTCTAAAAAGGAATTTGTTCAAACCATTTAGCTTGACATTTAAGACTGTCCAAAATTTAGCACCCTGTTTCAAAACCTTCCCCTTCACATTGGCTATATAGATTCTTTTTAAAAAAGCAAAACGAGTCTTTCCATTCAGTTCAGTTCAGTCGCTCAGTCATGTCCAACTCTTTGCGACCCCATGGACTACAGCACACCAGGCTTCCTTGTCCATCACCAGTCCATCACCAACTCCTGGAGCTTGCTCAAACTCATGTCCATCCAACCATCTCATCCTCAGTCATCCCCTTCACCTCCTGCCTTCGATCTTTCCCATAATCAGGGTCTTTTCCAATGAGTCAGTTCTTCACATCAGGTGACCAAAGTATTGCAGCTTCAGCTTCAGCATTAGTCCTTCTAATGAGTCTTTATTGGTCAGGAAATACTCTTGTAGAACAGACAGACTTGAAAAAAAGATAATTTGGATAATTTTCTGCAAGTATGGTAAAATAAATCTGGATCAAAATGCCTATACTATTTATTTCCTTTAAGAATTTTGATATTCTGCTCAATGTCAAATCACAGGGGAAAAAATGAATAAGGAATTTCTTAAAAGCTATCAGAAAAATTAGAACATTTTCTACCATGGATATTTGTCTTCTATTGGCTCACACATCTTTGTTCCTGATGAGTCACTGAACATTTTGCAGAGCTGAAGCTGGGTGTAAGATGCAAAAGCAACCAGATAAGGGATTAAAGATGCAAATGAGATGCTTTGTGACAGCTAAACAATGTCATGAATTTTAAATATTTTTTCTTAAAAAGAGTCAAGCATTTCTCCTTACAAGTGTTTTCTGTTGATTCTAGAAAGTGTTTTAGCTGTTTTTAGTGTGGTTCTGTGGACTGAAATTTGTCTGCAAGCAAGATAAGCAAAAAATCAAACCTCAGAAACTTTTATAGTCATTTGAGCACTGAGAGTAATTTTATATCTGTTGAATCTAATTAAAAATTGGGGGGTTTATTATATATATTTTTTTATTTCTCCAATAATTTGATTTTTATGTATTCTATGAAAGTTGAATTTTAAAAAAAAAAAGCCTGTTATTTTAGCATATAAACTTTAGGAAGCAATTTTCTAGCACACAGGAAACACTTCTAGTTGATTTTCTAAAAATAAAGATGTCCAGTGACTCCAAATGCCTTTGAAAACCACGAGTCACTTAGACCTGAATGAGCCCCAGACTGAGTCATGGTGGTAGTGCTTATTCCTTATTCCCGGGTTCTTTTTTTTAATGGAAATGACAGAATCAAAATTGATTGAGAATGTATATTGGAAGCATCTATAATTTATAATTTCATTTGCATGAAGCTAGTTAAAAATTTAAGGCTGTAATGATGAAAGGGTAGAAAGCACAAGAGTAGCCAAGTTAAAGCCCAAGGTAAGGAGAGCTAATTTCAGCCTCACTCAAAGAAATGTCCATGAGAACATAGCTGGGCTTCAGGCTTTGTCCCTGTGATCTGGGGAGCTGCTAACTGGCCAGATCAGAACAGGAAGGCCAGATGGACTGTGTCTTTGGTTCATTCCCTGGGGCAGTCTCACTTCCTCAAACCTCACTTCCTGGAGCACCAGCCAAGGTCAAGGTCACAGCACCCAGACTAATAAATCAGCTGCTTCCTCTCTGCCAGCCCAGGAACATCCATGTTCAACAAGCTGAGCCAAGTCATCAGACTGTTAAATCCAAGGCTGACTTTTTTAAAACTGACATTTGTGAGAGAATGAAACCTGAAAATGAAAACTCCTTATTGCCAAATTCAGGTTTAAATTGAAGAAAGTAGGGAAACCACTAGACCATTCAGGTATGACCTAAATCAAATCCCTTACAATTATAAAGTGGAAGTGAGAAATAGATTCACGGGATTAGAGTTGATAGACAGAGTGCCAGATGTACTATGGACAGAGGTTTTTGACATTGTACAGGGGACAGGGATCAAGACTATCCCCATGGAAAAGAAATGCAAAAAAGCAAAATGGCTATCTGAAGGTGAAGGTGAAGTGAAGTTGGTCAGTTGTGTCTGACTCTTTGCGACCCCATGGACTATAGCCCACCAGGCTCCTCAGTCCATGGAATTTTCCAGGCAAGAGTACTAGAGTGGGTTGCCATTTCCTTCTCCAGAGGATCTTCCCAACCCAGGGATCGAACCTGGGTCTCCAGCACTGCAGGCAGACACTTTAATCTCTGAGCCATCTGAGGAGGCCTTAAAAATAGCCGTGAAAGAAGAGAGGTGAAAAGGAAAGATACACCTATTTGAATGCAGAGTTCCAAAGACTAGCAAGGAGAGATAAGAAAGCCTTCCTCAGTGATCAATGCAAAGAAATAGAGGGAAATAATACAATGGGAAAGACTAGAGATCTCTTCAAGAAAATTAGAGATACCAAGGGAACATTTCATGCAAAGATGGGCTCAATAAAGGAAAGAAATGGTATGGACCTAACAGAAGCAGAAAATATTAAGAAGAGGTGGCAAGACTACATAGAAGAACTATACAAAAAAAGCTCTTCGTGACCCAGATAATCACAATGGTGTGATCACTCACCTAGAGCCAGACATCCTGGAATGTGAAGTCAAGTGGACCTTAGAAAGCATCACTACGAACAAAGCTAGTGGAGGTGATGGAATTCCAGTTGAGCTATTTCAAATCCTGAAAGATGATGCTGTGAAAGTGCTGCACTCAATATGCCAGCAAATGTGGAAAACTCAGCAGTGGCCACAGGACTGGAAAAGGTCAGTTTTCATTCCAATCCCAAAGAAAGGCAATGCCAAAGAATGTCAAGCTACCACACAATTGCACTCATCTCACACACTAGTAAAGTAATGCTCAAAATTCTCCAAGCCAGGCTACAGCAATACGTGAACAGTGAACTTCCAGATGTTCAAACTGGATTTAGAAAAGGCAGAGGAACCAGAGATCAAGTTGCCAACATCTGGTAGATCATCAAAAAAGCAAGAGAGTTCCAGAAAAACATCTACTTCTGCTTTATTGACTATGCCAAAGCCTTTGACTACGTGGACTACAACAAACTGTGGAAAATTCTTTAAGAGTTGGAAATATCAGATCACCTGACCTGCCTCTTGAGAAATCTATATGCAGGATCAAGAAGCAACAGTTAGAACTAGACATGGAACAACAGACTGCTTCCAAATTGGGAAAGGAGTATGTCAAAGCTGTATATTGTCACCCTGCTTATTTAACTTATATTCAGAGTACATCATGAGAAATGCTGGACTGGATGAAGCACAAGCTAGAATCGAGATTGCCAGGAAAAATATCAATAACCTCAGATATACAGATGACACCACCCTTATGGTAGAAAGTGAAGAAGAACTAAAGCACCTACTGATGAAAGAGAAAGAGGAGAGTGAAAATGTTGGCTTAAAGCTCAACATTCAGAAAACTAAGATCATGGCATCTGGTCCCAACACTTCATGGCAGATAGATGAGGAAACAGTGGAAACAGTGACGAACTTTATTTTTCTGGGCTCCAAAATCACTGCAGATGATGGTTGCAGCCATGAAATTAAAAGATGCTTACTCCTTGGAAGGAAAGATATGACCAACCTAGACAGCATATTAAAAAGCAGAGGCATTACTTTGCCAACAAAGGTCCATCTAGTCAAAGCTATGGTTTTTCCAGTGGTCATGTATGGATGTGAGAGCTGGACTATAAAGAAAGTTGAATGCAGAAGAATTAATGCTTTTGAATTGTGGTGTTGGAGAAGATCTTGAGAGTCCCTTGGACAGCAAGGGGATCCTAAAGGTGATCCAGTTCATCCTAACGGTGATCAGTCTTGAATATTCATTGGAAGGACTGATGTTGAAGTTGAAACTCCAATACTATGGCCACCTGATGCAAAGAACAGACACATTTGAAAAGACTCTGATGCTGGGAAAGATTGAAGGCAAGAGGAGAAGGGGACGACAGAGGATGAGATGGTTGGATGACATCACCGACTCAATGGACATGAGTTTGAGTAAACTCCGGGAGTTGGTGATGGACAGGGAGGCCTGGCAGGCTGCTATCCATGGGGTCACAAAGAGTCAGACTTGACTGAGCAACTGAACTGAACTGAAATCTGAGATAAGCTTTTCTCAGTTTTAAGTTTTCCTTTACTGTGATTTAAAAACTCATGGGGTTGTCTCTGGGTCTGCTTTCCAACAGGAGCTATAAAAACCTCAACAATCCCTTTCTCTTTCCTTTAAACTTGATTTCTTAAAAATATTTCATGTATGAAAATGTTTAAGGTAAAGAGATACATACTGGAAGGAACTGTATATTTTTGCTTGAAATTGTCTTCTTAGGACATAAAGATAAATCAGTTGTTTTATGCTAAAAATGCAACATTGCATGCAGATATTTTGCACATGATTTGGAAACTGATAGGCTTACATCAACTCCAAACTGTCCCTCCTATTCTTGGCAGCTGGACTATTGATTTAATCTGCAGCTATTCACCTCAAGGACTAGAATTTTAGGGGACATTTTTCCTCCTCTCCAGCTGGTGTTTTTTTTTTTTCCCAAGGCATTTTGTAAAATCCCCTCATTATCTATTGCCAGCTAATCAGTTGCCTTTGTCCATTCATTCCTAAGCAAATATTTGAGCATCATCTGTATGCCAGGCACTGGGCTAGTTACTAGGTATCCAGTGTTTACTAAAACATCAGGGCCCCAGCTCTCATGTAGATAACAGTTCAGTGGGAAAGGCAGACAATGAACAAGAAGATAAAAATGGCATTACAAAGCAGCAAAATCCTAAGCAGGAGACAGTGAAGGGAGCTGAACTGAAATGATGCTAGGGCAGCCCTCTCTCTGCCACTTCCTGGATCCTTATCTGTCCTCTCAGCTCTCGCAGGGGCTGGCATGAGGTTTACCTCCTCAGCTCCTGGCCCAATAGTTCTGTGAAAACCCTCACTATCCAGCCAGAGGAGGTTGGCGTTTAATGACTGGAAAATGGATTTGGGGGCTGGTGGGATAGGGTGGGTAGATATGAGAAGTCCACTTTGAGACCAAGTGAACCTTGTGCTTAGAATATTGTTGGTCCTTGTTGCATTTATTCTACTTGCCTTATATATTCTCTAGACCCTGGCTCCGGAGCTGAAACAATCGTGGAAAATCTGAAGACAGGAAATAATGTGGTGTCTGTCCCCCCTGGGTTTTAGCATTTCAGCCCGAGCTGATGCTCCCACCTCCACAGCTTATAGGCCTTAGGTGTTTTCAGAACTAATGACCTGAACCACGGAGAAGCTGCCAGGGAGCTTAGGAGCTTAATTCTGCAGCTTGAGAAAAAAAATGAGCTGGGATCTCTTCCTTGTTAAAGAGGCACAGAGCAATGAATCAGTGTAATAAAATCATTCTGAATGATAAGCCTTTGATGCAGGCAGGTTTATTTCCAAGTTTAGTGAAATTTGAGCTATATAATCCATGCTGGAAAAAGAAGATTTCAAAGAAAAACTTTTTTTGATAGTGATTTTCTCCCGTTAATGAGGTTGCAGGAGAACTGTTTATTATTTTTTTCCTTCTAAGTTTCAAAATGTTTTAAAAATCAAACCTGTTTTATTCAGATAGTTTTTAAAAACAAAGTTTTTCAGTTAATAATACTCCATATTCTTGAACAAGTCACATGGATTTTCCCCTGAAGAGACAAACATCTGCTGTGTCTCAGATGCGCGGTGCAGGGCCAATGTCGGATGCTGATGTCTGGGACACATTAGGATCGGGGTAGATATAAATGCTGCATGGATGCTCTGCATCCATCAGGAACTAGAATGTAGGGGTCTCAAGCTGTGAATGCCCGGGCTTGCTAAACAACTGTTCTCCATTCAGTTCTCTGTGCCAATAGCATTTGGAAGTCTGCAGTGACACTCAGTATTCTAGGACTACAAAATCCCTGCTTGTTCTGGGCCAACACCGTGCATGCCCATTTTGCTTTCCACACAGAAGAACCCCTGTTTCTTAAGTCCCCCTGTCCAGATCCAAGCCTCGGCACAGTGTCTGCACTGAGATGTTCTTCTCGTGTTTGTGTTACCAAGCTGCTGTGCGCTGCTGCTGTATCTAATGAGCCTTTATTAGACACTCTCCCTGAGGTCTCTTTTGTCAAAGGAAGGTCCAATTTTCAAAACCAGCCAATACATATTTAATCAAATATGTGCTCTGAGAATAAAAGAGATGGAAGTGTTTACCACTTGGCGTAAGTCACCCAGACACTGATATTTGCATTTGTCATAGAAATATCACCTGCATCTCCTCATCTGGTGTGTTAGCCTGGACTTCAATAACAAAAATCCCATAGACGTTTATTTCTCATGGTTCTGGAGGCTGGAAAGTCCAAAATCAGGGGGTCAGCTGAGTTATTTTGGTGAAGGCTGTCTCCCTCGTGTGCAGATGGCTGTCTTCTTTCAGTGTTTTTATCTGGCAGGAGAGATGGAAGAAGGAGGGAGAAGAGGGATGGAAGGGAGAAGGGGGATGGAAGGATGGATAGAGGAAGAGAGAGAGAAGAAGGAAGGGAGGGAGGGTGGAAGGACGACACCCTGGAGTCTTTTCTTTAAAGACCCTAATCCCATGGTTGTCAACCCTCCACCATGACCTTATCTAAACCTAATCTAATTAACTCCCAAAGGCCCCACCTCTAAATACCACGTTGAGAATTAGGGCCTCTATGGATCAATGTCTTGGAGTGGGGGAGGGGAGACAATTTATTCCATAGTACCTGGGTCTCACACCCTCTGCTCACCTCACTGTGGGTTGAGGTAAGCGAGTTAGGGGCCCACATTTCAGTCTATCAGTGTCCATGTTTTAGTTTTATTATACAGTTTCATACTTGCATTTTACTGTTCTTTCTCCTACATAGACCTTTTGGTAATGGGTACATTTGTTTATCACTAGTTACTTTAGAGGCAATTCATTTTTCAATTGATTTTTCAATTTTTTTTATTGGAGTACAATTGCTTTACAATGTTGTGTTAGTTTCTGCTGTACAATGAAGTTAATCACCTATATATATAAATATATGCCCTCCCTCTTGGACTCCCCCCATCAATCCTATCCTTCTAGGTTATCACAGAGCATGGAGCTGAGCTCCCTGTGCTATACAGCAGCTTCCCACTAGCTGTCATATACTAGTGTGTATGTCACTGTTAATCTCCCAATTCAGCCCACCTATGCCTTCCCTCCCTATGTCCATTCTGTATGTCTGAATCTCTATTCCTGCCCTGAAACTAGGCTTAATCGATTTTTGATCCTAGAAATGCCTCATTAATGATCCTGTTGTTCAGTTTCCAAGTTTTGATCGCTAATATGACCTGCAGTCTCACTGTCTGTCCCTCACATACAGTCACAAAGCTTCCAGCTGTGATGCTGTCTCCCATGATCTACTCCACTCACTTGCATTCTGCATGACACAGACTTCTTTAAGTGTATACTAATGTCTAGTTAAACAATTTTGAACTTTAAAATATCCCCAAGCAAAGTATTTCCACTTTAAAAAGGTTGAATATTCTTGCATATACATATTGTATGATTTATATGACAAAATGATAGAAGCATATTTATATGCAAATCAAGAAAACTTTAAGAAAAAGTATGTTTTCATCCCTTTGAGGTATATGTCTAGGAATGAAATTGCTTGGTCATATAGAAAACTGTTTAACATTTTGAAGGGCAGCCAAAATGCTTTCTAAAGCAACTGCACCATTTTTACAAGTCCAGCAGCAACGTACGAAGGTTCTGTTTTCTTTCTGTCCTTGATAACAGTTGTTACTGTTTGTCTCTTATTCATCCTCATAGATATGAAGTAGTATTTAATCATGACTTGTTAGCATTTCCCTAATGACTAATGATTTTTGAGTATTATTTCATGTGCTTACTGGCCATTTATATATCTCCTTTGATTACCTGTCTCTTCAAGTAATTTTTTTTTTTGCTAATTTTTCCACCTTTTTGAAATATATTTGACGTATAACATTGTATAGGTTTAAGGTATACACTGTGATGATTTGATACATATTTACATTCTGAAATAATTACAATAAGGTTAGTTGACACTCCCATCACATAGTTATCATGTGTGTGTGTGTGTGTGTGTGTGTGTGTGTGTGTGTGTGTTGTGTGGTGAGATCATTTGACTCTCTTAGCAACTTTCAAGTATGTTGAAAGGACATTGCCTCATGGCTCAGATGGTAAAGAACCCACCTGCAATGCAGGGAACCCAGGTTTGATCCCTGAGTTGGGAAGATCCCCTGGAGGAGGAAATGGCAACCCACTTCAGTATTCTTGCCTAGAGATTCCCATGGACAGAGGAGCCTGGAAAGCTACAGTCCATGGGGTCCCAAAGAGTCAGATACAATTTAATTTTTTTTTTTGCTAATTTTTCCACCTTTTTGAAATATATTTGACATATAACATTGTATAGGTTTAAGGTATACACTGTGATGATTTGATACATATTTACATTCTGAAATAATTACAATAAGGTTAGTTGACACTCCCATCACATAGTTATCATGTGTGTGTGTGTGTGTGTGTGTGTGTGTGTGTGTGTGTGTTGTGTGGTGAGATCATTTGACTCTCTTAGCAACTTTCAAGTATGTTGAAAGGACATTGCCTCATGGCTCAGATGGTAAAGAACCCACCTGCAATGCAGGGAACCCAGGTTTGATCCCTGAGTTGGGAAGATCCCCTGGAGGAGGAAATGGCAACCCACTTCAGTATTCTTGCCTAGAGATTCCCATGGACAGAGGAGCCTGGAAAGCTACAGTCCATGGGGTCCCAAAGAGTCAGATACAATTTAGGGACTGAACAACAACAATTCTTGTCTCTAGCTGCAGGAGTGTGATGGTCCACCACAAAACCTGTGAGCAAGATAAAAGTGAATAAATAGAGCCATCTATTTCCTAAACTAAATTTCCAAGGGCAGGAACAGATTTTCTACCAACTTTTATTTTGAAAAATTTCAAACCTATAGAGATACTGAAAGAACAGTACAATAATACATTTTGTACTATATGTAAATACATTTTGCCCATAATTGATGATGATTATTAATGCATGGCCACCTGTGTGCATGTGCGTCTGAATCACTATAATGTCCTCATTAAATACCCCAGATCCAGAATGTGTAACCTAAGGACAAGGATCTACAAAGGTCTGTATAGTCAAAGCCTATGATTTTTTCAATCATCATGTACAGATGTGAGAACTGGACAATAAAAAAGCTTAGCATTGAAGAATTGATATTTTTGAACTGTGGTGTTAGAGAAGATTCTTGAGAGTCCCTTGGACTGTAAGGAGATCAAACCAGGCAATCTTAAAGGAAATCAACCCTGAATCACTGGAAGGATTGATGCCAAAGCTCCAATACTGTGGCCTCCTTATTCGAAGAACTGACTCATTTTAAAACACCCTGATGCTGGGAAAGATTGAAGGTAGGAGGGAAAGGGGGCAACAGAGGATGAGATGGTTGGATGACATCACCAACTCAATGGACATGAATTTGAGCAAACTCCAGGAGATGATGAAGGACAGGGAAGCCTGGTGTGCTGCAGTCCATGGGGTCACAAAGAGTCAGACAGACTGAGCAACTGAACAACAACAAAGACAAGAACATTATCCTACATAACCTCAGCACAGTCACCAGCAAGAGACCCACAGGGGACAGTATACGGAGCATCTCAGTAGATGACACACAGTCACCAGTCTTGTTTCCCAAACTTGCCAACGAGATGCTTTACAGCTTTTTACTGCCCAGATCCTATCAAACTGTTGCAATGCATCTAACATCTTCCAACCCAAGACTGCCTCCCTACTTCTATATTCTACATCACTGACATTCTTAAGGAGTCAAGGCCAGTTATTTCTTAAACAGTTCCTTTTCTTTTTTTTTTTTTATTAGTTTAGGTTCACAGTAAACACTTTGGGCAAGAATGTTACACTGGCAATGATGTCTGGACATCTATATCAGCTGTCCCTTCTTAGTGGAATTCAGGAGAATGCCTTGGTTGTAGGGAATAGTTATCTGTCAGACCTTTCCAGTACAAAGGTACCTTTTACCTTTGTAACTGATGAACAATTTTTGTAATTAATAAGTAATAAAAGTGAATACTCTGTTCCCCACAATAATGGAACAGAGTTTACATGCTAAGAATTTACAGAGGAGGTTTCTGATTTTCAGTGACCATTGTTGGCTGTGTCTACCCTGAGTTGTCTGGTGGGAAAGTCTAGGAGACCTTCATTCTCAAATTCATGGTGTCAACACAGCAAGTATGTGGGATTGGGGAGTATTTCTTAGTCTCTATCAGTAGTGTAATTACACAGAAATTTGAAGACTTGACAGAGTGTAATAAATACCGGAACTCCCACTACACATTCTGTTTATATTTAAAATAGATTTGTATTTGGTTGCTTCAGTTGTGTCCGACTGTTTGCAACCCCATGGACTGAAGCCTACCAGGCTTCTCTCGATGAGATTTTTTTCAGGCAAGAATACTTGAATGAATTGCCATTTCCTCCTCCAGTGTATCTTCTCCAGCCA
Source organism: Aepyceros melampus (assembly GCA_006408695.1). Lineage (NCBI taxonomy): Eukaryota > Metazoa > Chordata > Mammalia > Artiodactyla > Bovidae > Aepyceros > Aepyceros melampus. The sequence goes on along the minus strand of SJXQ01008521.1, from coordinate 71,726 downwards.
GGGATCAAGCCTGCATTCCCTGTGTCTCCTGTATTGCGGGTGGATTCTTTACCACTGAGCCACCAGTAAAGCTCTCAAATAAACGTAATAGTAGCTAATCCTAGAGTTTGGTGCCAGGAGAGAGGAGCTGGATGACATAGAATGCCCATGGAAAACATCTGTGCTCTTGGACTTGGTGAAACCATTGTTTGTGCCAAGAAGAGTGTGTCTGAATAAAATGTAAGTTGGGAAGAAGTTTAGAAATAAAAGTTTACATTTTGAGAGGACTTTTGTGCCTAACCACTGGATATACTTTCAGAATGTCATTCAATCTACCTTTCGGAGACATGCAGGTGGTGATGTATGACTTGCATCATTTCTTTTGAGGACTGGAGAAAATCAGAGCACAGAACTGTGACTCACTCTGAATCCATCCACATCATTGCAGGGGTGGGGGCACTTCTATGCTTTCTTGCTCATTTCTTTAACATTAATGAAAAGCAGATTGATTTTTTCATTTTAGGATGCAATGAGATAAATGAAAGGGGAGGTCAGTTGAGCTTTTTCTTGCTTGAAAATTGCACAGTCACATCTGAGACACCTTCCTCATTCTAAACCAACTTGGAGTAGTAAGAAGAATTTAGACAAAGAGTATGAATGAATGCTGAGCAGTGAAGAACAAAGAAATTAAGAAACCACTTAGAAATAGCTCAAGGATTTAGTTCAGAGGCAAAGCTAGGAATTTAGAATCTTATTATCCTAGTTTTGAATGGGATTTCAAAACACTAATTAGTGCCCTAACTCTTCTCTGAAGCAGATCGTTTCACTCAAAGGCCAGTTAAGAAGTTAGAACTTAAAAGAGTATTGTCTGAGCGGCTCTGTAGCTTGTCTTCCCTGAATCACTCAGGACTTAATGATGGGGAAAACCAGGGGTGGAATAAAGCTGTGGACTGTGTGGGAGAGAAAGGGAGTCCCAGGGCTGTGGGCAACATCAGGCCCACTTCTCAGAGCGGGTCCAGAGGCTCTGGGAGCCAGGGGTGGGGCAGAATGTGCACTTGCTGCTCAGCCTCCAAGCAGGTGATGCTGGGTGGCTTCAGGCTCTGCCCGCTGAGTTAAACACACAAATGACTCAGGCTTTATGGCCAAATGTGGGACCATCAGCTCCAGCTGTCAGACCTTCCCACCAGGGTCAGGTTCAGCCCTCCTTCCTGCCTGCCCTGAGGGGCTACCCACTGCTGCTCCCTTCTCAGCATGTGCCCCTCTGCAATGAGGACTCTGTTTTAGGGCTGAAGACCATTTCCCCCATGAACTTAGCCCCAAGTCACACTTCTATCAGATGCACTGCTAATCGCCTCTCCAGCCATCTTCAGTGCTTTGTGTTTCATACATATATAACCTCACACAAATAGCTTCAAGTTCACGGCCAAAAGCTGACATCAGCCCCAAGAGGAACGCTGATCAGAAGCTATTCAGCTGGCTCAGTTTCTCACTGACTGAGACCATCTTTCTGATGTGGAGCCCCTTTCTCACTGTGCTGCCTGAGATCAGACCATATCCTCGGCTGGGTCTACTTGTGCCCTCAATTGAGGTCGAAGCCCTGAGAGTCACACCCACCCTTCTGCAGAGACTGGTCAGCTGGGTAACAGTGGACTAAAGACTGAGGAACTCAGAGGAGGGTCTGGAATCAGTAGTCAGTGCAATGTTTTATGGGGTTTTAGAGGCTTCTGATGACAAGCCATAAAGTAAAATAGATAAACCTCTCAGAAAGTAAGGAGTCATTTTGACATCTGAAATAATTTAAGTTTCTGTTACATTTTCAGAGCACAAATCATCCACTAGCCTTAGATTTTAGCTGTTTCCCTGGTTGTCTAATTTGCTTTTAATTTGTTGGAGTATGGTTGATTTACAGTGTCGTGCTAAAAGAGAAGAATGAGAGCACTGTGGCCCTTCAGAGTTACTTGCCAACAACAATAAAACGTGGACCAGGGACTTGGGCATCAGCAAGATCTGTTCTAAGCACCTTGGTGCCGAGTATTTCCTGGGATCACAGCAGCTAACATCTTTATCGAGATCCAGTGATTTTGTTGGAATAAATTAATTTGTACTTCTTTGCATGAAACACATGTGGTTCCCTCCTTACAACTAAAAATAATTTCAATTTCTGTCCACTGGGCAGTGTTCCCTGTCTGGGTTTCAGGAGTGGACTTGAAGAAGGACCAAAGACCCTTGATACATCATTGTTTCAACCACAAAAGGACTGAAGGACACAGCATTAAAAGAAGAGAGGAGGAAAGAGCAATAACAAAAAGTAGGTGAGCATTCCAAACAGAAACAAGACAGGAAAAGGAGCAAGCAGGTTTTCCTAAGTAATAATTTTTCTTAAAGATTTTAGTTTCTACATTACAAGTTTCCATTGAGTGTTCTGAATAAAAATGGGAAGGGAAAAGGAAATCTCTTGTGGCAATTAGCTAAGTGCCTCTGAGCCCTGCTCTCCCCCTCTCTTCTTCCCAGCAGTTTTTTATTTCTGATGCGGGCCCTGAGGTTCTTGGGAGGCAGACTCCACTCCCAGCCCCAGGGCTGGGGCCTATAGTCTCTTTCATCTCCCTGGCTACAGAGATTGGTTCAAAAGTGGACTGGCTACTTATAAAACCTCAATTAATGGCTTCAGGTTTTCTGAGAATGCAGAGACAAACCATTTTAATAAGGAATTCTGGAACCAAAATAGGAGCTGGGAGTTGATGGCAGTCAACGTCTCTGTTATTGGAGCATGTTAATTGCTTTATTGTTCAAGCTCATTTGAGCTTGGGTTTGTTTCTCTCTGTGAATGAGAATTACTTATAATCGAATCAGGGTAAAAGAAATCTCATCAGGAGATTTCAGAATAACCAGGACGAAGCGATAGTTCTAAGTCTTCTTGCAAGAAGCACATCATCTACAAGGCAATGAGAACCAGACAGGCCGTCAGTCTCTCATCAGAATTTCAAGGTGGTAAAAATCGTGCAAAGATATCTCCCAAATTTTGAGGGAAAATTATTTTTATCTTAGAACTTTACAGAGTGAAACTTTTCTGAAGTGTGAAGTCACGACATCTTTAAATCTACATTTTTTTTTCGTTGAGTTTGCCTCCCACATACTCTTTCTTAAGAAGCTTAAAGACATGCTTTTGGAGAAATGAGGGGCTCCAACAAGGGAGGGGAAGACGTGGACTGCAGCCTGCTCCTGGTCAGTCCAGCCAGGAATGAAGGGACACCCTGGAACCGCAGCTCTGCACCAGCCAAGCAGCAATAGGTGTGAGGGGCGAGGGGACACCCAGGGAGGACATCTCCACCTGTGGGAAAAGAGGACCCTATGGGGCAGATTGGGAAGCAAAAGGTACCTAGAAAAAAAGTTGAAAAAGTCGGACAGTTATTTATTACAGAGAAGAAGAAAATGCTGTATAAAAATTTCATAGCTCATAGTCATGATCAGTGATTATAATGTGAACCTGGATTATTCCTCAGTTATCAAAAGATGCCTGCCTCCACTGGGAGAATATGACTCGGCTTTTGAAGAGCTCCATCCACATTGACAGAATGAATGCACCCCTTACTATATATGTGTGCTCTGACGCTCAGTCGTGTCAGGCTCTTTGTGACCCCATGAGCTGTAGCCCACCAGGCTCCTTTGTCCATGGGAATTCTCCAGGCAAGAATACAGGAGTGGGTTGCCATGCCCTCTTCCAGGGAATCTCCCTGACCCAGGGATCGAATCAGTGTTTCCTGCATGAGCGGGCGGATTCTTTAGCATCTGACCCACCAAGGAAGCCCTTTATTATGTGTAACTCATGGATAACTATGAATAATTAACAGATGTTTAGTAAGCAGTTAGGCATTTTATTTTTGTGGTTTTCTTATATTGGGGAACACATGTTTTTTCAGGTTTCAAACATAACACTTGAAAATCCCATAGATCCTAAGTATTTGCCTATGGTGACTAACAAATAGAACACACTGGGAGTGGTCTTAGGACCACTCATTAATTCACATTGACTGAGCAGTAACTACAGGCAAAATAATATTCTAAAAAATGTGAAGTGTTAAATTATAAATGAGTAAAATATATAGTGTCTGACTTCAAAGATTATAATCTATGAACAAAAATAAAACTTATTCAAGGAGCAAAAATAAACAAGCATATTAAATCAAGTTGAAGATAAATTATTCAGAATCACTGAAGGTTGACAATAAGGAGGAAATAAAAATGGGTTGGGAATATACAGATTTCTTACAGGTTTTTTCCCTAAGCCAAATATTAAAGAATTCATTTATTTTATAAGTCTGAAAAAGTCATTTAAATCCCCCTGACCCCACTTTCCTTATCTGAAAATGAGAAAATTAAGCTAAACCTTTCCTTCCTGCTCGAAAACTTGATATTATGATTCTGACAGAATTTTGCATCAGGCAAAAATAACATTTCAAGGAAAACAGGGGTCTTCTTTTATCAAAACAAGGAGATAGTTCTTTTGTCACCCATATTCAGATCTCTAGAGATTATTCCAGATGAAAAATTCCATATGGCAGTTGTAGAAAGTAATGCATTTGACAAAGAGCCCCTAGAGCAACCGAAAGTCAGGAAAGGCTTATTGCTAACTCACACCACACTCAATAGCCAGATTAATCTTCCTACAAGATGCTTTGGGCATACCAGACCTTGCCTGAAACACTTTAATAGCTTTCCCCAGCACACAGGATCCAGACCTACAGGAACACATTTCAAACTGCCTTAAACATATGTACCAGGCTTCCATTTCTAACAACAAATTGCCAGGTTGCAAAAAGAAGACAATGTTCACAAGAAGCATATTGAAAGAATATGTTTGTTGTTGTCGTCGTCGTCGTTCAGTTGCTCACTTGTGTCTGACTCTTTGTGACCCCATGGACTGCAGCACACCAGGCTTCCCTGTCCTTCACCGTTTCCAGAGTTTGCTCAGACTCATGTCCATTGAGTCAGTGATGCCATCTAACCATCTCATCCTCTGCCTCCACTTCTCCTCCTGCCCTCAATCTTTCCCAGTGTCAGAGTCTTTTCCAATGAAGTGTGGCTACCCTTGAAACCCAGGGCAGTAGGTACAGCTGGTTTTGCCAAGGGCTTCCCTAAGGAAGGGAATTGTACAGAATCAAGACACTAATTATTGATAAAATGTGTACATTTGGACACAGACACATAGGGAGAACACTGTGAGCAAGAAGGAAAAGATTGGAGGGAAGTATCTTACAAACCGAGGACCACTGGGGACCAGCCATGGTGGCAGCAAATACTGGAAGCCTGGAGAGAGGCAGGAAACAGATTTCCCATCAGCATCCTTCGTGGAAACTAGCCCTGTGCACACCTTGATCTCAGACTTTCAGCCTCCGCAACTGGGAGATGATACAGTTGTGTGGTTTCAGAATGTGACAGTCTGTTCTGGCCTCCCTGGGAAAGGAATTCATACGGTAATCCTACATCTCATTTTTGAGGAATTGATGAAGTGTTTTTAAAAGGGGCTGGGACATTTCACAGTCTCATTAGCAATGAGTGAGGGTCAGTTTCTCCACATCCTGGCCAAGGTGTTGTCCAACTTTCTGATTGTTGTCCTGGTAGGTGTGAACTGGCCTTCCATGGTCATTTAGAAAGTATTTCCTTATAATTCACATTATTCTTATAAGATTAATAGTAATGTTTCCTCTTTCGTTCCTAATTTTAGTATTTGAGTCTTCTCTCTCTCCCTTTTTCTTGGTCAGAATTTTTTGTCAACTTTGTTGATCTTCTCAAAGATCCAACTTTTGATTTTATTGATTTTTCTCTGTTATTTTTTAATTCTCTGTTTCATTTACTGCCACCCATGTCTTTATTATTTACTTCCTTCTTCTTGTATATTTTTAAGTTTTTAATGTTTACTTTGGGAATTATTGTTAACATCTTTATTTATACCAATCTAGTTTGGATTACTATCAAATAATGTTAATGCTATACAAAAAAACTGTGCTTTTGTATAGATATGGTCTCCATTCCCCACTTACTGTCACAAAATATCTCTGTATGCGTTGTTTCCATCAGTTTGGGCTTACAATTACTGCAGTATGCATTTGTGTTTTAAATCAAATAGGGGGAAATGGGGAAAGGAAATCAAATAGGGTCAAATACAGTTATAAACAAAAAAATGCATTTATACTGCCTTCTTTATTTACCTGTGCAATTATCTTTACTGCTGCTTTTTATTTCTTTACATGCATTCAAGTTAATGAATGGTGTACTTTCTTTTCAAAATAAAGGACTGCTTAATAGTATCTCTTATAGGTCAGATGTGCTAGCAAGGAACTCTCTTAGTTACTGTTTATCTGACTATCTGATTATTATTTTTTATCTGGGACTTTTTAATTTCTTCTTCACTTTTTTGTAACACAGCTTTGCTAGATATAGAATTCTTCCTTGACAGTTTTTTTCTTTCATCACTTTTAATGAATCAACTACTACCTTCTGGCTCCCATGTTTTCTGCTATTTTCACTGATACCTTGTCAGATCCAAGATAATTAGACTTTCTGTTTTTATTTTTCTTGCATGGGTTCTCCTTATCCTGCATTCTTTCTAAAAGTCACTGCATCAATCTAGATCCTGAAACAAAACATGGTTTCTCTCAGGGTGAACATATCAAAAATGTGATCACCCAAAGTGATCTGAGCCCTACAAAATCTTTGCCTCATCACCATGAGAGATTTTCACAGCCTACTGGCAACTTTCAATTCTAAGTTGCTCCAGCCACTAAGTCTAACTACACTATGAGTTTATTGAGAGCAAGTAGAAGATATTCAGTACTTATGCTGAATATTTTTTAATATTAACATTAAAAATTTTTAAGGTTAATATTTTTTATTGATAATGGCCTAGATTATGTTTAATTCACATAATAAACACAACAAGCACATACCACACTTTACTGATGGAGTTGAGTGGTACGTGTAATGTGAGCAGCATTTACAAGGAAGGAAATAAGACAATGATGGGATGCTTGTTAAGGACCCAATCAACTTGAATGTGATGCTCTATACCACTGGACACTGTGAAAGCAAATATCTCATTTAACCCACCTGGTCCTGGGTGACCGTCATCATTTGCCTGAGGGAGCCTGGTATGACCTTGCCTTTAATGTCCTGATGAAGATGATGTTTCATTACTTTAGCTGTTAATCCTTTATTGTACTTACAGAAATTCCAGCACCATAGGTCATATCCAGACTGAATTTCCTCTCCTTTTATTCAGTTTTGATGAGTTTTTCATACATAGAAAGATATGGTAAAACTTCCAAGGGAAAGAAAAAAGATTCATGATGCAACTGATTTGTATTCAAAAGTGAATCATCTAAAATCCATGATGTTGACTTTTAATAAAAAGGCGGCTAAAGTGGGGACTCTTTTTGCTACAGGGGACACTTCTTTCTGAATGGACATCCTCCCAGTAATAAGGTCTCATAGGGGGATGGCACTTCACACTTCAAGCATTGTTACATGAAGAATTAACTCATTTGATTTACCCAGGGAGGCAAGCAGACTTTATAAGCCCTTTTTTAAAAAATGAAAACACTAAAATATAGAGCAATTTTATTTGCCTTGGTTATACTAATTACTAGAAGTGATTTCCCCTGATAGTAATATTGACTTAATTTTCACAGTACTAGCAGTGGAGATGGTGGGGGTAGGGGCCAACAAGTGGGAAAGGTAGGTTTAGGGAGTTCTCATTTTTAAATTGAAGTATAGCTGATTTATATCATTTTGCTAGTTTCAGATGTAGAAAAAGTGATTCATTTATATACATATAACTGAGTAATAATATAAATATTTCTGATTATTTTGTGTTATAGGTTATTAAAAATATTGAATATAGTACCATGTGCTATATAATAGATCTTGTTGTTTATCTATTTTATATATAGTAATGTGTATCTGTTAATCCCAAACTCCTAGTATACCCCTCCCTCTTTCCTTTCCCCTCTGGTAACCGTAAGTTGCTTTCTATTGTCTGTAAATGTAACAGATACCTTTATAAAACTATGAGTAATCATCTCTAAAGGAATCCATGCCACTGTTACAGCTCTTGATGATGATGAAGATAAGACTGATGATGATAAGGATTTGGTGTTAATAGTGTTAACATTTATCAGAAAATCAGCAAAGGCCAAGGATTGTAGTAGATACTTAGACTGAATGAACTTAATAAATACTCACAGAATCATTAAAAGTTAAGTGTGTTTGTCTGAGTTCAATCAGGAGACAGAAACCACACAGTGATTTGAACAGAAGTATAATGTAAAGAGTTTTAAAACAACTATAAGAGGATTAAAGATGTGAAAGAAACTTTGAAGACTGACATACAGCTGAGGGGGAATACCTAAGGAAAGGGAAACTTGGAAGGGTGGCCTGCATCAAGACCAGGGTGCAGAACTCACGTGGCCAGTGGTTGCAGCCCACTGCACAGCAGAGGCTGTCGTTGGGTTCCAGACCAGAGAAACAATGACCTTACTTGCTTGCTTAGAAGCAAACGTGTAAACGTATCAAGGATGGCAGGGCCAGCCTCATCTGATCCCCCTCTGCACTAGGAGCCTCCCATGAGCAGAAATTAGATCCCTGATTAGATCCCTAAAGCTGGTCAAGCCAGCTTCTTATAGCCTGACCTCGGATATTCATAAACAGATAATTACATACTTAAATATCAAAGTATATTGAGAGTTACTACCTGTTTTAACAGGTATATATTTAACACTCATTAAATATGTATTGGATGAAAAGTGAGAAAATATGTCCTTAAATTGTGGTTAAAATTAATAAATTCTGCTTAGGATCTTCCCACTGTATGTACAATAACATTTGTAGCTATCTTAATACTTGCTTTTGTTGGGTTACATTTTGAATTATTTCATTTATTTGCCATGACTTAAGAGTCATCCCATGACTTATTTCTAAGTAGCTCCACTGAGCTCTGTCTTACACTGATCTCTAGTGTATTTTCTCTTTAAGGATGAAAAGTGTAAATGCTGACCAATGGTTTCCTATTCATATCAGTATGGACACATAGATATTTACTTAATACTTTGGATTGCAATCCAGTACTGCTGTATTTAGTCTTCCTCTGTGGCCCAATGATAAAGAATCTGCCTGTAAAGTGGGAGACACAAGAGGCATGGGTTCAATTCCTGGATTAGTAAAATCCCATGGAGAAGGGCACGGCAACCAACTCTAGTATTCTTGCCAGGAAAATCACATGGACAGAAGGGCCTGGCAGGCTCTGGTCCATAGGGTTACAAAGAGTCGCTCACAACTGAAGCAACTGAACGTGAGCAGCACTGTTGTGTTTTGCTGTTCAGGTTGTTCCAGAACTGGTCATTTCAAACTCTTTCAGTTTAGCTCTAGTGAACCTTTCACAAGCTCCCACTCTTATGTTTTTAGAGTACTTTCTTCCTTACTGAAACAACAAGCAACCCCAGGTTCATTTTGTATGTTTCCTTCCCCAGCCCCAGAAGCACGAGTCCTGGTCACGCTATTGGAGAAGGACGTTGGAAACCAAGAAACTGGAAGTCTGTGTGGTCACGTATAATGCAACGTCACTGCCTCTAGACACTCTCAGGGGCAGACTAGAAAATACACGTATGTTTACTAACTCATGGCTACACACCTATCTATAATTTTTTAATCTACCCTTCTGTATCTATTTTAGGTATGAGTTCGTATTGGTGTCTTTGAATCCAGCCTAGGAAAAAAGGATTCATTATAGCTTTTGTCGCTTGTTCAACTGAAATCTCACCCTCCAACAATGAAGACCTGGTTCTCACCACCTGGTATTGATTTATTTAATTGTTCAGATCCATGATACAAGTTTAGCAGTATCAGAACTGTTCACCTATAATCCCATGTTAATCGTCTTCTTGAGGTAATTGTCTTGTTTTTATTTTATGGGTTTTTTTATTTTTTAATGTTATTTGTTTGTTACCGAGGAAGACACTTCAGCTTGGAATAAAATTCAGATGAATGCTATGGTGAGATGGTGATGAGATATATGAGACTTACAAGAAAGCTTTCCAAAGACTGAGAGGAATATTAGCATATAGTCAATTTTATTTGGATTTTTCCCAGATCCCTGGGAAGAAAGTTGCATTAATTATCTTTTGCCATTGATTCTTGGTTACATGGACTATGAAAGAATTATTATGAAACCTCATTCAGTTCAGTTCAGTCTCTCAGTCATGTCCGACTCTTTGCGATCTCATGGACTGCAGCACTACAGGCTTCCCTGTCCTTCATCATCTCCCAGAGTTTGCTCAAACTTATGTTCATTGAGTCGGTGATGTCATCCAACCATCTCATCCTCTGTTGTCCCCTTCTCCTCCTGCCTTCAATCTTTCCCAGCATCAGGGTCTTTTCTAATGAGTTGGCTCTTCACATCAGGTGGCCAAAGTATTAGAGTTTCAGCCTCAGCATCAGTCATTCCAATAATGAGCATTCAAGACTGATTTCTTTTAGGATTGACTGGTTTGATCTCCTTACAGTCCAAGGGACTCTCAAGAGTCTTCTCCAACACCACAGTTAAAAAGCATCAATTTTTCGGCACTGAGCTTTCTTTATAGTCCAACTCTCACATGCATACATGACTACCGGAAAAACCATAGCTTTGACTAGATGGACTTTTGTTGGCAAAGTAATGTTTCTGCTTTTTAATATTCTGTCTAGGTTGGTCACAGTTTTTCTTCCAAGGAGCAAGCATATTTTAATTTCATGGCTGCAGTCACCATCTGCAGTAATTTTGGAACCCCCCAAAATAAAGCCTCTCACTGTTTCCACTGTTTCCCCATCTATTTGCCAAGAGGTGATGAGACTAGATTCCATGATCTTCATTTTCTGAATGCTGAGTTTTAAGCCAATCTTTTCACTCTCTTCTTTCACAATCATCAAGAGGTTCTTTAGTTCCTCTCTGCTCTCTGCCATAAGGGTGATGTCATCTGCATATCTGAGGTTATTGATATTTCTTCCAGCAATCTTGATTCCAGCTTGTGCTTCATCTAGCCCAGCATTACACATGAGTACTCTGCGTATAAGTTAAATAAGCAGGGTGACAATATACAGCCTTGACATAACTCCTTTCCCAATTTGGAAGCCGTCTGTTGTTCCATGTCTGGTTTTAACTGCTAATTCTTGATGTGCATACAGATTTCTCAGAAGGTAGGTAAGGTGGTCTGGTATTCCCATCTCTTGAATTTTCCAGTTTGTTGTGATCTACAAAGTCAAAGGCTTTGGCAATTTGATCTCTGTTTCCCCTGCCTTTTCTAAATCCAGCTTGAACATCTGGAATTTCACAGTTCGTATACTATTGAAGCCTGGCTTAGAGAAGTTTGAGTATTACTTTTCTAGCATGTGAGATGACTACAACTGATGAAACTCCATTAGGAAGAGATAAAAAAGGAAAATAGAAAGCAAAAATTTACCCATGAGGTTAGTACACATGACCCCATTATGACACATGAAGTTTTAACATCCTAACACTGGTATTCCCTTGAATTTTCAAATCTTTTCAGGTATCTGGATGCTGACCCATTTTTACTGAGATTCCAAAGTGGGTCAGTGGTAAAGAATCCACCTGCCAGTGTAGGAGACACAAGAGACACCAGTTGGATGTCTGGATCAGAATGAGTCCCTGGAGAAGGAAATGGAAACCCACTCTAGTATTCTTTCCTGGAGAATCCCATGGACAGGGGAGCCTGGAAAGCTACAGTGCAGGGGATTGTAAAGAGTAGAACACAACTTAGCAACTAAAGAACAGCAGCAAATTAATAAACTGTGCAAATGCAGCCTCTTTATTTCCAGATTCTATCATTAAACAGTGCTGCCTTTCTGTTTTAAAATTTAGAATCCAGTTCTTCATTGAAAGAGAGATTTTCATTTATGTTGCATTTGAAAGGCATGCCATGTCCTGGGTGTGTTTAGGAGTTCCCTTAGTGACTTCATCATAATTGGCTGAAATATTTTTACAGGATCTGATCCAGGCTGAGTTTGACAGTGCTGTGAATTACAGAACAGTTAGTTCTTCCTGACCTAAACAGTTGTCGGCTGTGGAATCAGTGCTGCTTGAGGCTAAGTTACATCAAAAGGTTAATGCTCAGGCTCTTAACTCTGTGGACCTTTATGGCTCAGATATTCCTCGTGACAGGCAGAGATACAGCCCAGTCATCTTGGCAGGACCCTGGGTGAACACATGCCTGGAGCACAGCCTTTGCACAGTTTCTCCAGGCATTTGGCCTTTTAAGGGAGGAGGCTAAAAGGCCTTTAGAATCCACTTTTTATTTTAAACCTAAGTTGGCTTCCCTGGTGACTTAGATGGTAAAGAATCTGCCTGCAATGCAAAAGACCCAGATTTGATGCCTGGGTTGGGAAGATCCCCTGAAAGTGGAAATGGCAACCCACTCCAATATTCTTACCTGGAGATTTCCATGGACAGAGGAGCCTGGTGGCCTACAGTCCATTGGATCACAAAAAGTTGGACACGACTGAGCGACTTTCACTGGCAGATGCTCAAGAAAGATAAAGGACTTAGCCATAGTCCCCCAACCGGCCGGTGGATGTGACAGGTCAGAACATACCTTGTCTGTATTTCTGACTTCTAACCCACATCGCCATCTGCCAGGCCTCCTTCAGGGCATGGGGACCAGTCTCCTGGGTTGTTCACTCAGAGGAGTTGAAATCCAGGTCTGAATAGTAGTCCAGAGTCAGAAAAGGCCAAACAGAGAGGACATGGGTGTATTATGTCTTCTTTCAAATATAGTAAAAATCTGCAGCTCAGATTCGATCCCTGGGTTGGGAATATCCCCTGGAGAAGGCAATGGCAACCCACTCCAGTATTCTTGCCTGGAGAATGCCATGGATAGAAGGATTCTCTAATATACTGTATCATGATATAATATCATACCATATTATGCTGCATCATGTTATATTATACTGTATCAAGTTATATTATACTATATAACATATTATACTATATCATATTGTATTGTATCATATGATATCATATTATGTTGTATCATAACATATCACAGACCATTGATATATTACATGAAAAAAGCCAACAAAACTTGGATAAAGTCAGGTGGCAGCTGGGTCCCCAGTCAAAACCCCACTTTTACCTTTCTTCTGGCTTATCAGCATGGAAAAAAAAAAGTTAAAATGGAAAGCAGAAATATCAAGAAAATGCAACTTTCTGTAGTAAAGGACCAAGAAGAGAAGAAGATGAAGATGACTAGAGAGGGAACAAAATGAGATGGGAATAGGTGTCTGGGAGATTAGGGCATCACAAGGAGCCAGAAGACAGAGTCGGTGCTGGTGTGATCACCAGAGGTCAACTGGCAGCCTCAAGGAGCAAGAAAAGGACAAGCTCATTCAGAAATTCATTCAGAGGGAACTGTAGGCAAATACAAACTGCCTGCTTCACCACATTTATATTAAGGTCTTGGTAAGTCTAACAGAAAATGGAGAAATAAAAAGTAATTCTAAAAGGAAAAAATGAATTCTTCTTAAATCTGTGGCTGAAAAGGATGTGCCTTTCAGTCAGAACAACTCTATTATATAATGCACTATGAAACTGTTATTATCCTAGGTGAGAATGTTGAATTCTCAAAAAATAAAAGGAAAAAAGAAGAAAAGACCAAATGAAACAGATAAAGGTACCAGGAATTTTGTAACAAGGCAGAAAGGAAATGACTATATACTGATTTTCCGTGAGGTTGTGTATCTCACATTTGCTAAGTCACTTCAGTCGTGTCCGACTCTGTGCGACCCCACAGACGGCAGCCCACCAGGCTCCCCTGTCCCTGGGATTCTCCAGGCAGGAACACTGGAGTGGGTTGCCATTTCCTTCTCCAATGCATGAAAGTGAAAAGTGAAAGTGAAGTCGCTCAGTCGTGCCAGACTCTTAGCGACCCCATGGACTGCAGCCTTCCAGGCTCCTCCGTCCATGGGATTTTCCAGGCAAGAGTACTGGAGTGGGGTGCCATTGCCTTCTCCGGTATCTCACATAGGAGCCCAAATAAACAAAGAAAAATCATGTCATTAAAAATACTTCTTGTAAATGCTTCCAAATAGCTGATCAGATGTCTGAAGTTGGGCTATGTGTTCACCACCACAGTGAAATGTAGAGTCTTAGTGCAGAACTGTGCATAGTTTTCATTCATTTGTCATGATTGTGTCATCAGCCTCTGGTATCAGCCTTCAAGATCATGAAGATTGTAGGTCTTTGGCCTACCATTGATAATTATTTATCTGGCAGTAATGTATTACTTTGGCTTTTATAACTACCTTAAGTATCTGTATGCTCAAGTTTCAGGGGTAATATTTGAGACTGTTTTCTCCCAAATGATGAGGGGAGAGTAGGGGAAACAGATGTCATATCCAAGTAATTAGAACCAACAAAATCACTGGATTCAAGAACCTTGATAACAGAGCAGAGCTGTTGCACTAGGGCAGTATATACACTTTCATATTGCAAGAATACTAAATAATTGCATCAGCTGCCTTTTTAAAATCTATAAAACACTCTCCTATAGAGTGCCTACTTAATATTCTCTATGGTTCTGTGAGGGAGTATAGTATGATATGGAAATATATTTGGTTTTTGTCCCTGGTTTGTGGCACAGAATTCCCCAAACCTTGATGTCTCCTGAGTGATACTGAAGTTGGAGCTGGCCTCTGTACCCCAACACTGAATTGAATCTTGGAGGCAGAGTTTTGGGTGAAGTAAAAAAGAATAGCTTCATTTCTTTGCCAAGCAAAGGGGGCCACAGTGGGCTAATGCCTTCAAAATTGTATGTCTGGGTATCCCCATGGAGGAGGAAAGGTTGTACGTTTGGAGTCGTATAGTCCAGGGATAGGGTTGCTGATAAGAATCCAGGTGTGTGCAAGGCTCCACTGCCCACATCCCTTCAAGCCAGAGATCACCTGGTGTCAGGCGGTGATGTGACCTCTCTGGAATGAGGAGTGCTTCATCGAGTAGTTAATGTCTTCTGTTTGTTTTTTTTAGTTCTGCAGAGAAGCTCAAAGATATTTTGTGTGTCTCTGGAAGGGGAACCAGGACCCGCAGCCAGGCTGTACTATTGTTTCTTAGCTGTTCATCTCTTGTCTCTGACCCCTTCCCTTCTCTGATTAGCAGCTGCTTGAACTTGCCCTTCGTCCTCCTCTGTTAATTGTTGTTTAGTCACTTAGCCATGTCCAACTCTTTGCAACCCCATGGCTCCTCTGTCCATGGGATTTCCCGGTACTGGAGTGAGTTGTCATTTCCTTCACTGGGGATCTTCCTGACCCAGGGACTGAACCTGCATCTCCCGCATTGGCAGGTGGATTCTTTACCAATTGAGCTACCAGAGAAGTCCCTCTGTTTCAATATGAGCATCTTTTTTATTCATCCTGCATCCCTTCCCATCACTTTGAGTTTATGCTAATTGAAGTGACTTAGAGTGGAACTCCTAGCCCCTCAGGATGGGGCTGGTCACCAGGAAGCCCAAGTGATGGGATAGTTGAGATGATCAGCCCCAACACGACCTCCAGGGGTGGCGTGGGGGCTGGAGATTGAGCTCTTAACAAGTTCTTCAAAAACAGCTGAGCTAGCTGAGGAGTTGGGAGGGCGCATCTGGAGAGGTGTGGAATCCACCTGCCCCTCCCTCCTTACTCTGCCCCTGAAGCGATTCCATTTGTTGGTTCCTGAGTTGTATCTTTTATAATAAACTGTTTCTTGTGTTCTGTCAGCTGTTCTAGAAAATCATCAAAACTGAGGAGGGGCAGCATGGAAACCCTTGACTTACAGCTGGTTGTTCAGAAGTACAGTGGCAGCTGGGACTTGCGACTGTGTCTGAAGTGGGACCAAGCCCTTCCCCTGTGAGGTTTGCATCTCCTTTGTGGTCAGTGTCAGAACTGAACTGAGTGAAAGGAAAGCTAGGTGGTGTCTGGAAGGCTGGAAAACTGGTCACTGTGGGGAAGAAAAAACCCTACAAATTTGGTATCAGAGGTGTTTGAGTAAAAGCAGCTCAGGTGGACAGGGTGACATCGTTCCTTTTTACAGGTAGGCTTACAAAGCTGAACTGATTCTCTCACAGGATGGGCCAAGCAGGGTGTCCACGGAGCAGGCTTTACTTTATTCTCAAACTCATACCACCCCCTCTTGACTGTGGTCGAACCGGGTCTGGTCCTGTCATCTACAAACTGGCACTTGCCAAGAGCATTTGTCAGCAACTGAATAGCAGCAGCAAGGGCATTTGCCATCTGCCTCTGCAGAGACTGAAGCCTGTGTTGCTGCAGCTGCTGACCTGCAACACCCCCCGAGAGAGTTTAGGGTGGAGAGTGGTCTCTCTGTTCTCCAGAGAAACTAGTAGAACAGGTCTTTAGATAGATATTTTCAGGAACTGATTTCTTGATCCCAATCCTTGCATTTTCTCATATCTATCTAGAAAAGCACTAAAGCCCTTCCTGATGACGTCAGCTCCTCATGATAGCAGAAAATCTTTTGCATTAAACTCCCCCTTTACCAAAATCTTATATATTGACCTTCCCACACTGCTTCTTAGGAGCAGTCTCTCAGAACTCTCTGAAGTGCCATCTCCCAGGCTGCAATCCTCATTTTGCCCCAAATAAAACTTAATTCGAAACTCTCATGTGGCACACGTTTTTAAATCGAAAATCCTGACTAGTCACAGGGCAACATATTCAATGTCAAAACTGCAGAAACCTAACCAGTAGCCAGAGACGAGGGTAGACCCAAAATAACTGGACAACAAAGTCAACCTAAGCCATTTTCCTTAGACGTCAGTCTACAGAAATCCTCCTCTGAGAAATCACATGAAAGCTGCTTGTTTCTGTTTATTAAAATCATTACCTCAGTCGTCCCAGAAATAACTTTCTCTCAGCAGTTTGTGGTGGTACCAAGCTGGTTTCTACTTGTGCCATTAACTTATTGCAAGGGAAAAGGCTATACATGAAAACACAAGCACCATTGAGAGAGAAGAGATGAGTAGATTTTATTAAGCAGGAAACTGGCAAAGGTTTGATGGTCTCTTGCTAAGGCTATTCAATAGCCTTTCCCCTCAGACAACAGAGCCACAGGGTAGTCTGAACTGAAAAAGGGCAGCTGTGTGTGTGTGTGTGGGCATGTGTGCATGTGTATGTGTGTGTGTGTGTGTTGGGCATGTGTGTGTACACGTTGTGTTTGGGAAGAGGTTGTGGACAGTGATAAGAAACAATTCAGGCTAAATATAAAAATCATCACTTAAATCATAGCTTCATGAGTATTCCACTTGTGACACATTCCCAGGTCATCACTGTGGGAGACAGAGCATCCCCACAGTGACAGTGGGGAAGCAGAAATCCAAGCTACATCATTTGCTTTAGAGCAACAGTCCCAACCTTTTTAGCACCAGAGACCAGTTTCATGGAAGACAATTTTTCCACGGACCGGGGGTGAGGGACACTTTAAGGATGACTCAAGCATTTTGCATTTATTGTGCACTTTATTTCTATTATTATTACATTAGCTCCACCTCAAATCATCAGGCATTAGATCCTGGAAGTTGGGGGATCCCTGAATCAGATCACATTTAGAAAACTTGAAATGGAAAAAACCCAGCGACGGTGCTCAGACATTTTATTTTAGCTGTGTGTTAAATTATGCAAATATTTTCCAGCCATGTTAGTTTCATCTTACTTAGCCCATCCACCTATGACACATTAAGTGCTGCCTTGAAGTGAAAAATCTAGCACTGATTTCAGTAGGGCCCTCCCCTGAGCCTTTCTTTTCTTCTGAAATGATCTCACATGGAATATAACCTTAATAGCAAGTCAGATGGATAGATTCTATATTCATTTTCAAAATCTGAGTAGCTAGCTGATGGATGGCCTTTCTTGATTACCATAACCATACCCCAAAGTGCAAATCAGACAGGTCCTGTTCCTCTTAATATTCTTAATGCCTTTAAGACATTTCATGCTTAGCACTCTTGAACAGCTCCCTAGTGTCGCGGTGATAAACTCCAGCCTCCTTGGAGAGCTCCAGAAGGGCCCGCTTCCTGCTGCAGGGCTGGCCCCCAGCCTTACTGGGTGTCACCGCATCCCTGAGTGCTCCAGGCATACGAAGCTGATGGCATTCCCACATGCCCTCTGCTCCCAGACCTGCCTGGTGTATCAGGAAGAGATTGTGTGTCCAGAAAGCTGCCCCCACCTCTCCCCCTGGCTGACTCCTCCCCGTCAGCACTCACCCCAGGTCAGGTGCAGCACGTCTCTCCCTCTTGGGCCCTTGCTCTGTCTCCCCTGTCTTACTTCCCTTTGTTATTGCAGCCCCTCTCACACCATTAGTTTCCCCACATATCAACCTTCCCGCAATTTACTGACCCTAGAAATTCGAAACTCTTTTCCTATGTGTTTTGTCTTCTCCACAAATTTGTCACCCTTTGTTAAAATGGTACATAAGCCTCTAGGCTAGACTACTTTTACCAGGTTTTCATTTCGTTTCTGTAAAGCCCCATGAGGTACACCGGCCAGTGAGAGAGGAGAGGTGTCCCTGTTCAAGGAGAGCACAGCATCAGGCAACAGAAGACAGCGGACCCTGGACGGCCTGTTGGTTAGTGACCTGTGAGAGTTACTGGGATTGGGGTATCCCTGGGTTCGGGAAGTAAAATGCCAGGAAGCCAGGAGGTAAATAATAAGACATCAGACATATTACAGAATGAGACGGAATTTTTATTTTGAACCTGTACCAGCTGTGCAGTTTCAACTGTTTTCAAGCAGTTCAACATGAACTGCTCTATTTTATGCATTTTCAGAGTCAAGGCCATCCTGAAAAGGGAGCTGGGGTCAGCTGATGGCCTGAAATGAAAACGTGCACATCTTTCAGCTCCAAAATAATTTGACCTGTACCACCTGGGAAAGCAGCTGTCCCCAGGAGGATGAAGGTGTCTGTGGGTTGGAATATGGCACACAGAAGCCACAGGAATTTAGGACCAGGAAAAGTCAGGATGGGAGGGGAAACCAGTGTTAAATCAGTGCAGTGCTGGGCTGCCAGCACCAGTGCCTACAAATATACCTCAGGAAACATGGCACTATTACCCAGGGCTGTGCATTCCCACCTCTCCCCAGCATCTTCTCTGCTTACCCTCTTTCGAGTTTCTTGCATTTCCAGCTGTTTGGGGTCACCTGCAAGGTGTACACGTGGCTGCATGCATATCACGGAATTCAGGATTTCCATATAGACAGCTTCTTGCCGCTCCAGCAACTCCCACAAGCAGAGTGGGGAGCCTTTTCAGTGCACGTGTGTGTGTGTGTTCACGTGTTTATTTCCACAACAGAAGCTACATTACAGAATCTGCCAGTTTGATCATTTCAACTCTGCTCTGCTTGGAAAGCTAATAGAGCAAAACCCAAAGAAACGACATCGGAGTCACAGTTCATTTCACGTGCTCTCCATCTGCTGCTACAGAGTCGAGAGTTGCCTGTGACCTTAGGGAGAACTTCTGCAAGAAACCGCCTAGGGAGGGAGATCAGGGACCAGGAGAGCTTGCTCATTTGCCTCGGAGGCTTCAGTCGATGGCTGCTGTTTTAAGGACTGGAAAGGATGCTCACGTCTGACACTGTTGCTGTAGCTCCCATTCTATCTTGCCAACAGCTTTTGGCTGAATCTCACACACAGACTCACTGATGCCTTCCCTCTCGGTTGACGTCCTCCTGCACTATGCTGCTTTCAGCTCTTGAGTGGTGGCTTCCTGGCTCCTCTATCCTCAGCTCACACCGCCACATGTTCATCATCCTGGAAAATGAGAAACTGAACTCGATTGATACTGTTTCCATCACGAACTGCAGTGGAAACCTGGAGACAGTGTATGTTGACACTGAAGAACACAGCCTCCAATTCTGCTGTATGAAGATCTTCTTTTTTTTTTTTTTGCTATATATTACTTATCAGTCTCACCTGCTGCTGCTATATTTGAAGTCCATGGGAACAAAGATTGAGTCTTGGCCACAATTTATTTCTAGCATCTAGCCAGTGTCTGACTCGAGAAAAATGTACATGAATTAGCTGTTGGATTATTTGAATAGAGGGCTTCCCTGGTGGCTTGGTGGTAAAGAATACACCTGCCAGTACAGGAAATGTGGGTTTGATCCATCCCTCATCTAGGAAGTTTCCATGGAGAAGGAAATAACAACTCACTTCAGTATTTCCCTTTTAAGATAATTTCTGAATAAATTTATGCATATAATATCCAATTTCACATTAAATAACTTATTAACTTTATTTATTTTGATTTTTTGTTCATCATGGATTCTTTTGCATCCATTTTTATTTTTATTTATTTTCTGGTCTTGCTGCACAGCATTCAGGATCTTAGTTCCCAGCCAGTGATTGAACCCATGTGCCCTACAGTGGAAGTGTGGAATCAACCACTAGACCATCAGGGAAATTCCAACTTACTAGTTTTAAAACACACTGATAATTTTCCAACTCCACCATTTGTTTCATATTAACACTTTACTGTTCTCCATTTTTTATTGTCTGGTTGGTTGTTTTCCTTGGAGTTCCTATATATATATATAGCTTTTTTTTTATCAGTGGGTGCTAATGCATTACTGTAATTGCCTATTTTTATGTTCAAATTGTTCCAAAAATGACCAGGGCAAATCAGTTCATGTGAGTACCTGTGACCTTGTGACCCTTGAGCTCCTTCCATTATTCTTTTGGCATTGCTCCATTTTCTGGTGCAGTAAGCTATGCTAGGACCATCTCAGAATTTTCCCATTATGACCTCCCTGGTGATTCACGTGTTAAATTATCTGCCTGCAACGGTGATTCAATCCCTGGGTCAGGAAGATTCCCTGGAGGAGGGCATGGCAACCCACCCCATTATTCTTGCCTGGAGATTCCCATGAACAGAGGAGCCTGGTAGGCTACAGTCCATGGGGTCACAAAGATTTGGACATGACTGAGTGACTAAGCACAAGCTGTTACCTTTTATCTAAGGAAACCTTGTACATTTCACTGGAGAATGATATTTAGAAGCCAAACTCTGCATGTTTATCAGGCATTTGTGTATCTTATTTTAATTTTCTCTTCACGTTTATGGTATACTTTCATCAAGTCCGCATAGCAACTCTTAGGATGCCGGTGTGTCCTCTGTCTCAACCTGGGTGCTGGTTACACAGACATGCTCCCTGGTATTATGAATATTATTCTCAGTAGAAAGTTTAAAGAATAATTTACTAGATGACATCTGTAAACAAAACAAAGTGAAATCTTCAGAAAATGACATCACCTTTCCTGGAAACAGTAGGAACACTTTCCTCTATAATTTGAAATTGCACTGAACTCTCAAATTCCATATTTTATATTTTCCCTCCCTTTCCTCAAAATCCTATTTTGATTACATTAAAAATCAAATGTTAGATATAGAAGCTAATTTTAAGCTCTACATGTCTTTTATAAAATATGTTCTTCCTTATATAAAAAAGGAAATTATAATCCATCTTTATTATTTTATTTCCCATTTGAAAGACAAAAACCTTGTCAAGATTTTTAAAAGGGGGTTTCTTTTATGCTGACCTTGCTGTTACAACATAATACAGCATGATTTCTATCCTGAAAATTGGGAAAATGCAAATGTCCTAAGAAGCTGAAAATTCAAGATCATCATAATATGACTACAGCATGACCTTGGCAGAGGGAGATAAAGAAAGCAAGCCCAGGAAGGCACAGGATTATTCTAATAATTCAGAGCTCAAAGTTTTCATCATATAGCCAGATTTCCCCAATATAAATCATTCTAGCTCTGGCATTGCTGCTTCCTAGGCAGTCGCTTTTAGAGTAGAACACATTCTTATGCTAAGTAAGTGTGCATGCCTTGGTACTGAATACATTTCTTTTTCTGAGACTAGAATATGAAAAATAAATATTTTCAGTCCCTATGATAACAAAATAAACACACTTCAATGAGAATGTAAGGACAAGAGAAGAGAAAAAAAAAACATTTAAATGTTGAAAATATATATATTTTAAAAAAAGAAAAAACACAAGCAACCATTTGGATTTTTAAAACTAAGTGACTTGAATTATTCGCTGATTAGGAATTTTGTTGTTTTTTTTTTTTTAGATGAGTAAATCTATCCTTTTTGGATTAGATATGTATGTGCTTAGTCACTCAGTCATGTCTGGCTCTTGAGACCTGCTTGGCTCTTCTGTACATGGGATTTCCCAGCAAGAATACCAGAGTGGCTTGCCATTTCCTTCTCCAGAGGATCTTCCCAACCCAGATCAGGATCCAACCAGGTCTCCCACATAGCAGGCAGATTCTTTACCCACTGAGCCACCAGGGAAGCCCCTCCACTGCTTGGATTAGATGGACTTCATTATAAAATGAAACTATAAAGTTTCAGAAAAACATCTATCTCTGCTTTATTGACTATGCCAAAGCCTTCGACTGTGTGGATCACAACAAACTGTGGAAAATTCTTCAAGAGATGGAAATACCAGACCACCTGACCTGCCTCTTGAGAAACCTGTATGCAGGTCAGGAAGCAACAGTTAGAACTGGACATGGAACAACAGACTGGTTCCAAATAGGAAAAGGAGTACATCAAGGCTGTATATTGTCACCCGGCTTATTTAACTTATATACAGAGTACATCATGAGAAATGCTGGACTGGAAGAAGCACAAACTGGAATTAAGATTGGTGGGAGAAATATCAATAATCTCAAATATACAGATGATACCACCATTATGGCAGAAAGTGAAGAAGAACTAAAGAGCCTCTTGATGAAAGTGAAAAAGGAGAGTGAAAAAGTTGACTTAAAGCTCAACATTCAGAAAACGAAGATCATGGCATCTGTCCCCATCACTTCATGGCATATAGATGGGGAAACAGTGGAAACAGTCACTGACATTATTTTTTTGGGCTCCAAAATCACTGCAGATGGTGACTGCGGCCATGAAATTAAAAGACGCTTACTCCTTGGAGGGAAAGTTATGACCAACCTAGACAACATATTAAAAAGCAGAGACATTGCTTTGCCAACAAAGGTCCATCTAGTCAAGGCTATGGTTTTTCCAGTGGTCATGTATGGATGTGAGAGTTAGATTATAAAGAAAGCTGAGCGCAAAATAATTTATGCTTTTGAACTGTGATGTTGGAGAAGACTCTTGAGAGTCCCTTGGACTGCAAGGAGATCCAACCAGTCCATTCTAAGGGAGATCAGTCCTGGGTGTTCATTGGAAGCACTGATGTTGAAGCTGAAACTCCAATACTTTGGCCACCTGATGCAAAGAGCTGACTCTTTGAAAATACCCTGATCCTAAGAAAGATTGAGGGCAGGAGGAGAAGGGGAAGACAGAGGATGAGATGGTTGGATGGCATGAGTTTGGGTAAGCTCCGGGAGTTGGTGATGGACAGGGAGGCCTGGTGTCCTGTGGTTCATGGGGTGGCAAAGAGTTGATACAACTGAGTGATTGAACAAGAAACTGAATTAATTTTATATAATAGCAAAGAAATGTATTAATTGATTTTCTACTAATGCAAATGAATGTCCTTCACAAGCAGCAAAGAAAATCACCAACAAAATCAGAGTTTAATTATTTCCTTAGTAGCAGCTTCGAATCAATGTATCTGCCTAATGCCCACTGCCAAAACTTAATTCCCATCATATTCACTTGCTTTTAAGTGGTTTGAAGCAATCAGAAGATGAAAAGAGAGTACATTTCATTCATGTTATAATAACAACTTTAAAAAATTACACACATAATGTTTTGAAGGGAGCAAAACACGATAAAAAGACAGTGAATAAAGAGGACAGGTACTGGCATGTTTCTTGGCTCAGGGGTCCACTTCCAGGGATGAGAAAAACAGACTCCATCAGGTTAGCACACTTGGCTCCAGCTTCACTTCCAGGATAAACCAAATAGCTGAACAAGTGAATCCAAGATTTCAAATTATCTTCTTGAGTTGGTCACGAATAGGCTGTGACCTTTCAAAGCTTACTAGCTTTTCTTAAACAAGGGTAGTTTTAGAAACAGGTGCCTCTTTTGTGTAACTAGACAACCCCTAAGATGTTGTTTATAGAAGAGGTGAGGGCTTCCCAGCTGGCGCTAGTGGTAGAGAATACACTGCTGATGAAGGAGACATGAGACGTGAGTTCTATCCCTGGGTTGTGAAGATCCCCTGGAGAAGGAAATGGTAGCCCACTCCAGTATTCTTGCCTGGGAAATCCCATGGACAAAGGAGCCTGGCAGGCTACAGTCCATGGGGTCACAAAGAGTTGGACACGACTGAGCACACACCTTTAATATAGCTACTCCCTGAACAAATCACGTAAGGGTTTTGGAATTCAGCACTCTTAAGTGACTTGTTAGGTGACCGGCTTACAAGGTGGTTACACTGGGACTGAACACTGGGCTTTTTCCTTCGTGTTTCCTATGTAATAAACTTACTGAGAAAAGAGGTGACAGCCTCACAGGCACCTCACAGTCCATTTTGACCACAGTTTTATCTTTACAGCCTTTCGCTGCCTGGGTGCTGTTTCTGGGGCCTTGACCTGCCCACACACCTCGCATCCTGTCACCTGGACCAGAGAAATAGCATCTTTGTCAAAGCATCCAGTGATGGGACTTCCCCAGCAGTCCAGTAGTTAAGACTTTGCCTTCCAATGCAAGTGGTATGGATTCAATCCTTGGTCGGAGGGCTAAGATTCCACATGCCTCATGGCCAAAAAAACAAACCATAACATAGAAACAATATTGTAACAAATTCAATAAAAGACTTTAAAAAAAAGCACCTAGTGATGTAACAGCTGCTACACCGGGATATACCTCCTCTGGGTGCCTGTAGATTCTGACAGAGCTGCACTGAGGAACTGACTTGCTAGCAGGCACATGCATGGATAGTGTCTCTTCATTTATTCAGTTAGCACTTTCTTTTGAGGAATTACATGTGCCAGGCACCGCATATGACACTGGGACTAAAGCAGAGTCCCCCCAGTAATAGTTTAAGGAGGAGACACACATATCAATAGTCACGATGGCTCTGGCTACATCCCAGGATGTGTGAGAATGTGTCCAGGGGAAGAAAGGTCTGCACTGGGCCTTTCGGTCAATCTGAAGAGACTCTGCAGAAGTGCCCTGAGGTTCCACATTGCATTGGAGATCTCGAACTTTGAACTCTTTGACTTCAAAGTTACTCAATGTTGTATACCAATTTAAATTTTAAGAAATGAATATGTGACCACTCTCCAGAAGAACTAATCAGATGAATAGCAGGCAATGTGTCATACTGAACACTTCCTTACAGGACCCATTGTCTTGTTGATAGACTGTTAGCTTCTTGACAAAAGGGCTAAAGGCCAGCTGACTTAATCAAGATTCCTTGGAGTTGATCTGTTGTTTAGTTGCTAAGTTGTGTCTGACTTTATTGCAACCTCACTGACTGCAGCCCGCCAGATTCCTCTGTCCATGAGAGTCTACAGGCAGGAATACTGGAGTTGACTGGTCCCTGAAATCTCTGTATAAATATGTCTGATGCTTGCTTTCAAGTTGATCAACATTAAATATCACCAACTTCATCAAAATACCTTTATAATGATAGCCTACAATCACATGGATAAATCCCTTTATTTACTTATAACAAGGTAAAATGATGACAGATATTAATTCTTAGAGCAATTGCTGATCTACCTGACTTCCTTTGGCATCTGGCCTGTTTCCCACATCATGCAAACTTTCTATTCTGTCTGCATCCTCCCCAGGTTTCTCTTTAGTGCCTAAATACTGATGACCTTCGAGGGAAAATAGGTGAAGAGGCAATAAGGGAGAAGAACTAGGCATTTTAATTTAGGAGTTCTCATTTGTAACAGCTTAGACTGCCCTGGCATTAAGGGACACTGTGGGTTTTAGCCCAGGAAAGCTTAATCACAGGAACTCAGACGTCAGCAGAGTCTGGGAGCTGAGAAGCCAATAAAGACAGACTCGATATAAAGTCTAGCATTTTGACTTTCAAGTCCTCATAACCTGATCCTCTTAGAAAGAGCTAGGATAGATGGCTGATCAGATGCCCACAGGCTGCTGTGCTCGTCAGGGACCACAGGACCCTGGCGGGCAAATGAAGAGACCAACCACAGATGAGAAATGCTGTCTTGGGACCAGGATCCAAGTCACGGCAGAGCCCTTTAGCTACTCCTGATCACAGAGCTGTGAGCAAAGGGAGGAATATTCTCAAAGTGTGCCCAGCATCTGATGTATTTATAGTGCAGTGAAATGTGCAGATTCCCCAGTACAATTTTCACAAATCTACACATTTGGGGAAATGCTGGCATGTTCTATTTCTGGGTTTTGTATCCTGTTTATATTCTTCACCAGATTCTCAAGATCAGTACACATACATACAACACTTGAAATTTTCTTTTTACATAAAGTCCTCCCTAACCCTTAGACTAGCAGTGCAGGTAGGGTATGATCCAAAGTCCAGTCTCAACAGAATTTTCGCATTAATGGGAGCACAGGTCCAGCAGTTAGAGCCATTCTTCCACCTGGAGACACGGTGACCCGTCTGAGACAGCAGTCCCGATTGCAGAGGCTCGCCTGTAGCATTGTGACTGCTGTGAGTCTCCAGCAAACACAAGCGTAGCCCATGGACAAGGCTCCAGCCCGAAGCTGGCTTTGCTGATGGGCTGTTGGTGACCTTTCTCTACGCTGTTTTCAAGCGCAGGAAGAATTCCTACAAGAAGTTGCCAACATGTGTGAGCTCCAGTGGGAAGGAGAAGCCACAGGGGAAAGTAGAGAGAGCTACACACCTTGAAAAGGATGACTTTCTCCCACAAATATCTCTGAAGACGCCACTGGCTCCCAAACCTCAGAGCGGGAAGAGGTCCGTCTGAGACTCATCCTGGACAGACACGTGTCCTCATAGAATCTGCACTGATGCAACCTGAAGGCCTTAACATGGCTTTGATGTCACAGAGTCTTGGGGTCCGTCCTGCTCCATAATGTAATAGATGCATGATATTAACTGAGATAGTTAATTTTCCCCATCATAAAATGAGGATAATAGAAGTGTGTGTGCCTTACAGCTTTCTTGCACATGTTAGCTTAGATAATTTGGGCAGCCTGCCTAACAAAGTACTGGGTTGCTGTCGCTCAGTTTTGTCCAACTCTTTTTTGACCGCGTAGACTATAGCCCACCAGGCTCTTCTGTCCATCAAATTTCTCAGGCAAGAATACTCTAGTGGGTTGCCATTTCCTTCTCCAGGGGATTTTCATGACCCAAGGATCAAACCCATGTCTCCTGCTTTGGCAGGTTCTCTATTACTGAGCCCCAGAGAAGCCCATAGTACTGAGTACATGGCACGAAAATGAAACTACCACCGAGGCTACTTCCTGTCCAGTTGCTCCTTCCCTGAGGCTGTCTCACAGCTTAGGGATTAAATCACAGCCAGGATTTCGCACTTCACTGCCATCTGCTAGAGTCCACACTGCCGGATGAAGCTGCTCTAAGGTCAATTTATTTGTTCCTTTCTTTGACTATTAACCATACTGAACATTTCAGGAACATAAGAGCCTGCCCTGGGCAAAGTGAGGAGATAAAATGGACAATCTGCAAAGATCTTCCCTAATCAAGTGTTAATGGGGTGATAATGACTTACTGTGTCTGCCTTCCCATAGAACATCTCTGTCATGTTAAAAAGAGCCCTCAGTGTTCTAACCCAGAGGAGTCACTAACGGTGTAGCCACGCTACCCTATCTTCAATTAAAAAAAAATTTTTTTTGAAGTATAGTTGACTCATTTTCTGTTGCGCTAGTTTCTGCTTTGCAACAAAGTAAATCAGTTACATATGAACATAGTGTTGAGTAGAGTTCCCTGTGCTATACAGTAGATTCTATTAGTTATCTGTTTTATACATAATACTGTGTATATGTCAGCCTGAGTCTGCCAATTTAATCCTTTCACATTACCCCGCTCCTGGTAACCCTAAGTTTGTTTTCTACGTCTATGACTCTACATCTGTTTTGTAGATAAGTTTATTGGTACCATTTCTTTAGATTCCACATGTAAACCATATCATATCATATTTGTCTTTCTCTGACTTACTTCACTTTGTCTGACGGTCTCTGGGTCCATCCATGTTGCTGCAAATGGCCTAATTTCATTCTTTTTTAATAGCTGAGTAATATTTCACTGTGGGCTTCCCTGGTGGCTCAGATGTTAAAGAATTCGTCTGCGATGTGGAAGACCTGTGTTCAGTCCCTGGGTTGGCAAGATCCCCTGGAGAAAGGAACAGCTACCTATTCCAGTATTCTGGCCTGGAGAATTTCATGGACAGAGAAGCCTGGTAGGCTACAGTCTACAGGGTTGCAAAGAGTCAGACATGACTGAGGGACTTTTACTTTCAATATCCCACTTATATATGTAAACAAATTAGTTTGGGGCCTCAAAAGAGTCCTGTAGTGATTTTTTACCACTATCTCCCCAGGTCCAGAGGGCTATTCTCTCCATACCGTGATGACGTCTAGCACATCTACAGTTGGAGAAAAAACATCTCTGACTTCTACCCAAAGACCATGTCCATGACACTAAGAATATATTTCTTTCAGGAAATCTTAAAATTTGAGACAAGCATGTAAGTAATCAAAACTATAAAAACAAATGATGCAATCCTCAGACTGAGTAGCCAAATAATGTCAGCATCTTAAAAAAATAATCCTGTTAAATCAGAATAAATATTAGCACTATAATAACTAAATGATTAATTTAATTAGTTAAGTCAATGAAAAATTAATCGTACTATGACTGCAGACATCCCACCACCAGGTTTCTGTGTCTAGTTAAATTATGTTTTATTGTTCTCTTTCTTTAACTTAGTTATATACTACTGATACTATGCCTAAAATAGATAACTGGTGAGAACCTACTGTAGAGCACAGTGAGTGGAGTAATGGAGTGTGTAAGTCACTCAGTCGTGTCCGACTCTGTGACCCCATGGACTGTAGCCCACCAGGTTCCTCTGTCCGTGGAATTCTCCAGGCAAGATACTTGAATGGGTTACCATTTCCTTCTCCAGGGGATCTACCCAAGCTAGGGATTGAACCCAGGTCTCCTGAATTGCAGGTGGATTCTTTACCACTGAGTCACCAGTCACCAGGAAAACTCTGCAGGTATGTATACATGTGGCTTATTCATTTTGCTGTACAGACAACAACAAGAAATTAACACATTGAAAAGCAACTATACACCAATAAAACTAATTTTAAAACTTAATTATGAAGATTTTACTTTTTAAAGGAAAACAAAATAGTCTGAGGGTCAATAGTAACTACCACACGGTACTGTTGTAAGATTCAAGTGAGAGAGAGAATTGAAGTGTCTGATCCATAGTCAGTTCTCAGTGACCGTGAGCTGCGGTTGATGCTGTGACCGTCCTCAGCTGCAGCACGTGGCCTGCACGTGACAGCATCCAGATAGAATTTTTAAAATTAATGCATCAACATGTCCTTTGTTTTGAACGGTTCTTTGTGCATAGTCTCCTGCGCTGCATGGGCAGCTTTATGGAGGCAGGACAATATTCTCAGGTTGGTGACTGGGCTCTGAAGTCAGTGAAACAAGCGTGAAGGTCGACTATGCGATTTTTATTTATGGCACTTGGGCAAGTCACTCACTCCAGGAGCTTCAGTTACCATGCTTGTACTTGGTGGCGATGGGACCACATACTCAGGGATGTCAAGAGGATGAAATAAGATGATTTAATCAGTGGTTTTCATGAGCTCACAACCTCCCCCTTCCTCTCCCTTTTTAGCAGCTGATGCCCAGCATATGCCAGTATAGGGATCCTTGGGTAGGCAGATATTGGGCTTCCTAGGTGGCTCAATGGTGAAAAAAAAACAACCCACCTGCAGTGTGGGAGACACAGGAGAGGCAGGTTTGATATCTGGGTCAGGAATATCCTCTGGAGAAGGAAATGGCAACCCATTCCAGTATTCTTGCCTGGGAAATTGCTATTTAAAAAAAAAAATGCTTTTTGGTCCACAAATAGCAAAAAAAAAAAAAAGACAAAATCACTAAGACAGTGAGCTCAGTGTGTCTGTTAGTGCCTATGCCTGACCCCTGATACCAGAGTCAGGTTTAATTTGGTTTCTCTGGGATGGAAAACAGGATTGCAGAACTACTGCCAGCACCACTGAAAAGATCAGCTATGATTCCCGGCTGCTCAGAGTCATAGGCCATCCACGTGTCAGGGAATAGCTTTCAGGAAAACTGCTCCAGGCTCCACTTTGACTCTTTCTGGATACAAAAATCACACAAAAGCTTCAGCCATTTCACAGCATGGTGACAGCAGCCACCCTATCCTAAATGTTCCATCTGTGCTTAGTGGTGCAGAGAATCACTCAGTTCTACGTGCCTGTCACATAGACACCGAGCAAGGTCAGGATGCACGAAACCGTCCTCGGCACAGGGCAGATAACGTGACTCCCTCTATCAAGGAAAGACGGTAACTCCACGCAGTCAGTTAAGCTGCTGTTCTGAGCAAAGCACATGACGGGTGGCAGGGCTGGGAAAAGCTGGAGAGAAACAGTTCAGACCATCATTAAGAGGCTCAGCCACGTGCGTAGGTGCACCTGATGGAACCAGTTGGTCTCTCTAGCAGCTTCCTTCCATTTGGGTGGTTCACACGTTTCATATTTTCACACCTGAAGTAGCATTGAAAATGGATCAGCTCCATCAGCAAGGAGTCCGTGAGGTCTCTGGGACCAGCACTCAGATACTTTCAGCTCTGCCAACACTCAAGGAAGGTTTAGCATGATGTCAATGAGGGTGTTCCCTTGTTTCTTTTGAGAAACTCAAGATTCTAGAGAAAATTTGATGAGGACTCATCAGTTTTCATGGATGTCTAGCCCAAGGCAGTTAAAGGAAGTAACATAGACAATTTGGAGACTTATTAAGTCAGAATGTAATATTAGAAAATCAAAATAAAGGCATTTAAAATTTTTGTAACTTTAGATTTACTTGTGGAGGTTTGTAAAGTTGTGATAAGAGGAAATTTATTGCAGTGATTAAGAACGTGAGTTTTAGAATGAAATTAATTTGCTTTGAAATTCTTCTTCACCCTAGCTGTATAGTTTATTAACCCTCCAAGGCCTCAGTTTCCTATTCTCTAAAATGAAGATAAAAGTAATATAAATAGTAACTTTTCACAGCCATGCTGTGATTACATATATGAAATTATATATATATACACACACACACACACACACACACACACACACAAACACAGGAGAAGGCAATGGCACCCCACTCCAGTACTCTTGCCTGGAAAATCCTATGGGCAGAGGAGCCTGGTAGGCTGCAATCCGGGGTCACTAAGAGTCATGGGGTCACGACTGAGTGACTTCACTTTCACTTTTCACTTTCATGCATTGGAGAAGGAAATGGCAACCCACTCCGGTGTTCTTGCCTAGAGAATCCCAGGGATGGGGAGCCTTGTGGGCTGCCATCTATGGGGTCACACAGAATCGGACATGACTGAAGCGACTTAGCAGCAACATATATGTGTGTGTGTGTGTGTGTGTGTGTAGTACATAGTTAAACTAGCCAGCACTTAGGGCTCAAGCGGTCGCCATTATTATTTTGAATTAAGGATTTGAGGGTTGATCTCAAAAAACAAGGAGAGATAAGAAAGACTTCCTAAGTGATCAGTGCGAAAAATAGAGGAAAACAATAGAATGGGAAAGACTGGAGATCTCTTCAAGAAAATTAGAGATACTAAGGGAATAGTTCATGCAAAAATGGGCACAATAAAGGACAGAAATTGTATGAACCTAACAGAACATGGACCTAATAGAAGCAGAAGATATTAAGAAGAGGTGGCAAGAATACACAGAAGAACTGTACAAAAAAGGTCTTAATGACCTGGATAACCACGATGGTGTGATCACTCACCTAGAGCCAGACATCCTGGAGTGCAAAGTCAAGTGGATCTTAGGAAGCCTCACTATAAACAAAGCTAAAGGAGGTGACAGAATTCCAGCTGAGCTATTTCAAATCCTAAAAGATGATGCTGTGAGAGTGCTGCATTCAATATGCTAGCAAATTTGGAAAACTCAGCAGTGGCCATGGGACTGGAAATCCCAATCCCAGAGAAAGGCAATGCCAAAGAATGTTCAGACTACTGCACAATTGCCCTCATCTCACATGCTAGCAAAGTAATGCTCAAAATTCTCCAAGCTAGTCTTCAATACTATGTGAACTGAGAACTTCCAGATGTACAAGCTGGATTTTGAAGAGGCAGAGGAACCAGAGATCAAATTGCCAACATCTGTTGGATCATACAAAAATCAAGAGAATTCCAGAAAAACATCTACTGCTTTGTTGACTACACTAAAGTCTTTGTGTGGATCACAACAAACTCTGGAAAATCCTTCAAGAGATGAGAATACTAGACCACCCACCTGCCTCCAGAGAAATCTGTATGCAGATTTCTCTGCATACAGTTAGACTGGACATGGAACAACAGACTGCTCCCAAATTGGGAAAGCAGTACATCAAGGCTGTATATTGTCATCCTACTTATTTAACTTCTATGCAGAGTACATCACATGACATGCTAGACTGGATGAAACACAAGTTGGAATCAAGATTGCCAAGAGAAATATCAATAAGCTCAGATATGCAGATGACACCAGCTTTATGGCAGAAAGCCAAGAGGAACTAAAGAGCCTCTTGATGAAAGTGAAAGAGGAGAGTGAAACAGTTGGCTTAAAACTCAACATCTGCAAAACTAAGATCATGGCATCTGGTCCCATCACTTCATGGCAAATAGATAGGGAAAAAATGGAAACAGAAATTTTATTTTCTTGGCCTCCAAAATGACTGCAGATGATGACTGCAGCCATGAAATTAAAAGACACTTGCTTCTTGGAAGAAAAGTTATGACCAACCTAGACAGCACATTAAAAAGCAGAGACATTACCTTGCCAACAAAGGTCCATCTAGTCAAAGCTATGGTTTTTCTAGTACTTATGTGTGGATGTGAGAGTTGTACCATAAAGAAAGCTGAACACTGAAGAACTGATGCTTTTGAACAGTGGTGTTGGAGAAGACTCTTGAGAGTCCCTTGGATTGCAAGAAGATCATACCAGTCAATCCTAAAGGAAATCAGTCCTGAATATTCACTGGAAGGACTGATGCTGAAGCTGAAGCTCCAGTACTTTGGCCACCTAATGCTGGGAAAGACTGAGGGCAGGAGGAGAAGCGGATGACAGAGGATGAGGTGGTTGGATGGTATCACCAACTCGATGGACATGAGTTTGAGCAAGCTCCAGGAGTTGGTGATGGACAGGTAACCCTGGTGTTCTGCAGTCCATGGAATTGCAAAGAGTCAGATAGGACTGAGCAACTGAAATGAAGGATTTGAGAGCCTATCCCTGGTTACTATGGAAGCCAGGTAATTACGCATAAGTTCTTACAGCTGTCCATCTGCCCCTGTGATGTGAACCTGAGATCATAGACTCCACAGCTGTCTCAGTGATCCTGGACACAGACTGTAGTGGAATTATCAGCTTACAGGAACATTTTAAGGCCTCCATTTGTGAAATCATCACCTTTATTGATCAGGAGACATCTTTCCCATCCCTTGAGGTTTCCATGAATCCATTTATCTCCATCCTCAATGACAGCGGACAGAGCAAAGAGCAGTGTGGCAATTTTATGCCATGCAGTGGGTGGGCACATTTTGGAAGGAGCCCTTGCATTCAACCCTGTCTCCAGCTCACTGTGTCCATGTTGGTTCCATGGTCATTCCTATGTCCACCCATCTACATTAACACAAAGTGATGTCTCTACAAACTCAGCCTCCGGGATCATTACTGTATTCCTGTGCACAAGGTCTGATTCCCCACCAATCTGTAGATGCCCTAACTGAACAACAACACTTAACAAGGCTATTTTGCTCACTCTGTGTCAGCACCTCCCTTCTGCTGCACATGTCAACACCAGCTTCCAGCTGGTTACAGAGGAGCTGACTCTCCTTATTTACATCATAAAAGGAGTCTTCAGTCACCTGTCTCTGGCTGGCCAAGTCCAGCAGTGAGCCTTTATAGACCAATTTCCTACCATTCCTCAGGGCTACCAGGAAGCCATTGGTAATAGGGCTGTGAGTGACTTTGAAAATGACCAGAGAAAGTAAGATCATTGCCAATATTTTCTTTCACTTTTGAGAAAACAGCCCTGCTGTCTATTGGGAAAACACAGGAGGTGAGGCGAAGCTTGAACATTGTATAAAAGCCTATCACTGTGATGCTCAATCACTGTTCTCAGAATATCTTTTTAGAGCTGGCCAGGGCTTTGGGGAAAGGATGGCAGAGAGAGGATTTTGTGCACAGCGGCCCTCAGCATCACTCTTTATTTTTGTCATGCTGGGTAGAAGAGTTTTCAGATTCATTGTCTGCCATCAGTCTTTTTTGTCAAATGAAATTTCACACAGAAGGAGAGAGACATTTTTTTATAAAACCAAAAGTAAGGAGATAAAAGCAACTAAATGCGTAAGGAGACAAAATGGTTGCTGAAACATTCAACATGCAGTTTTGAAGCTGAGACCTGCCCAGGGACAGGATATAGGAACAGAATGCTTTTGCTGAGTATTTTAATTGAACATTTTGCAATGAGACTAAATGTCAAAAACAAGACAAAACAAAATTGAAAGCAGGAACCCCTGAAGTATCTTTTAACTCCCTGGAAAAGTGTGCCAGTTTTGAGGTTGCTAAAAGCAGCTTCCTGGTGTTACCTTTCTCTTCCATCAAAAGAGGATACAAAACAAAAATAAGAGTCGGATGACAGCCCCTGGGGTCCTGCTGAAAATACTTCAGTCTCAGAGCCCTTTACCTGCATCCCCAGCTCTTGCATGCTGGGTCTCCTTCTCTAGAGCAGAAAGTTCTCAGGGATTGTTTTCCATCCTGTGTACACAGGATGACATCCCTGTCTCCCTTCATCACTGGAGCCAAGGACTGCGATCCTGGTCTCATAGAAACATCATCTCTGCTCTCAGGGTAGCCCACAGCTTGAAGAAGCCTTCCTCTTTTGAATATTCAGAGTGATGAACACAGAATGTATCTAAGCCTGCAAAGGCACCTCTGGAAAATAGAAGAGCTTCAGGGGAAAGAAGGAAAGAGAAGGTCCCTGGGGACATGAGGAGGGATCAGCACCTGTTTCTGGCCAGCATCATCTACCTGTAGCAGGACTACCCAGCCCTGTGGCACTGAGGTCCATGAACCCTGGGGAGGCAAATCTTCTCACGACATCTGTGTGACAGGCAAGCGCAGGGACAGCGGATGGGACTGTATCGCAGGCATCTGTAATATTATTAATCTATAGCCACAGACATGGATTAAGAGCCTGCTACCATCTAATAGGATTTTGAGAACAATGAATGCCCTGATTAGAGGAGGCATCCTTTACTGAGAATGTGTCGCTGGAAGGAGAAGGGAGACAGGTCTCTAGCAGCATGGAGAGCTCTCAGAGACAGGTCTCCATGATCCAGACACAACTCCACCTGCTATGAGCAGAGGGAGCCACGCCCCAACACCTGCCCCAGCAAGAAACTAGAGCCCACCTTCTCAGGGCCCTGGGTTCCTGGAGGGACCACCCCACTCAGTGCTGGCCAGTCCCACAGAGTAAACGACTCCTCCAGGAGACAGCTTGACCCCAAATTAGAGGTCATTGAGGATCTTCATTGCTCCCAGCAGTTTAGAGCCGAGGGTAGGCTTGACCTGGCTTTGTTTACCTCCTTGGCGGAGAGCACGTAGGTCATCATAATGGAGTAAGGGAGGCCTCATTGTCCTGAGCTCCCAGCTCTGAGAAGCTGGGTGAGGCTCTGACTTAACTGTGGGCTACTTCTGGCTCAAGAGGTCAGAGCTGGGAGGCAACTGAACAAGAAGTGAGGTTAGAAGCAGTGTTGTTCACTCAACACAGATGCCTTGTGCTAGATGTCATGTCCGTCAGCTTGCTGGAGACTGCAGAGCCAGACCCCCATCCTAAAGCACTGCTGGCCATTCCTGGTGTAATCGGAGCAGTTGCAGGGCCCCGGGCCAGAGGCCAGGAGTGTGATGGGGACGTGGGAGGCAGGAGGAAGTTTCAGTGAGGAGACAGGGAGGAGTGGGTGGCTTTGTTCTCTAACTCAGCCTAGAATTCCACATTTTTGTTGAGTGGCCTTTGGCTTCCCAAATCTAGCTCTGCAGCCAGCCACCTAAAACATTCATTTACTAACAGTGTCTTTCCAACAAGCAGATGAAAATCAAGAAGTAGGTTCTCTGGGCTACATGCAGCACCCTGCACTTGCCAGTCATTTGTACTCTTCCATCATCTCTCCCCCACCCCCACCTACATCACAATGTGTTCCATTATCCCCAGACACTGCGCACCTGCCCCAGACCCCGATCTCCAGGTTGTATGGGCTGCAGGCTGCAGTGATGAGTCAAGGGTCACATTCTGTGAGTCCCACAGTGTGAGTGTAGATGAGTATCAGCCTTTATAAGAGCAATTAGCCAGCTACTGAGGCTGATTATAATGACAATAACTGCATGCAAATGTTGTGTGTGTGTGTGTGTGTGTGTGTGTGTGTGTGTACCTGTAGCTGTGCATAGATGGGCTGAGTGCCACTCCAGTTCTATAGGATTTATTCTTAAGAGGTCCTTAAAGTGCTCTTGGAGTGGCTCTCATTAAAAAGCATGCCTGCTTTGGAGCTTTAAAACTGCAGATTAAAGTCACACATCACAAAAATCTGCAGGTCCTCATGGGCACGGGAGCCCTGGACAGCATGTTCTCTCCAGCCACAGTGAGGAAGCCCCCGACAGGACTGCCCTAGATGAGATTAGAATGTGGTCTGGAGCTGTGTATGACCTTTCCCTCTGGATCTGAGAGTTCTAGGCCCTTAGATGCCCACCTGTAACCCTGTATGTCTTCCGTGCTTCCTCCAGGAAAAGCTTCCCTTAGGAGAGGGAACCTCATTCCGTGTCAGGTACCCAAGGCTATTCTGATGCTAGTACAGCCTTCCAGAGGCATGATGGTTTCATCCAACAGGATAGACCTCGGATGTGAAGTCACAGTCCACAGCAAATGATCAGTGTCCTTCAAGAGCGCCTATCATTTCCTGGGTGTTTTAGGGGCATCAGGAGTGTCTGGTAGGTCCTTGAGTCCCCTCATTGCAGTGGACTCCTGATCTCTCCACCCAGCCGCCAGCCACATCCTGATATTTAGATTCTGGCCACAGAATCGAATGACTTGTTCTCTGACAAGGGGTAGACCATTCTTTCCTGATAAGCGAGTCAGATTCAGTTTCCTTTCCTGAGATCAGTAGGAAAATTGCTACCTTATTACAGAACATCCTCAAAGAGATATTAGGGAAATAAAACTCCCCTTCTATCATTTCATAAACACATGTCAGCAATGCCATGAAATACTTATATTTAGAATTATTTTTGCTAATAATTGGAAATGAAAGTGAAAGTGAAAATCACTCAGCTGTATCCGACTCTTTGTGACCCCATGGACTGTATAGTCCACGGAATTCTCTAGACCAGAATACTGGAGTGGGTAGCCTATCCCTTCTCCAGGGATCTTCCCGACCCAGGAATCAAACCGGGGTCTCCTGCATTGCAGACGGATTCTTTACAAACTGAGCTATCAGGAAATCCCAGTAATTGGAAATAGCCCTTTACAAAGTAGACTGTCCGATCATTTAAGATTGAAAATGGAAAGTGATGGGAGCATTGTGTAAGATGCACTGTTTGTGGAGGTATAACAATTGTATTAACTGGCAAAATAAATAATTCACCTGCTTGAGAACATTCTTGTCAACATGGCGCAAAGGATAGCACGTGATGCATTAATCCTACAGCATTAATGCCATGTGGGACTATATGGGGCTCCTTAGATTTCACAATGAGTAGGGTCTCAAGATGACATGTGATTCTGAAACACCACCTTGTGCTATTAGCAGCATCCCTATCATCAAGAACAGGATGTGAGTAAATCTCATCGTGTGTTTCTGTGAATGTGGTTGTTAACAAGAAGCTGAGGCTGTGTGTCTTTTGCACACTGTTGGCTCAGACGGTAAAGAACGCACATGCAATTCAGGAGACCAGGGTTCAATCCCTGGATCAGGAAGATCCCCTGGAGAAAGGAATTGCAACTCACTCCAGTATTCTTGCCTGGAAAATCCCATGAACAGAGGAGCCTGGTGGGCTACAGTCCATGGAGTTGCAAAGAGTTGAACATGACTCAGCAACTAACATTTTCACACTTTCTCTTTCTATAACACTTGCTGACTCAATAAACGTAATAGACACATACTTGTACATAAATATAGATTTATACATTCCCACTGACAAGGCAATTAAATAGCATATTACAGACACAAGATCTCTGTCTTCTCAGATATGTATTTTGTAAATATTTTATTCTAGTTCACTACTTTCTTTTTCATTTTTTATAAGTATACATCTTGAAGAGCAAAAGTTTTAAATTTGATGATGCCCACATTATTTTTGTATATGTTTTGAACATTTTGTGTCTTGTTTAAGAAATGTCTGTCAAAGAAAAGTTTACTAAGATACCCTCCTCTTTTCTTTCTGAATGATGATTTTAACTCATCCACATAGGAGCATGGTCTGTCATGAGTTACTTTTTGTGAATTGCATGAGGCAGAGGCTGAGATCTTTTCATCAAACTCTTCAGTTGACCCAGGAGAGCTTTAAGTATATGTTACTCTCCCACATTTAATTTTCTTAGCTCCTTGGTCAGAAATCAAATGACCACACGTGTGTGGACCCATTTCTGGATGGGCTATTCTATTCCCTTGACTCATGTGTCTGCTTCCCTGTCATTTTCATACTGTGTTAATTATTGTACTTTTAAAATAAATCTTAAAATCAGGTTTTATAGGTTTTCTACCTTTGTTCTGTTTGTCAAAAATTGTTTTGATTATTCTAGATAATTTACACTTCTATATAATTGTTAGAATCAGCTGTCATTTTCCATAGAAAAGGCTGCAAGGATTTTGATTAAAATAACATTGGATACAGATATGTAAATCAATTTGGAGGAAAAGTAATGATTAGAATGTAGACTCTTCTGATCCATGATCAAATATACCCTTCTATCTATTTGTCATTTGTAATTTCTTTAGAAAATAGTTTATAGATTTGAAAAAATACAGCAAATAGCAAGTATTGGCAAGGATGTGGGGAAAAGGAAACCTTTGTGTACTTTGGGGAATATAAATTGGTACAGCCCTTATGGAAAACATACAGAATATCCTTGATTTTTTTTTTTCTGTTTAAATGCTTGGTTACATTCACCAGTGAAGCTACCTGAATCATTTTTTTCTAGGAATGTTTTAACTACAAAATCAATTTCTTTATAGATCTAGGGCTTTACAGATTATCTATTTATGTGTGTGTGACCTTTAGAAGTCTGTGTATTTTTAGGAATTCATTCATTCCACTTAACTTGTCAAGTTTATTAGCATTAATTTATTCACACTACCCCTTATTATACTTAATATCATAAGACATAATGATGTCTACTCTCCCATCCTTTGGATTTTTAAATGTGTGTTTTGTTTTCTTGATTATTCTGGCTAGAAATTTATCATTTTATTAGCCATGTGCTTTGATTTCACTGGCCTTTTCTATTTTTTGATAGTTTGTTAACTCTCCTTCTCATTATTTTTTTTTCTTTGCTTGTCTTGAGTTTACTTTTGAAGTCTCCTAATTTGGGGAACTAGCATGGATGTGAGAGTTGGACTGTGAAGAAGGCTGAGCACCGAAAAATTGATGCTTTTGAACTGTGGTGTTGGAGAAGACTCTTGAGAGCCCCTTGGACTGCAAGGAGATCCAACCAGTCCATTCTAAAGGAGATCAGCCCTGGGTGTTCTTTGGAAGAAATGATGCTAAAGCTGAAACTTCAATACTTTGGCCACCTCATGCGAAGAGTTGACTCATTGGAAAAGACCCTGATGCTGGGAGGGATTGGGGTCAGGAGGAGAAGGGGACAACAGAGGATGAGATGGCTGGATGGCATCACAAACTCGATGGATGTGAGTTTGAGTGGTGAACTCTGGGAGATGGTGATGGACAGGGAGGCCTGGTGTGCTGTGATTCACAGGGTCGCAAAGTGTCGGACACGACTGAGCGACTGAACTGAACTGAGTTCATTGATTTGAGACCTTTATTTTTCTCGAATATGAGTACTCTATAAGCTTCTCATTAAACTTTGCTTTAATTGAATACAACAAATTTTTATAAGTTGTGTTGCCATTTTAATTTAGTCAAAGTACTTTTTTAAACTGTGTTCTCATCAGTTTTCCTCCTAAAGCCTTTTTATACATGCATAGACATATCTTTTCTCAGTCACATATTTGGGATTTCCCATATATATTTGTCTTTTCAATTCACAATTTAATTCCATTGTAATCATAGAAACATATTTTCTATGACTTACTTTCAAACTTGAGACTCAGGATTCAGAATGTAGATCAAGTGTGTACTTGAGAAGAATGTGTATTCTACTGCTCTTTAATTAATAGGTAGTGGCCTATTAATGCCATTTCAATCATATTCTTTGACAGTGGTGCTCACTTATTCTATATAGGCAGCCTTCAGGAATGTTGTGGGCTTGTTTCAGATCACTGATTAAAGAGAATATGGCAATAAAGTGAGACACACAAATATTTTGGCTTTCTGGTACATATAAAAGTAATGCTTACACTGTACTGTAGTCTATTAATTGTGCTATATCAGTATGTCTAAAAAACAATAGACATAATTTAATTTAAAAATACTTTATTGCAAAAATTTTATAATTAAAAAATAAAAATACTTTATGACTAAAAAATGCTAACTATCATCTGAGCCTTCAGCGAGTGATAGTGGTAACATCAAAGTTCCCTGACTACAAATCATCCAAATAAATATAATACCAATGGAAAAGCTTGAAATATTGTGAGAATTAATAAAATGTGACAGACACAGAATGAGAAAATGCTTCTGGAAAAATGTCACCATTACACTTGTTACTGGCTTTCCTGGTGGCTCAGATGGTTTTAAAAAATAAAATAAAATAAAAAAAACCTGCCTGCCAATGCAGGATACATGGGTTCACTCCCTGGGTCAGGAAGATCTCCTGGAGAAGGAAATGGTAACCCACTCCAGTGTTCTTGCCTGGAGAATTCCATCAACATAGGTGCCTGAGGACCTACAATCCATGGGTGTCACAAGGAGTCGCACACAGCTGAGCACCTCTAGCACTTAGGCTTGTTCCAGGCAGGGTTCCCACAAACCTTCAGTTCGTAAAAAACACAAACTCTCTGAGACAAAGCGAAGTGAAGTGAAATAAAGCGAGGTCGGCCTGAACTGAGAATGAGCTTTGTCTTTTTCGAGTCTTGTTTTAAGCTCTGTTAGTCAGTGTCACAGCAGCCTTTAGTCCAGGGCTCACTGGACCCTACTACAGAGGTGATGCTCAGAATTCAGAGGACTCAGGGGCTCTCTTTTCTGGGTGTAGGCATTGAGTGACACACAGATGTTATCAAACCCTTTCCTATTCCCTGCCTTGGTTAGTGCCCTGACATACTGGTCAGTACTCACCATAATGCAGAGGAAACCCCTGCCAACATCCAGAAGTCTATCTGTGCATCTCTCATTCTGCATGGACCTCTGTCTCTATGTCACTGTTCTCTGAGAATTTTAGGCCCTGGGCTCCTTCAAATTATCAACTGTGGACCTGACTGGATGGTTAGCCTGTCCCCCACTTCCTTTCTCTCCACCCCTATCAGGAAGCTCCAGGCAAGAAGCTCCCCATCATAGGGACCAGCTCCTCTGTTGGCCTTCTCTCAGGAATCACTGTCTTGTGTTGCCTGTTTTCCCAACATCTATAACTCGTTGGGTTGTAAATTTTGTTTTTTCAGTTATTAAAGACAGGTAAATTTAGCATCTGTTAGTCCATCATGTCTAATAGTGGAGATCTTTATTTTCTTTTAAGTCTAATCCTATGTTTAATTTTATAGGAAATTTCCAGGCCCTTTTCAAAGTGGGTGTACCATTTCACATTCCTACCAACAACACTCCACATTCTCATCAATGTTTGGTATCGCAATTCTCAAAAGTGTGAACCATTTGAGTTCTGCATGTTTACATCTTGCTGTGGTTTTAATGTCGATTTCCCTTTTACTTAATGTTCCCTAATGTTTCACATACTCACTGGACATTTGCATTCCTTTTCTTGTGGTGTCTGTCCAAATCTTCTGTTAAGATTTTATATTTTGTTTATTTGTCTTTCTATTATTAAGTTATAAGAAACTTTTATATATTCTAATACCAATCCTTTGTCAGATATATGTTTTGAAAATATTTTCTCAATCAATGGCATGCCAATCCGTGCATCCTTAAGGATGTATTTTGATGGTCTGGGGCTTCTACTTTTGATCAAGTATAATTTATCAGTTTCCCCTAAATGTTTATTACCTTCTATATTCTGGATAATATCTATACACAATATTATAGAGAAAGATTAGGTGAGATTTTATGAGCTTTCTAATCATTTCCATTGAGAGTGTCAGTCTGCTAAAAGCTACTATAGCAAAGATAACAGATCCAGGGCCAACATTTAAGAGTTAATATTAAATGGATTAGAAATGGACAAAGAGAGATAGAGAGAGCTAAGAGCTGGGCTAAACCATTTCCATCACTTTTCTAAAGATGTCAAATAGAATAGATATTTGGAATCTATTTGGAATAGATAGAGAAGTGATCACTCACCTTTAGCTAATATCCTATTATGTTTTATATCTACTTACTCCTTTGCTTGAACTCTTCTTATATTAATTTATGTACTTCTAAGTCACCTTGCCTCTTTAGAGCCACCAAGGTCAAAGCTCCATACAGCTCTATTTTTTTATTTTGTGTAAGCACTTAGAACAGTGTCTCCCAGATATAGGCACTTG
Organism: Aepyceros melampus; assembly: GCA_006408695.1. Taxonomy (NCBI): domain Eukaryota; kingdom Metazoa; phylum Chordata; class Mammalia; order Artiodactyla; family Bovidae; genus Aepyceros; species Aepyceros melampus. The sequence goes on along the minus strand of SJXQ01008521.1, from coordinate 28,704 downwards.
ATAAATACCTGTTGAGAGCGAAGGGGGAGAAAGGACTATTAGTTTTTACAATAAAGATTTCCAAGTTAAATATTACATTATAAAACAGATGATCTTCATATGGATGTGTGTGTGCTCAGTAGCATGCAACTCTTTGTGACCCCATAGATTGTAGCCTGCCAGGCTCCTCTGTCCATGGCATTTCTTAGGCAAGAATATTGGAGTGGCTGCCCTTCCCTTCTGCAGGAGACCTTCCCAACCCAGACACATCTCCTGTGTCTCCTGCACTGACAGGTAGATTCCCTACCACTGAGCCAACTGGGAAGCCTCTTGTTCTCATATGTCTAAACATATTTAAAAGCTTCTGTGTCCAAATTCCTTCCTGAAATTTTCTGGAATCTTGCTTTTTCAAATCTCAAATCCTCTGAGAAATCTTTTAGGAAAACAGGAAATACAGTATAATTTTCATATAAGAAATGAAACTTAACGAGCAACATAAGACTTTACCAGTTTGAGAGGACTATTGACAGCAAGTCAAAAGCAAGAGCTGACACTGAGTTGAAGGAGAAAGTCAACTTGTCCACGGACCAGGACAGGAATGTGGAGAGAGAAACCATCCTCTTCCAAACAGAGTCTCTCAGTAGTTTTCGGTTTGTAGCATGTGTGTGCTGCTAATGGTGAGGCATGCTTGCAAATAAAATATTAATAATTTATATACACAGCATACTTTTGAGCAAACTCTGGAGGAGAGTGAAGGACAGGGAAGCTGGTGTGCTTTAGTTCATGGAGTCCAAAGAGTCCAGCTGAGCCATAGCAACAAAATACTTTGTACAATTCTTAGGAGGAATGTTCCAATAAATAGCAAATTTTGGAAGCAAGAGGGAGGGTGTTTAATTTGTCAGTTTCATTAGGAGATTCTGTGGGGTGCTATTAACCTTGCTAGGTATAGTCTACAGTTCTCTGTAAATAATTCAACAGAAAAGATGGGGAAAAAAGATTATAATGTTGTGAAATATTGTGACATGGAGTTAGAAACTTATCTGAAATCTGAATTAAAAAGTGATAGTGATTTCAACCAAAAACCTAGTATTAGAGCAAGACAGCAAAGCCCAAAGTGAAGATACTCTGGGATGCATTCAACAGCGAGATCAACTTCAACACAAAATGGGACCTTCTCCATATAGGGAATGTTTATCAGGAAACAAAGGTCAGAATTATAGGAGAGGGCAATAAATCCTTTGTGCTTAAGGTAATAAAATCTCCTAATATTAACTAGTTCTATTAGTATTATCTTACAGTTTTAGAAATTGTCTTTGGTATCAATATTCTCTGTTATTACTGCTTTTATTGCAAAGGAATGTCTCTATCAAGTAGTGCTCATGTCTATATTTCCAAATATTTTTACTATGTGGAGATTTTAAATATTTCTGGCTTTTAGTATTTTAAATACATCAAAATATATTTGTTTATAATAAACAATTCATTTATTATATTATATATAATTCTAATTTTTTAAAGAAAACCTGTAACACATTCAGTGAAATTCTACCACAGTCATACAATGTTCTGCTTAGTATCACAGTCACTTGCAATGTTAAAATACAAAAATAAAGAGTTATGAAAGATAAAGAGTCACTTTTAATATTATGAGTCTCTGGGAATTTTAACTTCTCTTTCCTGAATCCTCATGTTTAATATTGGGGATTTAAAACATTAAATACAATTGTTGAATCTGCAGTTTTATGGTCAAAATTTATTTATCATAGGCATCTCTGGAACAATGGAGTCAATACTTCTCAAACTTTTTCCAACCCTTAACCTTAGGTTCAGTTAGTGACAGAGGCAATGATTACCCTTTGCTGTATTTGTTTTGAGATATTGTTTATCCTAATTATATGGATCTAAGCAAGTCAACAATTTAAGACAAGATTCTGAAGCCTCAGAAGCTTGCTACCTAGATATATAGTATTCAAGAATGCTTGATTGCATGCATTAAAATAAAAAACAAATGAAAACCATCCTTGGAAATTCCCTGAGCATGCAACACCAGCTCAATCATACAAACAAAATTTAATTTAGCTTTTCTTGCCTGGAAAACACCAATCCATAGGATCACATAAGAGGTTGGACATTACTGGATGACCAAACAGTAACATCCACTGGATCGTAGAAAAAGCAAAAGAGTGCCAGAAAAACATAACTTCCGCTTCACTGACTACTCTAAAGCCTTTGACTGTGTGGCTCACAGCAAACTGTGGAAAATTCTTCAAGAGATGGAAATACCAAATCACCTTACCTGCCTCCAGAGAAATCTGTATGCAGGTCAAGAAGCAGCACTTAGAACTGGACGTGGAACAACAGACTGGTTCCAAATCAAGAAAGGAGTATGCCAAGGCTGTATATTGTCACCCTGCTTATTTAACTTATATGCAGAGTACATCATGCAAAATGCTGGGCTGGATAAAGCACAAGCAGGAATCAAGATTGCTTGGAGAAATATCAGTAATCTCAGTTATGCAGATGACACCACCCTTATGGCAGAAAGCAAACAGGAACTAAAGACCTTCTTGATGAAAGTGAAAGAGCAAAGTAAAAAAAAAACTGGCTTAAAATGCAACATTCAAAAAACTAAGGTCAAGGCATCCAGTCCCATCACTTCATGGTAAATAGGTGGGGAAACAATGGAAACAGTGAGAGACTTTTTTTTCTTGGGCTCCAAAATCACTGCAGATGGTGACTGCAGCCATGAAATTAAAAGACACTTGCTCCTTGGAAGAAAAGCTCTGACCAAGCTAGACAAAGTATCAAAAACAGAGGCATTACTTTGACCACAAAGGTCCATGTAGTCAAAGCTATGGTTTTTCCAGTAGTCATGTGTGGATATGAGAGTTGGACCATAAAGAAAGCTGAGCGCCAAAGAATTGATGCTTTTGAACAGTGGTGTTGGAAAAGACTCTTGAGAGTCCCTTGGACTGCAAGGAGATCCAACCAGTCAATTCTAAAGGGAATCAGTCCTGAATATTCATTGCAAGGACTGATGCTGAAGCTGAAACTCCAATACTTTGACCACTTGATGTGAAGAACTGATTCAATGAAAAAGACCTTGATGCTGGGAAAGAATTGAAGGCAGGAGAAAGGGACAACAGAGAATAAGATGGTTGGATGGCATCACCAACTTGATAGACATGAGTTTGAACAAGCTCCGGGAGTTAGTGATGAACAGGGAAACCTAGCATGCTACAGTCCATGGGGTCTCAAAGAGTCAGAGACGATTGAGCAACTGAACTCACCGACCAAAGCATTCACTACACTTTAAGCAATATAATTTTAATTTTTGAAAATCTGGAGAATAAAGTGTACTGTTTCACCATTTTCTGTATTATTTCTGTTTCTTTAATTACTTGTTGGCCATTAGACTTCTGTGAATTGCAAGTTTATACCATTTGCCTATTTTTCCTTCTATTGAGTTATTTTCCCTTAGTTTATTACTGTCAGGAGCTTTTTGCAAAATATGTTTTGTTTCCATATTCCTTTGTGTCTCTTCACACTGAAAGACACTATTTTTGACATGCTTTTACTTTTCCTTCCAACTTAACCACCTCCTGTGTTTTCTTAAAACTCAATGTAATTTTAGTTCCAGATGACAATTATCTTTACATTAAGCTTCTAAGTACTTAGAAATGCTTTCTTAGCAACTATTTTATGTTTTATAATCCCACCATCTGACTCTACAAAGGACATGAATGTCATTAATCTGCTCTGAACCTTGTGGATCCTATCATGTCTTGCACTATGAGGTTTTATTTTACTTTTCTATAAGTTCTGTGATGATTTGCCATTTACATACCTTTTACTTCTTTTTAGAACTCCTAGAGGTGGATTTGGAATTTATAAATTTATTGTCCATATTTCAATGCTTCTCTTTCGGTACTCGTCTTTTCTTTCCTTCACGCAAGTTTCCTCCTTACTAATTAATTTCTCACCAAGATCTTTAAATATCCACTCACTTAATCTTTAATCTTTTGTTCCCCAAACTACATTCTGGAGCTCTAAGAACACTTGAGAGGTTTCCTTTTTCCATATCAACTATTTCTGTTCTGTTTCTTCTTTTCCTTCTCTCTGCCTTCACCTCCTGCTCCTCCTCCTCCTTGGTTTATTTTTTAAAGGATTCCATCTCACTTCTTGATGAGGATTATATATTTCAAGGTTTTTCTTTTCCACTCTATTAGTTTTGTTTCTGAAGGGTTTTTTCTGCATTGTTTGCATTTGACACCTTGCTCTTGGGCTTTGATTCCTCCTTGTAAATATCTGCAGATAACAGTCTAAGGTCAACAAATGCTTAGGTGCCATCTATCTTCTTGTTTACAAGGAGGATCCCTGGAAAGGAACAAACCTTCACATTAAGAATGTCACATTTGGTCATTTCAGGAGACTGGTACGATGGAAATTAAGTTGGAATTTACATAGTTTACCTTCTAGGTCAGGAGTCTTCCAGTACCTTCCATGGGATTATGTTATCTAAGACTCTTCTCCCAGACCAAGAACTCCTGCTTCTGGTGGCAGGAAGCAAGCACTGCTTTTGGTGTATGTAGCTGCTTGGTGGTTGCTGTGGCAGCACTGGTCCAGCTACTCTCCCTGTGTGGCCACAGACAGATATAAGGAAATCAGTAAGTGATTAGTTGGGGGTCAAATGGTGATGTTATTTGAACATGCTACATCTGGCTTGTTTGGTGTCCAAGCAACAAGCCCAGATGGAATTAAAAATATGGATCTAAAGCCCCTACAAGAATATGTGTGCTGAGAGACAGACAAAAAACCAGCAAGAGGGAAGTGACCTTGAGAGAAAAATGACCGATACACACACACACGAAACTTTCAAGTAACAAAAACTGTAAAACACATCCTTTTAGAAGATGAGGGAATCAGGGAAAACATGGCAAGCAGTGAGGAAACAGACCGAATTATCCTAAAATGTAAAGGAAAGTAGTGTCCAACTAGATGCTATATCTTTCCTTTCAAAACTGTAGGTAAAAAACAAAAGTTGACATTAAAATACAGGAATATTTGACTCTCCTCTTGTAAGATCCAGACATTCTGTCTTGCCTTTGTTTTTTGCTTTTCTTAAAGAGTTTGTCTCTCTTACATTTAGATGTAAATTTAGTCTTTCCTATATGAAGGAGTCCCATGAAATGAAAGAAACATACAGATAGGAATTACCCCTAAAGTGTGCTTTCATCAAGGCAAAGGAAAGCAATCTAAGTACTGTAGACATTTAATAGATACTTCATACACACAAGAGTAATGAAACGGCCTGCACTGTAGATCAAAATAAGTATAAACAGGACAGAAGTGTAGTTTGCAGCTCCTGATGTGAGCAGGAAGCATAACTTACAGTTAGTATAATCAGGTGATGTAGCAACAGAGGTTTGGGGTAAAACCAGAGCGCAGAAAAGTAAGTAAATATTGGAAATAGTCATGGAAAACCAGGAAGAGTCAAAGAGAAAGGTCAACATGGGTGTTGATAGTGATGGAAAACACAGAAACTCAAAGGGAAAAAGGTCTGTGGGTTGAACATCCCATAGGCGAAATAAGAATGCAGGGTTTTCCCATTCCAGAAACAAGATATATTTGCTTCTTATGAAGAAGGGGACATTTGATTTTCTCTGAAAGGTGTTAGAACTGCTGCCTGGTAACTCTTTCTGGTTCAAGGTTTCTTTATAAGTCTTTGATAAAATTCCACCACAATTAAAAAAAAAAAGAATAAACAATATTATTCTTCTGTTTCTTTTTTGTGAAGATTCCTTAGTCATCTAATTCAATGATGTGTGCATGCTCAGTCGCTAAGTCATGTTTCACTCTTTGTGACCACATAGACTCAGCCCACCAGGCTACACTGTCCATGGAATTCTCCAGGCAAGAATACTCAAGTAGGTTGCCATGCCCTCCTCCAGGGGATCTTCCCGACCCAGGGATGGAACCAGCATCTTCTGCATCTCCTGTATTGCAGGCAGATCCTTTACCACTGAGCCACTCAATTCAGTTCAGTTGCTCAGTCGTGTCCGACTCTTTGTGACCCCATGAATTGCAGCACGCCAGGCCTCCCTGTTTATCACTAACTCCTGGAGTTCACTCAGACTCACGTCCATCGATTCAGTGATGCCATCCAGCCATCTCATCCTCTGTCATCCCCTTTTCCTCCTGCCCTCAATCTCTCCCAGCATCAGGGTCTTTTCCAATGAATCAACTCTTTGCATGAGGTGGCCAAAGTACTGGAGTTTCAGCTTCAGCATCATTCCCTTCAAAGAAATCCCAGGGCTGATCTCCTTCAGAATGGACTGGTTGGATCTCCTTGCAGTCCAAGTGACTCTCAAGAGTCTTCTCCAACACCACAGTTCAAAAGGAAGCCCAATTCAGTAATACACAAACTTAACTGGCAGTTTCCTTTCAAAGCCTAAGAATATCCAGCTGGAAAGTGTATACAACAAACAATGTCACTTTCTCCCAAACTTTTTACTGAAGTCCCTGCAGACTTTATTGTGCTTTGACTCAGCTCCCTTAGTGACCATCTGCTTCATTGCTTTCCTGTTACAGCCAAACCATGAGGAGGGGGCATCCACTGGAGGACCAACTAAGACCACTGAGACATGTCTGATTCAGGCTCTGCTCTGTCTTTCCCTCCAGATTAACTTCTTTCCAGGGAATTATTGACACACTCTGGCATTCTTGCCTGGAGAATCCCAGTAGTAGCTGCTGCTGCTGCTGCTAAGTTGCTTCAGTGGTGTCCGACTCTGTGCGACCCCGTAGACGGCAGCCTATCAGGCTCCTCCGTCCCTGGGATTCTCCAGGCAAGAACACTGGAGTGGGTTGCCATTTCCTTCTCCAATGCATGAGAGTGAAAGTGAAAGTGAAAGTCGCTCAGTCGTGCCCGACCCTTAACGACCCCATGGACTGCAGCCCATCAGGCTCCTCCATCCATGGGAGTTTCCAGGCAGGAGTACTGGAGTGGGGTGCCACTGCCTTCTCCACCAGTAGTAGCAGTAGCAGGGAATTATTGATAGTTTAAGCTATTAATAGAAAAAGTTCTCACCAAAACAAGACTAACTCAGTGATATTTCAATTGGTATAGATGATCTTAACTGCAAAGCAGAAATAGATACATAGACATAGAGAACAAACCAATGGACATCAAGGGAGTGGCTGCGGCTGCTGCTAAGTCGCTAAGTCACTTCAGTCGTGTCCAACCCTGTGAGACTCCATAGACGGCAGCCCACCAGGCTCCCCCATCCCTGGGATTCTCCAGGCAAGAACACTGGAGTGGGTTGCCATTTCCTTCTCCTCCAAGGGAGTGGGGTAGAATGCATTGGGATTGATACATACACATTACTGATACTGTATATAAAACAGTTAACTATGAGAACCCACTGCAGAGCACAGGGAACCCTACTTAAGGCACAGTGGTGACCTAAAGCGAAGGAAATCCAAAACAGAGAGGATACATGTGGTCATAGAGCTAATTCACTTTGCTGTACAGCAGAAACGAATACAACATTGTAAAGCAATTATACCACAATAAAAATTAATTTAAAAAGAAAAAACCTGGTAAGATGTTAAGGTATTAACCCTTCCTAACGTGTTTCAATGGAGAAGGAAATAGCAACCCACTCCAACATTCTTGCCTAGAGAATCCCCTGGGAAGAGGAGCCTGGCGGGCTACAGTCCATGGCGTTGCAAGAGTCCGACACAACTTAACAACTAAACCACCACCACTACCAAAGTGCTTCAGAGTCCAGAGAAATAAATAAGTTGAAGTTTACATTTTTGATCAGTACCCTGGAAATTTTGTTGGCAGAATCTTGCCCTATAACCTTCAACCTCATCTGATAATCATCTGCTTTTTGTAGCCAAGCATAGGCTTATCCTTTAGAGAGACTATAACACGGAAACCTTTAACTTTTTAATTCATGTTTCCTTAACATCAAAGGAACTGGCAATAAAAATCTGGCCCCAATTTTAAAAACACAGCCCCATTGGGAGATATATCTGGTGGTCCAGTGGATAAGACTTGGCACTTCCACTGCAGGGGGCACAGGTTTAATCCCTGGTTGGGGAACTAAGAGCCCACATGCCTTGTGATTCGACCAAAAAATTTAAATAATAATAATTTAAATAAATAAATATCACTTGAACAATCCTTGCAATTTTTTTTAATAGAATAAAATGCAGCCCCATTGAAATGCTTTCCAGGAGGACACATTCACTTGGTCCTTGTCATCATGCTCAATGTCTCCGCTTTCACTCGTTTCTGGTATCCTTTCAGCTAACTTGTCCATCCCCATTTGAGTGCTCCATCTTCTGTCTGGGACTCTCTACTTGACCCTACTGTCTGTGGTTTGTTTCACCCTGGCTTGTTTTTCAGATGCAATAACACTTAATAATCTCCATCTGTTTCTTCACAGATAGAATTTATGTCTTCAAACCAAACAGACCTCCCCAAATACCAATTTCCAACTGCCCTACTTTCTACAAGAACAGTTCATCTGTGGTCAACCTGGTGTCTCCAACTGAATGTCTGCCTGGGTCACCTCTTAAAATGTCCATGTGTAGTCACTGTATCCATCTTCTTTCATGTCTCTTACCTCCAATCTGTGAGGCGTTCTCCCCACTGTGCCAGCGAAAACAATTTTCATCCAGACCAGCCGCCAGCCCCACCTTTGCAAAGCCAGGGGTCAGTTTCATGTGTCTTCATTTGCACAGGGCACAGCTGATGGCTCCTGCTTCTTGAAGCTCTGTCTTGTCTTGACTCCATTCTCTCCTGGTTCTTCCCTCCCATGACTGATGCTCTTTCTTGGTCTCCTTTACCAGTTCCTTCTCATCTTAGAGATAAATGTCCTCACCTCCCTCTCCTATAATGAGTTTCTCTCTTAAGATGACTTCATTCAGGTCACATCTCTAAGTGCATATTACACTCTAGCAACTCCCAAATTTGTACTCCAATCTACCATGCCCTCTACGCTGTATAGCTAACAGACGTCTCTAATTTCCAAAATTCAGCTTCTGACTTTTTAACTCATCTACACTGTCACAAAGAGTTGGACATGACTGAGCGACCGAACTGACTAACTGACGCTGTTACCAAAATTTGCTCCTTTGGTGATTTTACATGTCTCAGTGAATGGACACTCCAAATGACTACATCAAGGCCCAGGGAGGTGGTGCAGACACCTCACCTCCTTCCACACAGCTCTGGGTTTTTGCTACTTTGTAAGTTTGTTCCTACCTCAACATTAAGAGCAAAGGGCCTTTAGAAATGCTTTTTGTTAGGCTTTTAAAGTCTAAAAAAAAAAAAAAAAAGACCAAAAAACCTGCAACCCAAAGCCCGGTTTGTATTTTTAAAGTTCTAGAACTAATCCTAGGTGACTTTCTCGCCTCTTATCCACACATGCACAGCACCACACCATCTGCTTAAGGCAGTCACAGCCACCTTTCAGCAGCCTCAGTGGAGTCCCGCCTTGGGGAGGGCACCGGTGCAGTTCTGTCTTTCTGCTGTCACCAGTGCCACTTTAGAGACTCTTGTCAAATATGGACAATAGAGTAACAAATGTGTCCACCTTTCCCAACCATTTTTCTTTGTCTTTTTTTTTTTTAGGAAAATATACTTTTATTGAACAAGCAATTAAGTATTTTCAAATGAAACACTTCTTTTTTTATCTTTGCTATTATTTATTTATTTTTAAATATAAATTTTTAATTGGGGGTTAATTACTTTACAATATTGTATTGGTTTTGCCATACATCAACATGAATCCGCCACAGGTATACACGTGTTTCCCATCCTGAACCCTCCTCCCTCCCTGTACCATCCCTCTTAATAACATTTCTGTCCATAATGAACTGGATTATTTCATTAGTTCATTGAGTCACCCTGAGCCAGATGTTCTGGAGTTCGAAGTCAAGTGAGCCTTAAAAGCACTGCTGTTAATAAAGCTAATGGATGCAATGAAATTGCAGCAGAACTATTCAGATCCCTAAAGGATTATGCCATCAAGGTGTTACTTTCATTATGTCAGCAAATCTGGAAGACTCAGCAGTGGCCACAGGACTGGAAAACGTCAGTCCTCATCCCAGTTCCAAGAAGGATAGTGCTAAAGAATGCATTAACCATTGGACAGTCACACTCATCTCCCATGCTAGTAAGGTCATGCTTAAAGTCTTGCATGCTAGGCTTCTGCATTATGGGAGCCAAGAACTTCCAGATGTCCAAGCTGGGTTAGAAAAGGAAGAAGAACTAGAGATCAAACTGCCAACATTCACTGGATTATAGAGAAAGGGAATTTCAGAAAAACATTTATCCCTGTTTCATCAACTACACTAAAGCCTTACCCTGAGCCAGATGTTCTGGAGTTCGAAGTCAAGTGAGCCTTAAGAAGCACTGCTGTTAATAAAGCTAATGGATGCAATGAAATTGCAGCAGAACTATTCAGATCCCTAAAGGATTATGCCATCAAGGTGTTACTTTCATTATGTCAGCAAATCTGGAAGACTCAGCAGTGGCCACAGGACTGGAAAACGTCAGTCCTCATCCCAGTTCCAAGAAGGATAGTGCTAAAGAATGCATTAACCATTGGACAGTCACACTCATCTCCCATGCTAGTAAGGTCATGCTTAAAGTCTTGCATGCTAGGCTTCTGCATTATGGGAGCCAAGAACTTCCAGATGTCCAAGCTGGGTTAGAAAAGGAAGAAGAACTAGAGATCAAACTGCCAACATTCACTGGATTATAGAGAAAGGGAATTTCAGAAAAACATTTATCCCTGTTTCATCAACTACACTAAAGCCTTTTACTGTGTGGATCATGACAAACTGTGGAAAGCTCTTAGAGAGACGGGAATACCAGACCATCTTACCTGCCTCCTGAGAAACCTGTATGTGGGTCAAGAAGCAGCAGTTAGAACCCTTTATGGAACAACTGATTAGTTCAAGATAGTGAAAGGAATATGACAGAGCTGTCTGCTGTCACCCTGTTTGTTTAACCTATACACTGAGCGCCTCATGGGAAATGCCAGGCTGGATGAATTACAGTCTGGAATCAAGATAGGTGAGAGAAACATCAACAACCTCACATATGCAGATGACACCACTCTAAAGGCAGAAAGCAAAGAGGAACTAGAGGGCCTCATGATGAGGGTGAAGGAGGAGAGGGAAAGAACCAGCTTAAAACTAAATACTATAAAAACTAAGATCATGGCATCGGGCCGGATTATTCATGGCAAATAGAAGGGGAAAAGGTGGAAACAGTGACAGATTTCCTCTTCTAGGGCTCCAAATCACTGCGGATGGTGACTGCAGCCATGAAATTAGAGGACAATTTCTTTTTGGCAGAATGGCGACCACAAACCTAGACAAGGTGTTGAAAAGCAGAGACATTACTTTGCCAATAAAGATCCATATAGCCAAGGCTATGGTCTTCCCAGGTATCACTTACAGTTGTGAGAGCTGGGCCATAGAGAAGGCAGAATGCCAAAGAATTGATGCCTTCACATTGTGAGAAGACTCCTGAAAATCCCTTGGACAGCAAGGAGATCAAACCAGTCAATCTTAAGGGAGATCAACAGTGAATATTCACTTTAAAGACTGAAGCTGATTTTGGTCGTCTGATGGGAACAGACAACTCATTGGAAAAGTCCCTGATGCTGGGAAAGATCAAGGGCAGAAGGAGAAGAGGGCTTCAGAGGATGAGATGGCTGGATGGCATCACTAATGCAAAGAACATGAACTTGGGTAAACTCTGGGAGATGGTGAGGGACAGAGAGGCCTGGAGTTCTGTACTGGGCAGTTGTGGACATGACTGGGCGACTGAACAACAAGCACCAGTCAATATCATTTATAAGTGATTATATCTGCCATTCTTTTAGTTTATGGAGATGTAAATTGATAAGAGATATAATCTGCAATCTGAAAGTGTTTTCTCTTTGATGTTAATTTTAGATCTCCCATTTTTCACAGAAAGAGACCTTCTTGCCATGGGTTCATGCATCTTTAATTTATCTGCCTTCAATTAAAAAAAGAATCAGTAATGAATCCAAAATGAAAAGTTTCAATAAACAGCCAGATAAGAAGGGATGGTTATCACATTTTTTTCATTTTGAGGCATGCATTTGTTATTCTATTTCATCACCATGGGAGGAAAATGATCTTGCCAAGGGCCAGGGCTTGTGTCAGGAAAAACCCCTGTCAGCATTTGTCTCTTTGCAGTCTCTGCATTACTGAAAAGTGCCTTGAAGGCAAGAGGCTGCCCCCTGAAGGGACAAAAAACAGCACTCTGGGCAGCAATCCCATTTCTGGAACACCATAGGAGTCAAGGCCTATTGACTTTCCCACAAAGCAGCTCAGGGGAAAGATGCTTCCGTTGGACTTCCCAGGGAGGTGGCTGCCGGAAGGTTGTAGGGAAGGGTCATCCAGGCACCCCCCTGTCTCCGGGAGCCACTCCCCAGAAACGGTTTACTGCAGACAAGAACATTCTCTGTTTAAATGTTACCAGGGAACAGACAGAACTCCATTTCGTCAGAACAATCAGAAATGGTGCGATCACGATTTTTCTTTACTGCCCAGGGTGGGGGAAAGAAATTGAATAGATTTAACTGTAAGATGCCACAAGATTGTCATGAACAGAAATACCTCATCCTCATAAAAGCTAAGTCTATTCAGCCTCAGTCAATAGCTAGGATGAAAGACATTGGAACTTAAGCTACTTACAGCTGAAAAATAAGTGGGTAAAGCCAAATGTGTTGCAGTGGAACCACATCTGTAACACACACACGTTCTTTGTCTTGGGTGGGGACAGAAAATAGAAAAATGTGGTAGCAACGTAGGGAAATGAATGCTTCTTAAGACAGTATTTGTTCCTAGGATCTCTTCCTTTTGACTTTAAGCTAAATCACCAGCCTATATATTAATTTCAACTCATTTTTTAAATAAAAATGAGGTGAGGCTAGGGTCCATCTAGGGGCTTCCCTGGTGGCTCAGTCAGTAAAGAATCTGTATGCAGTGTAGGAGCTGCAGAAGACATGGATTTGATCCTTGGGTGAGGAAGATCCCCTGGAGAAGGAAACAGCAACCCACTCTGGTGTTCTTGCTTGAGCATTCCATGGACAGAGGAGCCTGGTGGGCTACAGTCCATGGGGTCGAAAAGCAGCAGACACAACTTAGCAACTAGACCACCAGCAGGATCCCTCGAGAGCAATCTTACTGAAATTTGTGGACCAGGAATTGACCCCCTTTTGTGAAATTTACTCTCTCCCCACTAATTCCCTGTACAAAATTTTGTTCACAGAACATTGACTTGTTCTCAGACCTGTGACTTTTGTTTCAGCCTTGGGGGTTGTTTTTGAGCCATTTCCAAAAGTGAGACAAACACAGTACTCAGATTGATACAACACTCAGGTGTCCATGACTAGCCACTAATTACCTCTACTCTGGCCTGCAATGTCCCTGCTCTGTCTCAGAACAATGCACTTCAGAAAGAGCAGTCATCTCTGCTTTGGCTTCTATCTTCTCGATGTCCATTAGTTTGCTGTTTCAATAAACAAGGGATGAAAGGAATTTGGTACAAGCTGTCATTGGAGGGACGACACCTCTGTCAGACCTGGGTAAATTTGCTAATGAAAATAAAGCTATGGGAAGTTGATCAACTTTCCTTTTTAGGATGGAAAATAGAGCCTGACACATAGTGGTTGTTGAAGAAGTTTTCACTAAGTGAATGGATAAATGCACAGTTATTATAAAATTGGTGTCATTTTATCCTTCAATGTTAGGTTTTCCCAGGAGGCTAGTTGATGAACCATTTTGGCTGCCATGTGGACCAGGGTTGATGCTGAATGAGAATGACAGTCCCTGTGATTGCACATTATTTAAGAAATGAAATGCATCCAAGTGGTTCTTTTCTGCAAAGTTTCAGTTCACTGCTTTTGCAGAATTTGGATGTGGGAAAATATGAAAGGACTTTGACTGATATGAGTTCTTTAATTTTAGTTTTGCACCTTTTAATATTTTAAGAGAGAGGAACATGGGGTGTCATGATTCAGAAATGGATAAGACATGAGAGATTGAAGACAGGAGAAGAAGGGGGCTGCAGAGGATGAGATGGTTAAATAGCATCACCGACTCAATAGACATAAGTTTGAGCAAACTCCAAGAGATGGTGAAGAACAGGGAAGCCTGGCGTGCTGCAGTCCATGGGGTCACAAAGAGTTGAACATGACTTAGCAACTGAACAACAACAACACTTGCACTATGAGTCAGCAGAGAAAGGTCATCTACCAAAAATGGTCCTGGAACAACTGGAGATCTCTATGGACAATAAATAAATATACTTTGACCTCATATCAATATACAACATTAACTCAAATAGCACTATAATACTGGAAATAGTACAGCACATTTTTGTAACTTTGTTGCATGTAAAAATTTCATAGACAAGACTTAATAATGAATGGTAAAAAAATAATAAAATAAGTTTTATCAAAACATTACTCTTTAAGAGACATTATGTTTAAAAAATGACAACTCACAGACTCAGAGAAAATATTTGTAATACATATCATTTCAAGAAGGACTTATATAAAGGATATATTAAGAGCTCTTCCAACTCAATAATAAAAAGATAAACAACTCCTTTAAAAACAGGCAAAAGATTTGAACATTTAAAAATATGTGACTGCAAAATGGACCTCATTAATCTATGTTGATGTTATTGTTGTTTAGTCACTAAGTCGCGTCCAACTCTTTGCGACCACATGGACTGTAGCCCTCCAGGCTCGTCTGTCCATGGGAATCTCCAGGCAATAATACTGGAGTGGGTTGCCATTTTCTCTTCCAGGGGATCATCCCAACCCAGGGATTGAACCCGCATCTTTTGCATTGGCAGGCAGATTCTTTAACAATGAGCCACCAGGGAATCCCTTCAGTTCAGTTCAGTCACTCAGTCATGTCTAGCTCTTTGTGGCCCCATGAATCACAGCATTCCAGGCCTCCCTGTCCATCACCAACTCCTGGAGTTTACACAAACCCACGTCCATTGAGTCAGTGATGCCATTCAGCCTTCTCATCCTCTGTTGTCCCCTTCTCCTCCTGCCCCCAATCCCTCCAGTATCAGGGTCTTTTCCAATGAGTCAACTCTTCGCATGAGGTGGCCAAAGTATTGGAGTTTCAGTTTCTGTATCAGTCCTTCCAATGAACACCCAGAACTGATCTCCTTTAAGATGGACTGGTTGGATCTCCTTGAAGTCCAAGGGACTCAAGAGTCTTCGCCAACACGACAGTTCAAAAGCATCAATTCTTCGGCGNTCTTTACAAAGTGGCAGAAGTTCCCCTAGCATGGGTCTCTCATGGGGTGCCCTTTGGACAACTAGGAAAGTTATTGTCTGAAATTAAGGGCAGGAGAAATTAGTCTGAAATTAAGAAAGTTCTGGCGACGGATGGTGGTAGAACAGGTTGTGCCTGAGTTGACCGTGTCTCTCTGACTTCTTCACTCTACTGTGAGATTACATAGGACTCCAGCTCTGCCTGGATTTAGAAATTCTTTTCTCCAGCATTTATATCTAGCAGGATGACTTGATGTAATAGTTTAATAAGAAAGTATTTAAAGGGAGCCCTTCCTTCCTTCAGCATCTTTTGAGTACCATGGGCCAACAGGTGTTGGGAGCAGCCTATGGCCCTAATAGGGGATTTTCCTGAGAGGTAAACACAAGTAAAGAGAAGGCTGCAACCCCATCTGCTTGTCTGACCCAACCCTGCTTGTACCCCGTGTGTGTGTGACCACATTTCTTACCTGTGACTTCACAAGGACGTCCACCCAACCCTGACGCTTGCTCCTAACAATCTGATCCATCTTCTGAGCTTCACTTACCCATACAGTGTTTTGATGATAGAATAAGCTAACCTATGAGATGAAAAGTGTTCTGTAACTTGGGAGGAGGCCTCTGTATACAGGGACGCAGGTTCTATTTTGTCTTAGTGATGGTGTCCCCAGTGTGGAGGTTATGATCATGACAGTGCAAGGCATCTGAGCTCATTTCAGCTTCACTAGTTCATATATTTTAGGTGAAAGTGATAGATGGATAACTATTTGCATGTGTGGGCAGAGTTTGTGCAAGTGCCAGAAAAGGAAGGTTTGGATGTGGAAAATAAAACATGCCCAGTCTCCCGGCCCCTCAATCACATGAGGTCAAACTACAGTGCTACAGTGCTTATAAGGAGTGGTATTTGCTTCTTTCTGTTCTTATATATTTCAAATGGAAATCTGAGTTTTTAGAAAAACATGTGTCTGTATCTGCAGTTCTTCCTATCACTTATTGAGAACAGCTTATTGAGGAGAAGGCTGGCACCAAAACATGAGACTTCTTCCCTGATGCCACTGGCCCCGAGGTCTCCTTCTACACAGGCACCTCATGCCAAGGCATGCATGGCAGGAGAGTGTTACAGGAAGGAGGACCCCCTCTAGGGCCCGAGAGTGGGCTCTTGTCTAATACTTGAAAATGAATTTACCGGGGAGACACACAAGCTGACAAAGCAAGAGACTTTATTGGGAAGGGGCACCCGGGCAGAGAGCAGGAGGCTAAGGGTAAGGAGAACTGCTCTGCCACTTGCCTCACAGTCTCTGGTTTAATGGCAATGAAATAAATTAGTTTCTGGGTTGTCTCTGGCCAATTATTCTGACCCAGGGTCCTCCTTGGTGACACGTGCATCATTCAGCTAAGATGGATTCCAACTAGAAGGATTCTGGAAGGCCTGTAGGACATATGGATTGGCATCTCCTCTTTCCTTGTCACCTTTCCCAAATTCCTTTGGTTGATGGTAGCTTGTTAGTTCCAAGTTTCTTACCAGAACCTCCTGTTGTATGATAACTCATGCAGGCTGTCACTATCTTGCCTGACCACGGTGGGCAGTTTCAGTCAGTGTTTCTCCTAACAAAAGGACCCTAGCAGAAGGCTTAGAGATGTGTTTAGTTCAGTTCAATCGCTCAGTCATGTCCAACTCTTTGTGACCCCATGGACTGCAGTACTCCAGGCTTCCCTGTCCATCAGCAACTTCCAGAGCTTACTCAAACTCATGTCCATCAAGTTGGTGATGCCATCCAACCATCTCATCCTCTGTTTTCCCCTTCTCTTCCCACCTTCAATCTCTCCCAGCATCAGGGTCTTTTCAAATGAGTCAGCTCTTCACATCAGGTGGCCAAAGTGTTGGAGTTTCAGCTTCAACATCAGTCCTTCCAGTGAATATTCATGACTGATTTCCTCTAGGATGGACTGGTTGGATCTCCTTGCAGTCCAAGGGACTCTCAAGAGTCTTCTCCAACACCACAGTTCAAAAGCAACAATTCTTCAGTGCTCAGCTTTCTTCACAGTCCAACTCTCACATCCATACATGACCACAGGAAAAACCATAGCCTTGACTAGACGGACCTTTGTTGGCAAAGTAATATCTCTGCTTTTGAATATGCTGTCTAGGTTGGTCATAACTTTCCTTCCAAGGAGCAAGCAAGCGTTTTTTAATTTCATGACTGCAGTCACCATCTGCAGTGATTTTGAAGCCCCTCATAATAAAGTCTGTCACTGTTTCCACTGTTTCCCCATCTATTTCCCATGAAGTGATGGGACCAGATGCCATAATCTTCGTTTTCTGAATGTTGAGCTTTAAGCCAACTTTTTCACTCTCCTCTTTCACTTTCATCAAGAGGCTTTTTAGTTCCTCTTCACTTTCTGCCATAAGGGTGGTGTCATCTGCATATCTGAGGTTATTGATATTTCTCCCAGCAATCTTGATTCTAGTTTGTGCTTCCTCTAGTCCAGCATTTCTCATGATGTACTCTGCATATAAGTTAAATAAGCAGGGTGAGACAATATACAGCCTTGATGTACTCCTTTCCTGATTTGGAACCAGTCTATTGTCCCTTGTCTGGTTCTAACTGTTGCTTCTTGACCTGCATACAGATTTCTCAGGAGGCAGGTCAAGGGGTCTGGTATTCCACTTGTTTAAGAATTTTCCACAGTTTGTGGTGATCCATATAGTCAAAGGCTTTGGCATAGCCAAAGTAGATGTTTTTCTGAAACTCTCTTGCTTTTCCGATGATCCAATGGATGTTGGCAATTTGATCTCTGGTTCCCCTGCCTTTTCTAAATTCACTTGAACATCTGGAAGTTCACAGTTCACGTACAATTGAAGCCTGGCTTGGAGAATTTTGAGCACTACTTTGCTAGCATGTGAGATGAGTGCAATTGTGCAGTAGTTTGAGCATTCTTTGGCATTGCCTTTCTTTTCCTGTGGATACTGCTGAGTTTTCCAAATTTGCTGGCATAATGAGTGCAGCACTTTCACAGCATCCTCTTTTAGGGTTTGAAATAGCTAATTTGGAGATGTGTTAGCTCTACCAGAAGGTATTGAGTACCCACTGCACCTCAACCATTGTGCTTATTGCTGAAGATGCCAAGAGGAAACTCAGAGGCCAGACAGGAGACAAGGCACCTAAACTGATCATTTCAAAACAATACAGAATGCACTGTGCAAACATGTGTACACAAGATCCTTCATGGGAGGTAGTTTCCTAGAAAGGTGACACCTGAACCGATTAAGGTGTCCTAAAAGATTAAGGAGGCTGGGGGAGTGCTGGCTGAAAGGAGTAGATCAGTTTAGTTGGAGGCCTGAGGTGAACAAAGACACTGAGGAAGGAAACATGGAGGAGGGGCAGCCAGAGGAACCCCTACCTGGAGTTCGATATTTCTGCTATTTGAGTTCAAAGCCTGGGGAGTTTGGTGAGAGATAATGTGAGCTGCCTAGAAATGGTAGGAGGGAAGATGCCAAGTCCAGGGACTTGCAGCAAAGACCACCAGGTTGTGACGATCTAGAGAAGCAGGCTTTAGAGTCCAATGAGCAGAAAGTTTAGCACTGGTAATGTTGGTTCTGGAGCAGGAGCTACTGCTTTTTTCTCAATATCTTCTTTCCATTGTTTTATTTTTCTCTTCCTATTGTTTTATTTATTTATTTGGTCATGCCCCATGGCTTGCAGGATTTTAGTTCCCCAACCAGTGATCTAACCCAAGCCACCAGCAGCTGAAGCACAGAGTCCCTAACCGTTGGATGCTGGAAGTCCCTCTGTGTCCTTTTTATGTTACGTGTATAGTGGGATACAGACAAGAAGCCAAAAGTGATGCTGTTCCAGGATACTGCAGGGCCAGAGACTGGGCTAACCAAACTGCCACCTGCTTGATGTGTGCTCAGAAACAGTGCCCTTGAATGTGTCTAAGCCCCTTTCAACCTTGCAGGTGTAACAACTTGATGGGAGGTGTAGTAATACATCTTTTGTTATCCAATCATTATTGACCTGAGATGTTTCAGTATTCACTTGCGTAACAAATCACAAATCACCAATCACAGGTATTAGTTTGTTCAAAAGTCCTCTGGTCAATAATGTGTAGTACAAATTTCATGTTTACTGAGGGAACCCAGTAAAACTGTGATGAATGAGAATCTTTAAAGATAATATTTTTCTCTAGACAAAAATAGATTTATGATTATTCTTTGAACATTTAGATTATGTAGACAAGTTTTAGAAATATTTAGTTGTGTTATCAAATGCTAATTATTAATATTTTACATATTGCATAGATTTTTATTTTCTGTGTTTAAACTTACTATTATAGGGCGAATGTTTTCCATGCAGAGAGGGTGGGCATGCTAGTTATCAATCACCTCTCAGCTTTGAATCCACCTTCATTCCCCTGCTTGGTGGCAGTGGAGCTGAACCCTGCGAATGTTTCTCCCTTGCCTTGGGCTGGTATTAGACTTTGTTATGGAGTGTGCTGAAGGGCCAGTTTAGGGCCAAACAGGAGGAATGCATTTCCCTTCCTCTTCTTGGCCTTGGGTCTGGCAGGTCAGTGTGGAGGGAGACTGATGGTACTCATCTCTGTACCCTGGGTGGACCAACTCTGCCAGCCTGCACTTTTAGCACATTTTCCCAGTACTCAGGAACCATTCCTATGCACCAGCTCCCATCCACAGCCTCTGAAAGGTTTCTTCTCCACCTGGCAGGTGGCTCCTATGGACCACTTTTGGCCCACACCCTTCAGTAAGGGTCTTTGATAATGTCAGGATGATTCTTATCCTTGAAGGGGGCAAGTTTTTCGTTCCTTTTCTTACTGCTTTCTTTATATGCTACTTCTGAACTCCTTAAGTTCTCTTTCACCCCTTTAGGTAATCAGCTACCTTTTTAATAGTTATACATCTTTGTACTAAATGTTTCATATCCAAGTTATTGCCTTTGTTTCTACTTCCTGACTGGACCCCAGCTGATTGAGAAGAGATGTCATAAGTAATTTCAGAGAAAAGAACTATTCCCTCCCTTGTCCCTCCAGACATATAACACACACACACACACACACACACACACACACACACACCCACCCACCCCCTCCCATCCACCCTCCTAACCAAAGGCCACTGAAAATCACTAGTTTCATATATTCTCTTTGCTGTAGCCCAAGTTTTCCAGAAAGCAAATCAGAAGCAAGTCTTATGTGTATACTTTAGTAGTGGGTACAATCACAGGAACCAGGAGGAAAGGACAGGGTGATTAAAGCCAGGAAGGAGGGAAGGAGAGAAGCCCTTTCTGTCATGGCATAAACTGCTCCATGCCCTCCGCCGACTCCAGGTGTACACGAGGGGCTTGATATGCATCTAAGTTATTCCCTGTGCAAATACGTCTTCCCAGTGCTGCGGCATCAGTGCACCTCTGACTTTTTCTTAGAGCAAATTATTTTAAATATATGCATTATGTCAAAGTATAGGAGATGAGAATCTTTAACTAGAATTCTCCTGGAAGTTTCAGATAACCAGAACTCCTTATTTCCTGAGCATTCTGGTGAATGGAAATTTTTTGTTTACTCTGTTTTCTCCAGTCAGATATCCCTTTTGTAAGATAGAGGTGCTATTCATTTAACACCATGGTTTTGTGTGTGGTGGAAGGGGTGGCATGAGATGAGGTGGAACCACCAAAGGATCTACATTCAAACAGAATTCTTTGCAAATTGACATGCATTTAGCCATAAAATTTCAGGCTGCTTTATTTTTCCATTACAAGGGTGGAATCTGTTTACCTTCAAATTCTAAAGGTTCTTCTAAATCATTTCTTTTTAATGGAAACATAATTGCTTTACAATGTTGGTTTCTGCTGTACTGAATCACTTTTGACCACTGGGATCACGTAAACCATGGGGCCCCCACTGAGCACCCCAACTTCTCTGAGTGAAGTAATGAGAACAGAGTAGCCAGGGGGAAACACAGCACTGCCGTCCTATAGAAAGTGCACATACTTGGCATTGGTTAAAAGCTGGACTGGCCAGGGTTTGTCATCTTCCCCGAGAGACGAGACCAGACCGGGATGGGAAATAAAGCCAGGAAGTCGGAGCCAGGTGGAACCAAGAGTGAGGGGCGAGGGGAGCAAAGGAGAGAGCCAGGCAGGAGGCCTGGGACTTGGTGAAGAACGAAGCCAGATGCTCCGATCTCCTTCCTACCAGTTTTGACAACCATTGTGGGATAAAGACCCTGAATTAAGGGCTCAAGTCAGCCAGATAATCGACCTTAAACAATGCTCATGTCTTTTGCCCACCAACTCTCCCCTCACCTTGGGATCCAGACGTCCCTCCACAGGTCTCCCTCAGCCTTTAAGAGAAAATCAAACTGCTGTTTGTAGAGTATCCATGTCTGCAGCTATTCCTCAAAACGTCACCTGAAATTTCTTTCTCTGTATAAATTATGCTGGAAAAGGTATAAGGAGTGTGTATCATGACTTGGGTAATTCTACTGATTCTCTCTTAAACTCTGCTGGGGCAGCGCAGCACACATGGAGGAACCTCAAGTCTAGAGTCCTTTGTGTGCAGGTGCTTGTAGGTCACGTGTGCACGACCCCCTGGTGCAGATCTTATTGGCCTTCATTCTCTTATCACAGACACACTAGCCTCCACTTTTCCTGCCCAATTTTGAACCCAGATTGTTGCATCCAGTGTTTAGTTCAAGCTTAGCTGGATCTGGCTAGCCCGTGTCTTTAGTCCAGGGTCTTTCACCCACCTGGGTCCCAGAAAGGTAAGAAGTTCAGGCATTCTAGCTTTAGTCCCCACACAGGGTCTTCCTTTTTCCCCAGTATTTGAATGAAGGAACCCAGCACAAGGTTAGGTGCTGGGGGAGAGGGAATTAATGGCAAGTATGTTTCTGGCTCTTGATCCCTTTGGAAATCTATTGAAAGCTATAGACTCTCTCTCAGGGAAAAAAAAAAAAAAGTCCATCCACATAAAATTTTGTATGTAATTCTTAAAACTCATGACCTCGCATTTGGAAACCTATCTCTGGACCCTGGTCTCAGCTAGATCTCCTACTTGAGTAAGACAAATGAGAAACAGCACAAGACAATGTTATGATCAGGAACTAAATTGAATGGTATATGTGTGGCTATGTATAAACTGACAGTGAATGTAGCAAGAACTTCCGAGAAAGTGAGAAACACTTAAGCTATCCCTAAAAGTATGATCCAAGAGTCGTGTGATTCACATGGGCATCTCCCAGAGTCTTGAAACCCCAAGAAATGGGAGAAATGACTCTCTCGGTACTTATATCCTGCCTAAACTAACTGAAATCAAGGGATGGTCATATTTCACTCTTGAGCATTGATTAAGCTTCTTCCATCTCCTGTACAGTCTTTGAACAAGAGCCAGAGATAGATAGTGAAATGTAAGATAAACTGTGACTTTCTAAGATACTGTAACTAAAGTAAATTTGATTATAGAAGTCAATGACTTTTCTGCGCTGAGTCTTCGTTGCTTTGCATAAGCTTTCTCTAGTTGCAATGATTAGAGCCTGCTCTTTAGTTGTGCTGTGGAGGCTTCTCATTGTGGGGCCTTGTCTTGTTGCAGAGAGCGTGGGCTCTAGGGTTTCAGTAGTTGTGAGGCATGGGGTTCGGTCAGCACTGGAAGGGAGGAGTGAAAGAAGAATGTTCAGCAAGTTCAGCCACCCCATAAGGAGAAGCCAGACCCTACAGGCTTTGGCGAGAGAGAATTTCTAACATATTGTGTGCCTCAGGCTTGCAGGTGGGCCTTTGAAATCATTGCTTAGGTTTGGCAACCGTGTGGTGCCTCTCGGCAAGCATTTATTGATGTATCCATTAGAAAGTGTCCTGATTTGCTTGCTAAGTTTCTGTTTCATTTGCATCTTAATGTCCTATCATTAGGATATAAGTACAGGCAAAGGGAATTGAGTAATTCAGAAATTCCCTCCAGGGATCTGGTAAATTGAGACTACGAATTTAGAAGGCTACAGCCTAGAAAAATGGATCTTTGAGCTTAAGAAGTGTTTTGAAATGGACCCACCATCTGATCTGAAGGGTCAAAAGGCAGGAATATGTCATTAGCAGGCTTATTTTATGTCTGAAGTTGGTACTCACCAAGGTCTCTTTTCAGAGTCTCCAGGAAGCCCCTGGTGTTTTGATTTGGGGTTTTTACTGCTTGTATTTTGGGCCAAAAGAGGTTTGTAGGTGAGGCCACAGCCATTGCCTCCTGGACAATGCAGCTTTGTTTCAGAAATTTTATCTGTGATTTGCACATTGTAGAGGTAAAACCATATAAGGAAAACCATGGGAGCCAAACAGCTTTGATTTTAAATCCTTCAGAGTTACATGACCTCTCAGAATCTCAGTGAGCTCTTAACTGGAAAATGGACATAATAGTTAATCTGAAAAATTGTTGTGAGCCTAAATGAGATAATATACTTCAAGTGCCTAACACAATATCTGAGTCAGCGGGTATCTGAAAACATAACTGTTCCTTACATTTCTGTGAGTGATTTAGGGGTATGATCTTACTGCATTCACTGTCAGTTTCTACATAGCCACACATATACCATTCAATTTAGCTCCTGATCATAACATTGTCTTGTTTTTAAACATCTCTCACTCCCAAATAAAACTCTCTGCGGATCAAATGCAGAGCTTCTAGCCTGCCAAGATGCATTTGTTTCTGGCTCACTTTCTAAAATTGAATTTGACCACCTAGAATGCATGCTTTGTCTCAGTGGGCAAGTATTAGTGTTAATCACTCAGTGAGTGAGTGACTCTGTGACTCCACGGACGGTAGCCCACCAGGCTCCTCTGACCATGGAATTCTTTAGGCAACATTCTGGAGTGGATTACCATTCCCTTCTCCAGAGGATCTTCCTGATCCAGGGATAGAACCTAGGTCTCTTGCATCACAGGCAGATTCTTTACCACTGAGCCATCAGGGAAGTCTTAAATTGCCTCAGTCTGTTCAGTGAAGAGTTTGATCCTTCCCTCCTCCTTCCTCTCACCAGAGCTGAGCGACCCAGCTGTGTGTACATAACGTAAGGGCTGAACACCCACTAGAGACCATCTAGTCCAGCCCTCTTGGTTTCAAGATGAAGAAATCAAGATTAAGAAGGATGAAGGGGTATGAGCTAAGACTCATAGCCACTTAGTTGAAGAATTAGGAGAACTAATACTTCCTGGTTTTTTATGGATATTTCATCATTTTCAGAGTACTTTTGTACTCTGTTTTACTTGATACTCACTACAACTTTGAAAAGAAGACAGAACATATTGCCATCCCCATTTTGCAGATGAGCAAACTTAAGATTCAAAGATAAAGCAGTTCTTAAGTTTCAAGCCCAGGTCTCTAAACTCCGAGTCTAGTGTCCTGCCCAGGCCCTAAGTCAGTTACTAATGCTTTGCTGATTAGCTTTGAAAAATATGTACATGGTCCAAACCTGGGATACCTGACACATCACTGGTCTCCATTTTGTCAAGGAGCAAAACTCTCAGATAAATCTTTAAAGACAAAGGGACTCTGGAACAAAACACAGTGGGGAAGCTGACCCCTAGAGGAATCTATTTGTCAGCTCATTCATTCATTCACTCATTCATTTATATAACCAATATGTCCTAAGCAGCCTGATATGTGAGGAACTATGCCAGGTGATGCAGGAATGTGAGCTGAATCAAACATCATCTCTGTTCTCCAGGAGTTGGCAGTCTAGCAAAAGAGTCTACTGTTTCTGAGTTTATCTAACAAAGGGCCTTTCTCTTTTAACTAATAAAAATGAACAAAATGTCCTTTATAACTCTAGTCTGGTGATCTTAAAAATTGATAACAGTCAGTCCTTCCAAATTCCAAAACTTGAAATTCTGAGCATCACTTACCACAATATAAAAACTAAAATTGTAGATCAAGAAAGTCTGGGCAATTACATTTAATCTGGACTGAAACCCGAAAGCATCAATTGTTTGTTGCTCAACCTTCTTTATAGTCCAGCTCTCATATCCATACATGGCTACTGGAAAAACCATAGCTTTGACTATATGGACCTTTATATTGTCTAGATAGCAGTGATGGCAGATAAAGATATTGTCAGGCCTAAAGTGTGTACATTTTGAGGGACGGGTAGGGAAGAAGGTCTTTAAGAAAAGAGTAAAACAAAATTATCATCACAAAGTTAGATATGAATTTAAATATTTATTTTGAATGCAGAAATGGATCACAACAAACTACTGGAGCCTTAGAGATTTCAGTCACTTTTTCTGAGAGCTCTAGACAGTTAACCAAAACTGTGTAAGTACAAATACTTCCTATTGGTAACCTGGCTTCCCCTCCCCTCCTAGGACCGTCTGTACTCTCAGCACTCGTGGAGTTTGTGCTAATGAGGCGCCCTGATACCTGAGCTTTAATAGATCCATAGCGAGTCCTCTCGTTGTGAATATATGTGTGGGGTAGGGAGGAAAACTTGAAAGACAGGTGGGAAGGATGCTATCAGTGTTCACCAGTCCAGGAACCATGGCTTTGCTTCTCTAGTGTTCATGGAGATAGAATTTGGACCCGAAGTAATGCTGAAAGCTCAACACCTCTATGCTGCTGCTGCTGCTAAGTCGCTTCAGTCGTGTCTGACTCTGTGCGATCCCATAGACCACAGCCCACCAGGCTCCCCCGTCCCTGGGATTCTCCAGGCAAGAACACTGGAGTGGGTTGCCATTTCCTTCTCCAATGCAAGAAAGTGAAAAGTGAAAGTCAAGTTGCTCAGTGGTATCTGATTCTTAGTGACCCCATGGACTGCAGCCCACCAGGCCCCTCCATCCATGGGATTTTCCAGGCAAGAGTACTGGAGTGGGTGCCATCGCCTTCTCTGCAACATCTCTGTACACAGGTACAAATCTCTGCACAAATTTCAGAGACAGTTTTGGGTGAAGTAGAACAGGAGCTTCCCTACTGGCTCAGACTGTAAAGAATCTGCCCACAATACGGGAGACCCAGGTTCAATCCTTGGGTCAAGAAGATCCTCTGGAGAAGGGAATGGCTACTCACTCAGTATTGTTGCCTGGAGAATTCCATGGACAGAGGAGCCTGGCAAGTTTTGGTCCATGGGGTCACAAAGAATCTGGCATGTCTGAGCAAGTGACACTTTGACTTTCTTTAGGCTTCTTTGGTGTTTCAGATGGTAAAGAATCTGTCTGCAATGCAGGAAACCTGGGTTCAATACTTGGATTGGGAAGAGCTCCTGGAGAAGGAAATGGAAAACCACTCCAGTATTCTTACTTGGGAAATCCCAAGGAGAGAGGAAGCAGTCTAGCAAAAGAGTCTACTGTTTCTGAGTTTATCTAACAAAGGGCCTTTCTCTTTTAACTAATAAAAATGAACAAAATGTCCTTTATAACTCTAGTCTGGTGATCTTAAAAATTGATAACAGTCAGTCCTTCCAAATTCCAAAACTTGAAATTCTGAGCATCACTTACCACAATATAAAAACTAAAATTGTAGATCAAGAAAGTCTGGGCAATTACATTTAATCTGGACTGAAACCCGAAAGCATCAATTGTTTGTTGCTCAACCTTCTTTATAGTCCAGCTCTCATATCCATACATGGCTACTGGAAAAACCATAGCTTTGACTATATGGACCTTTATATTGTCTAGATAGCAGTGATGGCAGATAAAGATATTGTCAGGCCTAAAGTGTGTACATTTTGAGGGACGGGTAGGGAAGAAGGTCTTTAAGAAAAGAGTAAAACAAAATTATCATCACAAAGTTAGATATGAATACTCTCATATCCATACATGGCTACTGGAAAAACCATAGCTTTGACTATATGGACCTTTATATTGTCTAGATAGCAGTGATGGCAGATAAAGATATTGTCAGGCCTAAAGTGTGTACATTTTGAGGGACGGGTAGGGAAGAAGGTCTTTAAGAAAAGAGTAAAACAAAATTATCATCACAAAGTTAGATATGAATTTAAATATTTATTTTGAATGCAGAAATGGATCACAACAAACTATTGGAGCCTTAGAGATTTCAGTCACTTTTTCTGAGAGCTCTTAGACAGTTAACCAAAACTGTGTAAGTACAAATACTTCCTATTGGTAACCTGGCTTCCCCTCCCCTCCTAGGACACTCTGTACTCTCAGCACTCGTGGAGCTTGTGCTAATGAGGCGCCCTGATACCTGAGCTTTAATAGATCCATAGTCCGTCCTCTCGTTGTGAATATATGTGTGGGGTAGTGAGGAAAACTTGAAAGACAGGTGGGAAGGATGCTATCAGCTGTGTTCACCAGTCCAGGAACCATGGCTTTGCTTCTCTAGTGTTCATGGAGATAGAATTTGGACCCAAAGTAATGCTGAAAGCTCAACACCTCTGTGCTGCTGCTGCTGCTAAGTCACTTCAGTCGTGTCTGACTCTCTGCGATCCCATAGACCGCAGCCCACCAGGCTCCCCCGTTCCTGGGATTCTCCAGGCAAGAACACTGGAGTGGGTTGCCATTTCCTTCTCCAATGCATGAAAGTGAAAAGTGAAAGTCAAGTCGCTCAGTCGTATCTGATTCTTAGTGACCCCATGGACTGCAGCCCACCAGGCTCCTCCATCCATGGGATTTTCCAGGCAAGAGTACTGGAGTGGGGTGCCATCGCCTTCTCCGCAACATCTCTGTACACAGGTACAAATCTCTGCACAAATTTCAGAGACAGTTTTGGGTGAAGTAGAACAGGAGCTTCCCTACTGGCTCAGACTGTAAAGAATCTGCCCACAATACGGGAGACCCAGGTTCAGTCCTTGGGTCAGGAAGATCCCCTGGAGAAGGGAATGGCTACTCACTCAGTATTGTTGCCTGGAGAATTCCATGGACAGAGGACACCAGGCTCCTCCATCCATGGGATTTTCCAGGCAAGAGTACTGGAGTGGGGTGCCATCGCCTTCTCCGCAACATCTCTGTACACAGGTACAAATCTCTGCACAAATTTCAGAGACAGTTTTGGGTGAAGTAGAACAGGAGCTTCCCTACTGGCTCAGACTGTAAAGAATCTGCCCACAATACGGGAGACCCAGGTTCAGTCCTTGGGTCAGGAAGATCCCCTGGAGAAGGGAATGGCTACTCACTCAGTATTGTTGCCTGGAGAATTCCATGGACAGAGGAGCCTGGCAGGTTTTGGTCCATGGGGTCACAAAGAGTCTGGCATGTCTGAGCAAGTGACACTTTGACTTTCTTTAGGCTTCCTTGGTGTTTCAGATGGTAAAGAATCTGTCTGCAATGCAGGAAACCTGGGTTCAATACCTGGATTGGGAAGAGCTCCTGGAGAAGGAAATGGAAAACCACTCCAGTATTCTTACTTGGGAAATCCCAAGGAGAGAGGA